>CM043698.1:89702500-89987500 GCA_023935145.1 Bretschneidera sinensis
GTTCTTCCTTGTGGCGTTCAGCTCCGACTTATCAATCAATCATTCCACAATTGATTGTGGCGTCTTCATTATACCAAGGTTCTTGCTTCTATACAAGCAACGGGTCGCGGTGTCACATAAAATCTGTTTTCTAGACGATTTCTGGGTAAGTATTCCAATATTGTTTGTCGGGTCTCAAAGCATGTCGATGAGGTTCGCATCAGTGTGTGAGGTCCTTTTTTTTTCTAACGTTGTTTTTGCAGCAAACATGTCAGACGACAAGAACAAAAATAATTCCGGAGATATGTCGGGAGAGGGTGATCCGAAGTTACTCATAGAGGCTTTAATGGGTGAGATGAGAAGAGTATTGCGAACGGAGATGGAACAGGTTCATGAGCGGATTGATCTGGTAGAGAATGTGCGTGTGGGGCAGCAACAAAATGCTCCTAATGCGCGTAGGAGGGAGAGAATTCAACCTAGGGGAGAGAGAGTTCAAGATGAAGAGTATTATGGGAATGGATTTGATGAAGAAGATGATCGGGAATCAGTTGTTAGCCATAGGAGATTTGGTGGTCGAGGTAGAGAAGCTAGGAATCGGGAAGACAATAACTTAGGTAGTATTAAGATGAAGATTCCGTCGTTTCAAGGCAAAAACGAACCTGAAGCTTGCCTTGAGTAGAAGAAGAAGATAGAATTAGTGTTTGATTGTCATAATTATTCCGAGCTTAAAAAGTTTAAACTTGCGGCCATTAAGTTTTTTGACTATGCGATTGTTTGGTGGGATCAGCTAGTGTTAAATAGGAGGAGAAATAGAGAGCGTCCAATAGAGACTTGGGAGGAGATGAAAACCGTGATGAGGAAACGGTTTGTTCCAAGCCATTACTACCGTGAGTTATATCAAAAATTGCAAAGTCTTACACAAGGTAGTCGGAGTGTGGAGGAATATTATAAAGAGATGGAACTAGCTATGATTCGAGCAAATGTAGAGAAGGATTGAGAGGCTACTATGGCTAGCTTCTTGGCTGGTTTGAACCTGGAAATTGCTAATTCGGTGGAGATGCATCATTATGTGGAATTGGAAGATATGGTGCACATGACTGTCAAAATTGAGAACCAACTCAAGAGGAGGGGCAACAATACACGACAAAACCCTAACTCGGGTTCATCTTGGAGGCCGAATTTTGTGAAGCAAGCCACGGCCAAGCCCAAAACTAAGCAAAAGCAAGAAAGTACCAGCCATGGAAATTAAGGTAAAACTGACTCTTCCACCACTAGAAATCATGATATTAAGTGTTTTAAATGCCAAGGAAGGGGTCATATAGCAAGCCAAAGTCCGAACAAAATAGTTATGGTATTGCGAGATAATGGTGAAATTGAAACCGAGGGCGAAGAAGATACCGAATCTATGCCACCATTGGAGGATGCGAGTGATGAGGAATACACTGCCCAAGGAGAATTGTTGGTTGCAAGGAGAGCTCTAAGTGTGCAAATCAAAGAAGACAACAAAGTGCAGCGAGAAAACATCTTCCATACTAGATGCCACATGCAAAACAAGGTATATAGTATGATTATTGATGGAGGTAGTTGTACTAACGTTGCTAGCACTACAATGGTTGAGAAATTAGGACTGCCAACGATTAAACATCATCGGCCTTACAAGTTACAATGGCTCAATAATAGTGGTGAACAGAGGGTGAACAAACAGGTTTTAGTTTCCTTTCATATTGGAAAATATAAAGATGAAGTTTTGTGTGATGTAGTTCCGATGCAAGCTAGACACTTGTTACTAGGCCGGCCATGGCAATTCGATCGATGTGTTAAGCATGATGGCTTCACCAACAAATATTCGTTTGTTAAAAATCAAAGAACAATCACTCTAGTTCCTTTGACACCAAAGCAGGTTTATGAAGATCAAGTGAGGTTACAAAAAGAGAGTGAGAAAAAGAGAACGAATGAAAACCAGAAAGAGAAAATGAGAGAGATCAAAAAAATTGAGATAGAAAATAAGGGAGCTGATTCGGCCATTGAGAGAAAAACAAATTTCTATGCAAGAACGAGTGAAATAAAAAGAGCAATGATTTTAAATCAGCCAATGATTGTACTTTTGTACAAAGAGGCGTTAAACACTAACCAATTTGACTCATCTTTGCCTAGTTCTATTGTTTCTCTTTTACAAGAGTTTGATGATATCTTTCCCGAGGAGATTCCACATTGCTTATCATGGCCAAGTCCCACGAGTGTAGGTCAAGTTCATAGTTTTCATGGACTTGCTAGTTTTTGCAAGAGGTTCATGAAAGACTTTAGCAGTATTGTCGCACCGCTTAGTGAAGTCATCAAGAAGAACATTGGATTCAAATGGGGAGACGAGCAAGAGAAGGGGTTCCAATTGATCGAAGAAAAATTAACTAATGCTCCTTTTCAAGTCCTTGAGCACATCAATAACAATGCATACAAATTGGATTTACCAAGTGAGTACAATGATAATACCACTTTCAATGTTTCTGATTTACGCCCTTTTGATGTAGGTGATGTTTGAGGACAAATCATTTTCAAGAGGAGGGGAATGATGAGGACACGACTAACAAATGGGAGGCAGATCCTATTCAAGTTCCAATTGGTCAAGTTACAAGAGCCCGAGCTAAACGGTTTATTCAAGTTCCAATTGGTCCAGTTATAAGGGCCCGAACTAAATGGTTCAAGAAAACTCTCAATTGGCTTATTCAACATATTTGGGCTAAGAACCATCTTTGGGGGCCCAAGGATAATGCTATACATATTCCACAAGGATGGGTTTCCATGATCCAAGGGAACTTCCACTTTGGAATTTCGGAAAGACCCAACAACCAGAATTAAAATGATCATATCTTCTTACTCGTAACTCCAAATGGGCTGAAACTTGTTATGATGGAAAGATGACGTCTTGAACTTCAATTTAGACCTAAGAAAGTTTCAAAAATGATACTGTTTGGGCCTATTATGATGGGTCGAAATCCAGCAGGCTGCTGCATCCGAATCTACGTGGGCTTACATCTTTTCTTAATTGTTTCCTTCTAAATTTAATTATTGCATTATAAGGCTTGCATGCCAAGTTAGGTACTTTCCTTATTTGAATTTTAGGTTACCAAAATTCTATTTAGGTTTATTTCCTATTTTGTAGTTCCCTATTCCTTCCAGAATTCTGTTTAGGTTTATTTCCTATTTTTTTTAGTTTTCTTTTATCTATTTGGTTACGAATTCTCATGTATTTAAATAGCCATTGGCTTTTGGAAAAACAATTCAAATTTGATTCATACTTTTGGAGAGAAATTTCTCTTTGGTTCTTTTAGAACTTCTGAACTTATCGGAGTTTCTGTGGCATTCATCTTCGACTTATCAATCAATCCTTCCATAATTGATTGTGGTGTCTTCATTATACCAAGGTTCTTGCTTCAATTTAAGCAACGGGTCGCGGTCTCATATAAATCTGCTTCTAGACGATCTTGGAGGTCTTCTTGATCCATAAATTTCTTAGTTCTTGGCGTGGATCATATCATTAAGGAATCAGGTAACTGGAATCGAGCAAAGGAAGGATGAGGCATTCTGTGCCTACTATGAGATATTCAAGAGCTTAGTTGCATCATGTCCTTCACATGGGATGAAGGAAGGGAATCTCCTCACTTACTTTTATGAGGGACTTCACCCTCTCGAACGACAATTGTTAGATGTTGGTTCTGGAGGTTCTTTTGTGGATAAGACACCTGAAGTTGCTAAGGAGTTGCTCGCCCAACATGCTCTTAATTATCAATAATATGAGGGAGTGTTAAACTCCACTTGTGGGGTGAATAAGGTATTTTCTAACTCTGCTCTTGAGGAAAAAGTTAATCAAATGTCTACTCTTCTGTCGCAGGTACTAAACGTGAATGGAGCACAAGCACAACAAGTTGCTTAAGTCTGTGGTGTGTGCTGTACTTAAGGACACTCAACTGACCAATGTCCCCAACTTATCAACAATGGAGGATGGGAGTCTCTTAACGCTGTTGGGTTTCAAGGTAATCAAGGTGGACAAAGGTACAACCCTTTCTCTAACACATATAACCCTGGGCTTAGAAATCATCCCAATTTTCGTTGGGCCAACAATGATAATGTTCAGAACCCTCCAGGTCAAGGGCAAGTGTTTCCATGCCCTCCAGGTTTGTTTATGAGGCCGCAGGTACCTCAAAACTTTGTCCCTAATTCTCTTGTGCCTACAAATTCTGCTGCTTCTAATTATGATGAAATTTTAAAGTCCCTTGCTCAAGGGCAATAGAATTTAACTACTGCTACTCAAGCTCTTGTTACAAGTCAATAGGCTCACACTAAGGATATTGCAAAGCTGAAGAAGCAATTGGGATAAGTGGTGGACTTCATGGGGAAGATAATGGAGAGTGGAAAATTGCTTAGCAATACTATTGCCAACCTAATTATTGAGCAAGCTAAAGCTATTACCACAAGGAGTGGTAAAACCCTTATGGATGTTCCAAAAACTCAGAAGAAAGCCAAAGTGACCCACGATGAGGAAGAGGACGTTGAGAGCACCAAGAAGGAATTACAGAAAGATCCCGCCACCTCAATGGCGGAAATAATTGGTCCTTCATCATCTAAGAATGCTCTGAAACCCGAGGTAACGAACAAAACCCTAAACACTCTTTTGATTCTAATCCTTGATGAGGACACGGCTAACAAATGGGATGTGGTGCCTCTTCAAGTTCCAATTGGTCCAGTTACAAGGGCTCGAGCTAAAAGGTTCAAAGAAACTCTCATGGGCTTATTCAACACATTTGGGCTAAGAACCATCTTTGGGGGCCCAAGGATGACGCTATACATGATCCACAATGATGGGTTTCCATGATCCAAGGGAACTTCCACTTTGGAATTTCGGGAGGACCCAATGAACAGAATTAAAATGGTCATATCTTCTTGCCCACAACTCCAAATGGGCTGAAACTTATTAGGATGGAAAGATGACATCTTGAACTTTAATTTTGACTTAAGAAAGTTTCAAAAATGATATCATTTGGGCCTGGTATGATGGGTTGAATTCCAGAAGGCTGTTGCATCTGAATCTATGTTGGGCTTGCACCTTTTCTTAATTGTTTCCTTCTGAATTTAATTGTTGCATTATAAGGCTTGCATGCCAAGTTAGGTACTTTCCTTATTTGAATTTTAGGTTACCAAAATTTTATTTAGGTTTATTTCCTATTTCGTAGTTTCCTATTCCTACCAGAATTCTGTTTAGGTTTATTTCCTATTTTTTAGTTTTCCTTTTTCTATTTGGTAACGAATTCTCATGTATTTAAATAGTCATTGGCTTTTGGAATAAGACAATTCAGATTTGATTCATAATTTTGGAGAGAGATTTCTCTTTGGTTCTTTTAGAACTTCTGAACTTATCGGAGTTTCCGTGGCGTTCACCTTCGACTTATCAATCAATCCTTCCATAATTGATTGTGGTGTCTTCATTATACCAAGGTTCTTGCTTCGATATAAGCAACAGGTCGTGGTTTCAGTCTTCATTATACCAAGGTTCTTACTTCAATATAAGCAACGGGTCGCGGTCTCACATAAATCTGCTTCTAGACGATCTTGGAGGTCTTCTTGATCCATAAATTTCTTAGTTCTTAGCGTGGATCATTGTGTCAGAGCCTTCTAGTTGCAGGTTTGCTTATCTTTTGTTTTGATTCATAAAAAAAAAAAAAAAAAAAAAGGTGAAAAAAAAAACGAAATTGGAAAAAAAAGAAGAATAAATTTCCAGTTTGGGAAAAAAAAAACCTGAAAAAAAAGTGTGTAATATTTAGATTCAATTCTTTCAATCCTTATTTCTGAATTTCTTTATGAATTATTGCTGGAAACTTTGATACTTGTTCGGTTAGTTTGATAAGAACCTATAGAGGATTATTATGAGTGGAAAAAGGCAAGAGTGGTGAGCACATAAGAGGGGAAAAGCCAACCTGATTTTTGTGTGAAAACACGAGTGAAATTGAGTGACTCATTCTTTTAGTGAAACACATGAGGGAGTGTGTGAGATTCTTTTTTTTTTCTAACGTTATTTTTGCAGCAAACATGTCAGACGACAAGAACAAAAATAATTCCGGAGATACGTCGGGAGATGGTGATCCGAAGTTACTCATGGAAGCTTTAATGGGTGAGATAAGAAGAGTATTGCGAACGGAGATGGAACAAGTTCATGAGCGGATTGATCGGGTAGAGAATGCACATGTGCGGCAGCAACAAAACGCTCCTAATGTGCGTAGGAGGGAGAGAGTTCAACCTAGGGGAGAGAGAGTTGAAGATGAACAGTATTATGGGAATAGATTTGATGAAGAAGATGATCGGGAATCAGTTATTAGCTAAAAGAGATTTGGTGGTCAAGGTAGAGAAGCTAGGAATCGGGAAGACAATAACTTGGGTAGTAATAAGATGAAGATTCCATTGTTTCAAGGCAAAAATGATCCTGAAGCTTGCCTTGAGTGGGAGAAGAAGATAGAATTAGTGTTTGATTGTCATAATTATTCCGAGCTTAAAAAGGTTAAACTTACGGCCATTGAATTTTTTGACTATGCGATTGTTTGGTGGGATCAGCTAGTGTTAAATAGGAGGAGAAATAGAGAGCGTCTAATAGAGACTTGGGAGGAAATGAAAACCGTGATGAGGAAATGGTTTTTTCCAAACCATTACTACCGTGAGTTATACCAAAAATTGCAAAGTCTTACACAAGGTAGTCGGAGTGTGGAGGATTATTATAAAGAGATAGAAGTAGCTATGATTCGAGCAAATGTAGAGAAGGATCGAGAGGCTACTATGGCTAGGTTCTTGGCTGGTTTGAACTTGGAAATTGCTAATTCGGTGGAGTTGCATCATTTATGTGGAATTGGAAGATATGGTGCATATGGCTGTCAAAATTGAGAACCAACTAAGAGGAGGGGCAGCAATACACGACAAAACCCTAACTCGGGTTCATCTTGGAGGCCAAATTTTGTGAAGCAAGCCACGGCCAAGCCCAAAACCGAGCAAAAGCAAGAAAGTACCAGCCATGGAAATCAAGGTAAAACTGACTCTTCCACCACTAGAAATCATGATATTAAGTGTTTTAAATGCCAAGGCAGGGGTCACATAGTAAGCCAATGTCCGAACAAAAGAGTTATGGTATTGCGAGATAATAGTGAAATTGAAACCGAGGGCGAAGAAGATACCGAATCTATGCCACCATTGGAGGATGCGAGTGATGAGGAATACGCTGCCCAAGGAGAATTGTTGGTTGCAAGGAGAGCTCTAAGTGTGCAAATCAAAGAAGATGACAAAGTGCAGTGAGAAAACATCTTCCATACTAGATGCCACGTGCAAAACAAGGTATGTAGTATGATTATTGATGGAAGTAGTTGTACTAACGTTGCTAGCACTACAATGGTTAAGAAATTAGGGCTACCAACAATTAAACATCCTCGGCCTTACAAGTTACAATGGCTCAATAATAGTGGTGAACTGAAGGTGAACAAACAGGTGTTAGTTTCCTTTCGTATTGGAAAATATGAAGATGAAGTTTTGTGTGATGTAGTTCCGATGCAAGCTAGACACTTGTTACTAGGCCGGCCATGGCAATTTGATCGATGTGTTAAGCATGATGGCTTCACCAACAAATTTTCGTTTGTTAAAAATCAAAGAACAATCACTCTAGTTCCTTTGACACCAAAGCAGGTTTATGAAGATCAAGTGAGGTTACAAAAAGAGAGTGAGCAAACGAAAGAGAGTGAGAAAAAGAGAACGAATGAAAACCAGAAAGAGAAAATGAGAGAGGCCAAAAAAATTGAGATAGAAAATAAGAGAGTTGATTCAGCCATTGAGAGAAAAACGAACTTCTATGCTAGAATGAGTGAAATAAAAAGAGCGGTGATTTTAAATCAGCTAATGATTGTACTTTTGTACAAAGAGGCATTAAACATTAATCAATTTGACTCATCTTTGCCTAGTTCTATTGTTTCTCTTTTATAGGAGTTTGATGATATCTTTCCCGAGGAGATTCCACATGGCTTACCTCCTATTCGAGGAATTGAACATCAAATTGATTTCGTGCCTGGTGCTACAATTCCAAACCGACCAGCCTATCGAAGCAATCCCGAAGAGACAAAGGAGCTACAAAGGCAGGTTAGTGATTTAATGGAAACGAGGTACATAAGAGAAAGCATGAGCCCGTGTGCTGTTCCAGTGATTTTGGTTCCTAAAAAGGATGGGACGTGGAGAATGTCCATTGATAGCCGAGCAATCAACAATATAATGGTAAAGTATCGACATCCTATCCCTCGTTTAGATGATATACTAGATGAATTGCATGGTGCATGTGTATTCTCTAAAATTGATTTAAAAAGTGAATATTATCAAATAAGAATGAAAGAGGGAGATGAATGGAAAACTGCTTTTAAAACGAAATATGGTTTATATGAGTGGTTAGTTATGCCATTTGGACTAACAAATGCACCAAGTACCTTCATGAGATTAATGAACCATGTTTTGCGAGCTTTTATAGGCAGATTTGTTATTGTTTATTTTGATTATATTCTCATTTATAGCACAAACATAGATGATCATGTTGTCCATTTAAAATCAGTTTTGGATGCGCTTAGAAAAGAAAAGTTGTTTGCTAACTTGAAGAAGTGCACTTTTTGCACCGATAAGCTTGTGTTTCTTGGTTTTGTTGTGAGTGCACAAGGAATACAGGTTGATGAAGAGAAGATTCGTGCAATTAAAGAATGGCCAAGTCCCACGAGTGTAAGTCAAGTTCGTAGTTTTCATGGACTTGCTAGTTTTTACAGGCGGTTCGTGAAAGACTTTAGCAGTATTGCCGCACCGCTTACTGAAGTCATCAAGAAGCATGTTGGATTCAAATGGGGAGATGAGCAAGAAAAAGCATTCCAATTGATCAAAGAAAAATTAACTCATGCTCCTTTACTTGCTTTGCCTGATTTTACTAAAACCTTTGAAATTGAATGTGATGCTTCAGGTTTGGGTATCAGCGCAGTGCTTATGCAAGGAGGAAGACCAATCGCATATTTCAGTGAGAAATTAAGTGGAGCATCTTTAAACTATCCTACTTATGATAAAGAATTTTATGCGTTAGTTCGAGCATTGGAAATATGGCAACACTATCTTTGGCCTAAGGAGTTCGTGATTCACACCGATCATGAGTCCTTGAAGCATATAAAAGGACAACACAAATTGAGTATGAGACATGCACGATAGGTAGAATTCATCGAGACATTTTCATATGTCATTCGATACAAGCAAGGTAAGGAAAACATCGTTGCAGATGCACTTTCTCGAAGGTATGTATTAATTTCTACTCTAGATGCAAAATTACTTGGTTTTGAGTACATTAAAGAGTTGTATCCTTCAGACACCGATTTTTGTGAGGGGTTTAGGGCTTGTGAGAACAACGCAGTGGGTAACTTCTTTAAGCACGAGGGATTCTTATTTCGGGAGAATAAGTTATGTGTACCGAATTGCTCTTTGCGTGAGTTGTTAGTGAGGGAATCCAATGGAGGAGGTTTAATGGGTCACTTTGGAATTGCTAAGACCTTAGCCGTTTTAAAAGAACACTTCTATTGGCCACACATGAAAAGAGATATTGAGAGAATTTGTGGTAGATGTGTCACATTTAGGCAGACAAAATCTCGAGTGCAACCCCATGGTTTATACACGCCACTACCCATTCCTAGTGAGCCTTGGATAGATATTTCGATGGACTTTGTGTTAGGTTTACCTAGGTCTAAATATGGTAAAGATTCAATTTTTGTGGTTGTGGATAGATTTTCTAAGATGGCACATTTTATTCCATGTCACAAAACTGATGATGCTTCCAATGTTGCTAATTTGTTCTTTAAAAAAATTGTAAGATTACATGGTATGCCTAGAACGATAGTTTCGGATAGAGACGCTAAGTTCTTAAGTTACTTTTGGAAGACTTTGTGGTATAAGTTAGGGACTAAGCTATTATTTTCTACTACTTGTCACCTACAAACTGATAGTCAAACTGAAGTAGTAAATAGAACTTTGTCTACTTTGTTGAGAGCTATTATTAAACAAAACATCAAAACATGGGAAGAGTGTTTACCACATGTCGAGTTTGCTTATAATCATTCTATTCATTCTGCTACTAAATTCTCACCATTTGAAATTGTTTATGGTTTTAATCCTTTAACTCCATTGGATTTAACGCCATTACCTATGTCGGAACATGCTAACTTGGATGGAAAGAAAAAGGGCTGAATTTGTTAAGCAGATACATGAGAAGGTAAGACTAAATATTGAGAGGCAAACGGAACAATATGCAAAACAAGCTAACAAAGGTCGTCGGTAGCTAATTTTTCAACCCGGAGATTGGGTTTGGTTACACATGAGGAAAGAAAGATTTTCGACACAAAGGCGTTCAAAGTTACTTCCTAGAGGAGATGGGCCTTTTCAAGTCCTTGAGCGCATCAATGATAATGCAAACAAATTGGATTTGCCCGGTGAGTACAATGTTAGTGCCACTTTCAATGTTTCTGATTTAAGCCCTTTTGATGTAGGTGATGATTTGAGGACAAATCCTTTTCAAGAGGAGGGAAATGATGAGGACACGGCTAACAAATGGGATGCAGAGCCTCTTCAAGTTCCAATTGGTCCAGTTACAAGGGCTCGAGTTAAAAGGTTCAAAGAAACTCTCAATAGGCTTATTCAACACATTTGGGCTAAGAACCATCTTTGGGGGCCCAAGGATGATGCTATACATGATCCACAAGGATATGTTTCCATTATCCAAGGGAACTTCCACTTTGGAATTTCGGGAGGACCCAATAAACAGAATTAAAATGGTCATATCTTCTTGCCCACAACTCCAAATGGGCTGAAACTTACTAGGATGGAAAGTTGACGTATTGAACTTCAATTTTGACTTAATAAGTTTTAAAAAGGATATCGTTTGGGCCTGGTATGATGGGTCGAAATCCAGTAGGCTGTTGCATCCGAATCTACGTTAGGCTTGCATCTTTTCTTAATTGTTTCCTTCTAAATTTAATTGTTGTATTATAAGGCTTGCATGCCAAGTTAGGTACTTTCTTTATTTGAATTTTAGGTTACCAAAATTCTATTTAGGTTTATTTCCTATTTCGTAGTTTCCTATTCCTACCAAAATTCTGTTTAGGTTTATTTCCTATTTTTTAGTTTTCCTTTTTCTATTTGGTTACGAATTCTCATGTATTTAAATAGCCATTGGCTTTTGGAATAAGACAATTCAGATTTGATTCATACTTTCGGAGAGAAATTTCTTTTTTATTCTTTTAGAACTTCTGAACTTATCGGAGTTTCCGTGGCATTCACCTTCGACTTATCAATCAATCCTTCCATAATTGATTGTGGTGTCTTCATTAAACCAAGGTTCTTGCTTCGATATAAACAACGGGTCGCAGTCTCAGTCTTCATTATACCAAGGTTCTTGCTTCAATATAAGCAACGGGTCGCGGTCTCACATAAATCTGCTTCTAGACAATCTTGGAGGTCTTCTTGATCCATAAATTTCTTAGTTCTTGGCGTGGATCATATCAATCCTTTTGCTCGTGTACCTTTTCCTAGTAGGTTTGCCAAAACCAAGAAAGATGAATCTGATTAGGCCATCTTGAAGATTTTTAAGAAGGTACAAGTTAAAATGCCTTTGATTGAGTGCCTGAAGCAAGTGCCAAGATATGCTAAGTTTCTGAAAGAGCTTTGCACTACAAGGAGGCAGACTCATGAGAAGGAGGTGGTGAAGATGAATGAGACAGTCTCTACTGTATCCAAAGGAAATTTCTACCAAAGCTTAGGATCCAGGGAGTTTTTCTGTTCCTTGTGTGATTATTACCAATAAATTTAATAATGTCATGCTAGACTTAGGAGCTTTAATTAATGTGATGCCTTATAGTCTTTATGCTTCTTTAGAGCTAGGTGCACTTAAAAGTGATAATTTTGTTATCCAATTGGCTGATCGATCTAATAAATATCCTAAAGGATACGTTGATGATGTTCTTATGTAGGTGAATCAACTCGTTTTTCCTGCTGACTTCTATGTCCTTGATATGGAAGATTCACCCTTAAATTCCACTCCATTGCTTTTAGGGCGCTCATTCATGAGGACCGCAAGAACAAAGATAGATGTGTATAAGGGAACACCAACCATGGAATTTGATAATGAAGTTATACGCTTTAATATCTTTAAACCCATGAGGTACCCATTGACTGACATTAAACCCTGTTTTTCTTTTGATGATATCGATTCACTTGCGCAGAGGTTTATGGAAGCAATGGAAGAGGATGAGTTGAAAATAACGCTCTTTCAAGGAGTTGGTTATACTGAGAATGGAGAATCCATTTCTAGGGCTAAGTTGGAGAAGGCTGAAGAGCTCATTGTGATCAAAATCGTAGCCTCCCTTGAGGCCCGACCCATATTACCAAGGTCTATTCCTCCTTTATCCCTTACTATTTCTACTAACAAAATGTTACCTTCAGTGATACAGGCCACTATACTTGAGCTTAAAGTTTTGCCATATCACTTGAAGTATGTCTTTTTGGGGGACAAGGAGATGCTGCCTATTATTATATCCTCGAAGTTGGAGGAGGACCAAGATAAGAAGCTTGTGGACGTTCTAAAGAAGTACAATACCGCTATTGGTTGGACTTTGGTAGATATCAAGGGAATTAGCCCAACCATGTGCGTCCATAGGATCCTATTGGAGGATGGAGTTAAACCCACCAGAGAGGCCCAGAGACGCCTACATCCACCTATGATGCAGGTAGTGCAAGATGAGGTAATTAAGTTACTTGATTGTGGCATTATTTACCCTATTTCAGATAGCAAGTGGGTGTTTCCTATTCAAGTTATGCCAAAGAAGTCAGGAGTTACTGTGGTAAAGAATGAGGAGAATGAGCTGGTACCTCAAAGAGTGGTGACTGGTTATTGAGTTTGCATAGACTATAGGAACCTCAACGCTTCAACAAGGAAGGACCATTTCCTTCTACCCTTCATCGATCAGATGCTTTAGAGGTTAGCTAGTTATCCTTTTTATTGTTTTTTGGATGGATATAGTGGGTACAACCAGATTTGTCTAGCTCAAGAGGACCAAGAGAATACCACCTTCACTTGCCCTTTTGGCACTTATTCCTACAAACATATGCCATTCGGATTGTGCAATGCACTAGGTACATTTCAATGTTGTATGCGTTCCATTTTCTCTGAATAGATTGAGAATATAATTGAGGACTTTATGGATGATTTTAGTGTCTTTGGTAGAGATTTCGATGCATGCTTAGGAAATTTGGAACTTATTCTGAAACGTTGGGTTGAAACTAACTGGGTTCTAAATTGGGAAAAGTGTCACTTAATTGTGACTCAAGAGATTGTTTTAGGATATATCATATCTGCTAGGGGGATTGAGGTTGATAAATCTAAGGCAGATCTTGTGCGTTACTTACCCTCTCCCACTTGTATGAGAGAGGTTCGTTCATTTCTTGGTCATGCAGGATTTTACAGGCGGTTTATCAAGGATTTCTCCAAGGCATCAAGGCCGTTGTGCCGTTTGCTCCAAAAGGACACTCTCTTTGAGTTTGATGAGGAGTGCAAGAAAGCTTTTGAGAAGCTGAAGGAATTATTGACTACTGCTCCCATCATGTCTCCACCTAATTGGTCCTTACCTTTTGAATTGATGTGTGACGTCTCAGATTACGCAGTTGGGGCTATTTTGGGACAAAGAATGGACAAGAAGCCCTATGCCATCTACTATGCCTCTAGGACGTTCAATGATGCTCAACTGAGCTATTCCACAACTGAAAAAGAGCTCATTGCTGTCGTTTTTGCCTTAGATAAATTTCACTCTTATTTACTTCAAACTAAAGTTGTTGTTTATACTGATCATGCAAATTGGAAGTATCTGATGATAAAGAAGAAGGCCAAACCAAGGCTGATTAGATGGATGTTTTTGCTTTAGGAATTTGATTTGGAGATCAAGGACCAGAAGGGGAGTGAAAACTTGGTAGCTGGCCATTTGAGCAGACTCGTTCATGAGGACAACACCCTACCCCTGCAAGAATCATTCCCAAATGAGCAGCTCTTTGGGATTGAGGTAAGTGAACCTTGGTATACAGACATTGTGAATTATTTAGTTACTAGGCAATTTCCTGACACTTTACCTCATTCTAATAAAGAAAAGCTTAAGAATATGGCTAAGTATTACATATGGGATGAACCTTATTTGTGGAAGCATTTTAGTGATCAGATCATTAGGAGATGTGTCCCTGAATCTGAATATAAATTGATACTTGCCTTTTGTCATTCTGAGTCTTGTGGTGGACATTTTGGTGCACGTAGGACAGCCCGTAATGTATTAGATTGTGGTTTCTTCTGGCCTTCTATTTTTAAGGATGCATACTTGTATTGCATGACTTGTGATAGGTGCCAGAGAACAGGTAACTTAGGCTCTAGGGATCAGATGCTCATGGCCCATATTATAACTGTTGAGATTTTCGATGTTTGGGGCATTGATTTTATGGGGCCGTTTCCGTCATCTAACGGTTTTCTTTACATTCTTTTGACGGTTGATTATGTGTCCAAGTGGGTGGAGGCTAAGGTCACCAAAACTAATGATTCTAAAGTTGGTGCAGATTTCTTGAGATCTAACATATTTGTTAGGTTTGGAATGCCTCATGTGATTATTAGTGATGGTGGATTACACTTCTGCAACCGTACGATTGAGGCCCTGCTCAAAAAGTACAAAGTGACTCATAAGGTGGCAACACCTTATCATCCTCAGACGAGTGGACAAGTAGAGGTCTCAAATCGTGAGATTATGGGGATTTTGGAGAAGACTGTGGGCCCTACACATAAAGATTGGAGCAAAAGACTTGATGATGCACTTTGGGCTTATAGGACAGCTTACAAGACGCCAATTGGGATGTCTCCATTCAAACTTGTCTATAGTAAGGCGTGTCACTTACCAGTTGAGCTTGAGCATAGGGCATGGTGGGTTGTTAAGTCTTTCAACATGGACATTGATGAGGCTGGTTTACATAGAAAACTCCAACTGAATGAACTTGAGAAAATTAGAAACAAGGCATATGATAGTGCATGGATCTACAAGGAGAAAACTAGAGCTTTTCATGATAAGATTATCCGTGGCAAGGCCTTTGTTGTGGGCCAAAAAGTTATTCTCTTCCATTCTAGACTTAAACTTTTTCCTAGTAAGTTATGTTCTAGATGGGTTGGTCCATTCATTGTCACTAATATTTTTCCTCATGGTGCTGTGCAGATAAAAAGTGACAAAACTGGAAATGAATTCAAGGTGAATGGCCATCGTTTGAAGCCTTACTATGAGGCTTTTGAGGAGCACACTGTGGAGGAGGTACCCCTCTTAGAGGCGCCACTCACAAAGGACTAAAAATGAGGTACAAAGTCTAGGCTGAAAGACTGTAAACATTAAAGCGCTACTTAGGAGGCAACTCAATTCAATCGAAGCTTTGGATGAGCCATCAACACGGATTTGCATTCTCTTTCTCTCTTCCATTTACTTTGGTTTATCTTTATATGTTATTTGTTTTGTGTGATTTTCATAAATACCTTGCCCATGTTTATATTCTATATTACATGCTTATTCTGATATACATTGAGGACAATGTAGGATTTAAGTGTGGGGGGAGGGATTTACATCTTTTTAAGTCATATCGTTGTTGTTTTTTTTATTATTTTTTTTAAGACCCCTTTCAACTTAATGATGAAACCAATTCTTTAGATATACGGTTTTTAAGAGAGTTTGAGCATACTTTTAAAGATAAAATAAGAAATGGAGTTAATTTGCTTATATTGTTGTCATACTTGGAAATTTTGATGAATATTAGCCTTGATTTGAGTAATCTATTGTCTTAGAGCGAAGTATGGAGACATATAGAATGATACTTGCATAATCCCTCAATATTTGTGAGTTTTTCGAGCCTTATAATTGATTCATTATGCATATCAATTCAAATTCTCTTCTGAGTGCATCTTGTGAATACAATGTTTTCTAGAACTTGCTTTTAAACCGCTTGAGACGATCGTACATGTTCAGATTTGGAAAAGATGGAGGCAAATTAGGATTTTACCACCATGACTAAATGGCCTTTGTCCTGGTCGTGATTTGAACCCTAGATAGCCTTTTGAGCCTGAATTAGCCTATTTTCTTCATTAACCTACATTCACTTACCCTTATGAAGTTAAACACTTTACCTACTCTTTTTTCCTTAGAACTAGTGAGTTTGGATCTTGTTTATGTTGATTTGTAACATGGAGATGATGGAAAAGCATAAATGTGGGGGAATTTCATGTGGTTTTAATGTGGTTGTGAAAAAAAAAAGGAAAACGAGAAAAAAGAAGTAGTAGGGACATGAAAAGAGGTGTTGTGATTCAAAGAATACAAGTTCTGAAGAATTGAGAGCATTATGAGTCTTTAAAGTAAGTTGAAAGCCAAAGTAATGAAATCTGCCCTAGAGTGATGGAAACGTGGTACTTAATAATGATGATCTATTTATGACATTTTTTAATGCTTTCTAGTTCTAAGGAAATTTTGTGATATCATTTCTCTTCTTTCTTATGAAACCTTGACCCCTTAGCCCCATTACAACCTTTTCAAAGACCTCCTGATACTTTGACGTTCAGTTTTTTATGTGGAGAGTGGGTGCATAAGCAAGCCTATGGTTTAAACTGTTTTCACAGGTGTTTGAGTGATTAGTGTAGCTAGCACCACATTTAAATGAGTGAAAACCAGAGTGATGCATTGTGAGAAGTAAAATTTGATACTATTTGTGCATTAACTCGAGGGTGGCATATTACACTTATACTTAGCTGATTATTCACACACACACTCAAAGTACAAATGCTATATAATCTTAATAACTTCGTGGCTTATTTTTGAGGTAAACGTGTGCTCTCCCTACTTTATTATGCCATATTGCCTAAAGGATCTCTGAGATATAAGTTGGAAGGATTAGAGTCATTGAATTTGTGTTATGTCACTGTGGTGTCATTTAGTTAGTTTCGGTCGTTTCCCTTGAGATTCTACTAGGTTACATACTGTTTTATTCTACTAAGGGACTAGCAAAAGCTAATTGTGGGGGAATTTCATAGGAACACTTTGTGTGATGTTTTTAATACCTTTCCTACCCTATTTGGCTTTGTAATTCTCTTAATTTTATTATTTTGAGCTTAGTTTCTATTCTTAGTGTTTAGAGAGGTTGTGAACGTGGGAATGGCAAAAGAAGGTGCAAAAATAAGTTTTCTTAATTACTTTAGGAAATCTAAATGGATCAAGAAAATAGTCTTATCATTCTTAGAAACTTTCCTAATTTGGAAACTTGCCTTTTTGATATCTTTCATTTTATGGAAACTTTCCTTATTTATTATTTTCTGATTTTTTTATAGGGAATTTCCATCTCGGAATTTTGGGAGGACCCAACGACCAGACTTAAAATGGTCATATCTTCTTGCACGCATCTCCAAATGAGCTGAAACTTGTTGGGTTGGAAAGATGACGTCTTGAACTTCAATTTGGACCTAAGAAAGTCTCAAAAATGATATCGTTTGAGCCTGTTATGATAGGCCTAAACCTAGTAGGCTGTTGCATCCGAATTTTCGTCAACTTCGGGCTTGGACCTTGCACCTTGCTTAATTGACAAAAGTATTATGTGATTTTTGTTGGACAGGCCCATGTTAGGTTGGACATACCCATGTCATTAATTTACCTTCTAAATAAGCCCAACCAAAACCCTATTTTTTATTTCCAATTGTGCATAACCCAAAACCCTAATTTCTCTCCTAATTTTGCACAAGCCGACCACCTATTATTTTCCTTCTAATTAAAGCCCAGCATGCCACCCAAAATTCTCTCCAAATTAAGCCCAGCTGCAACCTAATTTGCATTCTAAAAAAAAGCGTAGCCGACCACCTGAATTGTCCTTCCACATGTGCACAGTCGCAACCCTAGTTTCTCTTCTATATATTCAAAGCCGAAAACCCTTTTGAGGGGATCTTTTTCTCATCATCTTTTCGGAAAGCTCTCTACTCCAACCCAAGAAGCAAGAGGCTGAAACACTCCACCTTTCCATCTCCAATTGTGAGCATATAAGGACTCTTCTAGATTGTGTTCTCCTTCATCGATCAGCCATAGCCGTGAGGATCATCACCATTAACATCTCAATCTTCCTTGAGTATGTTAAAAAAGTGTAACCCTTACGGCTATTCTTTTTAATTGTTTCAGACTTGGTTATTATTTGATTAAAGAACATTGAGTTTGATTCTTATGTTGGAGTTTATTGTTAATTTAATGAGTTGGTTAATTTTCAGATTTATTGTTTTATGTTTTCGAATTGTTCATGATATGTAGATATATGAATTCATGATCTTTACTACATATGTTAAATTTTCAGTTCTGTTATATTGAAAACTTTGATATTGCAAATCATTGAAGCCAATAATCGCACTTTCGATCACCTAATTGATCCGGAGTACGATTTAAAGTGGCAAAAGCTATGAACAATAGCCAATGTTATGGAAATTCTATGTTCTTTATCCATATTGAATTTTCAGCTCTTTATCCATAATCGCACTTTCGATTACCTAATTGATCTGAAGTACGATTTAAAGTGAAAAAGCTACAACTTTGATTTTGCAAATCATTGAAGCCATAATCGCACTTTCGATCACTTAATTGATCCAGAGTACGATTTAAAGTGGTAAAAGCTATGAACAATAGCTAATGTTATAGAAATTGCATGTTCTTTATCCATGGACTTTTTCATAGGAATAAGGAACAAGTTATTGAGTCATAATTCCTTTTGATCTTAATGATTTGTTTAAGTAATTGTAATGATGCGCTGAGTATTAACTTGATTTCTTAAACAAAATAACTAGCTGATGGACTTTTCCTAAGCTTAGGGATTATCTAAGAAGGAATTTATAAAATCCATGATCTCTTTAGGTTGCACTTTGATTCAATTCTGATATGTGACTGAGGCATAAATTCATTGTCTACATTGAACCAATTTGATTAGTCATTTAATAAATTTGATTTTCTGACTTGTGAGAGAAAATGATCAATTGTAAATAATTATTATTAAATTTCCTTAGTATAATTCGAAAAAAAAATATCATATCATGAAAACCCCCCTAATTTTGTGCAATATGTTAATAGATAAAGATTTATATTTGTTTATAAACTGATAATTAGTCAGCACTAGGTGCATTAGTCAGTCCAAACGGCATAACTAACCATTCATACAAACCATGTTTTGTTTTGAAAGCAATTTTCCACTCATCTCCCTCTTTCATTCTAATTTGGTGATAACCACTTTTCAAATCTATCTTCGAGAACAAAGTAGAACCATGCAATTCATCTAACATATCATCCAAACGAGGAATGGGATGTCGATACTTTACTGTTATTTTGTTGACAGCACGACAATCAACACACATGCGCCAAGTCCCATCCTTCTTTGGTACCAATAGCACTGGTACAACACATGGACTCATGCTCTCTCGCACATGCCCATTGGCCATCAACTCCTCCACTTGTCTTTGAAGTTCTTTGGTCTCTTCCGGACTACTCCGATAAGCTGGTCAGTTTGGAATTGTAGCTCTAGGTACGAAATCAATTTGAAGCTCTATTCCCTTTATTGGTGGCAAGCCATTAGGTGTTTCCTCGGGAAAGACATCTCCAAATTCCTGTAATAGAGAAATAGTACAACTAGGCAAGGAAGAATCAAGGTTAGAAACAGAAAAATAGGCCTTTTGTATAAGAACAAAATCATCGGCTGGTTAGCTTTAAGAGCACTCTTGATCTCTCTCTCTTTTGCATAGAAACTCATTTTATTCTCTTCTCTCTCTACTTTGGCCGAACTGTCTTTCTTTTCACTCTCTTGATTTTATTTTTCTATTTTTATGCCATTTTCTTTTCTCTCATCTCCACTCTCTCTTTTACTTTGTTTTTTGGCCTTTACCTCACTTTTCTCACTATTTCCCCTAATGGATCTCTTGATCCGAAGCTGGTACTTATACACTTGGCTAGGTGTCAACGGTACAAGTGTTACATTTCTCCCATCTTTGATAAAGGTATATCGGTTCCTATACCCATCATATATTGCTCGCTTATCAAATTGCCACCCCCCAAGCAGAACATGACTAGCATGCATAGGTACTACATCACAAAGAACTTCATCCTTGTACCTCCCAATAGCAAAAGACAAAAGAACCTGTTTGTTCACCTTCACTTCTCCACTTTCATTCAGCCATTAGAGCTTATATGGCTTAGGATGCTTCAATGTTTGCAATCCTAACTTATCAACAAGTAACTTACTGGCCACATTCACGCAACAACCCCCATCAATAATTAAGCTACAAACCCGATCTTACACATGGCATCTAGTATGGAAAATATTTTCCCTTTGCACATCGTCACTTTCTTCTTCTTTTATTTGTGCATTGAGTGCCCTCATAATTACTAGTGCTTCCCCTTCAACAGCATACTCATAATCACTAGTATCTCCAAGTGGCGACATGGATTCACTCCCTTCATCATCGGTTTCAATTTCCTCATTATCTAGCATTATCATTGTCCTTTTATTTGGGCATTGAGATGCTATATGACCAAATCCCAAACACCAAAAGCATTTAATGTCTCTATTTCTTTGAGGTTGGGATGAAGAATTACCTTTCTCCCTGTTGTCCCCTTGGCTCTTACTCACGCCCTTCTCGTCTCTAAACTTGAAAATGGACTGCTCCACTGGTTTTGATGATGTACCCCACTTTGACTTCCAGTTTAAAGGAGAACCCGAGTAAGAATTGCCATCTTGCTTGGCTATCCTTCCTCTCTTGAGTTGCCATTCTACCTTCATGGCCATGCTAATCATGTCTTCCAACTCCATATAATGCTGTAATTCCACCACATTAGCAATTTTTTTGTTCAAACCACGCAAAAACCGAGCCATAGTTGCTTAGATCTTCCTCAATGTTAGCCCGAATCAAAGCTATCTCCATCTCCTTATGGTAATCTTCCACGCTCTTTGTTCCCTGTTTTAGGCTTTGCAATTTTAAATGCAAATCCCTATAATAGTATGAAGGAACAAATCGCCTCCTCATTACAACCTTCATTTCCTCCCAAGTGTCAACAGGTCGTTCATAATTCCTTCTCCAGCTCAGGATTAATTGATCCCACCATACAATTGCATAATCAGTAAATTCTACAGTTGCAAGCTTCACTTTTTTTTCTTCTGAGTACCTATGACAATCAAACACAAGCTCCACCTTCCTCTCCCATTCAATGTAAACATTGAGATCTTTCTTTCCTTGAAATAGTGGTATCTTCATTTTGATACTTCCAATATTCCTATCTACCCCATCTCTAACCCTATGTTCCCTCCTATCATATATTCGTCTTTCATTCCTAGCTCCTCTAATTCTTCCCATACTACCCACAGATTCCACATCATCATCTTCTTCATACTCTTCATCTTCAACATCTTGAGGTATAGGAGGTTGGTGGTTTTGCCTCCCTGCATTGGGTGCTTGTGCAGGTTGCCTCATTTGCAACTCATCAAGGCGTTGATCTTGTCTCTCCATTCTATCTCTAAAATCCCCAAAAACAACTTGCATTCTCTCAAACTGTTGCTGCATGGCTTTCAAAGTGAAAGACATCTCTTGTTGTTCACTACTACCTTCCTTATTTGAAGCTTCCACGCCCTTTCCTGCCAAACTCATGCTTGCAATATATATATATATATTTTTTTTAATAAGAGAAGGAAAATTTTGTTAGGACCTCACAATCACTCCATCGCGTGTTTACACTCAACACTCGTGTTTCACTCAATTTTAATGGCTTTTATCCACTCTTGTTTTGTCCTCTAAGTTTTTTAAAAAACTTAGCAACATACAAATCAGGAGTATTTTAACTTGTAATGATGCAAACAACAATTAATAAAATGGCCCTAGTCATGTAACCAATTAGGAAGGATTAAGGAATAACAAGAAATGCAAGTATCAGGAAATACAAGAAAGGGAAAGATTACGAAATAACAAGAAAAGAAAATAGCAGTGAGTAACTAGAAAGGAAGATTTTGGGAAATAACCAAAAAAAAAAGGAAAGTATCATGAAGTGAAAAAAAAGGATCAATAAGAAAAGGAAAGAATATGTTCAAATCGATCAGCTGGAAATAAATCCCTTTTTTTTTCAATTCGTTTAGCCTCCCCCCCCCCCCCCCCCCCCCCTTTTTAACGAATGTTTTCTTTCTCTTTTTTTTTGCACGACTTTTTTTTGGGACTGTTGCTAATAAAATGTAAAGAACACAGATAAATGGATGAAATCAAGAAGAGAAATTAAATGGAATCAAAGGAAGATACAAAACAAGAACAGGTATAGAAAAGGGAACAAATTCAAATTGAAAAGGATAGGATGGAACCTGGTTTGGAACTTGGCTTTGATACTAAAATGATGTGATCCTCACAAGAGTTGTGAAACACGTCAAACAATAATGATTCGATTCCCAGATCACCCAAATACAGATTCAAACAAAAGAATTATTGACCCATTGTTTAAGGAAACAAGAACCAATAATATCAAGGAAGATACGGATTATTGACCCGTTTGCTTATAGAGGAAACAAGAACCAATAATATCAATTGAGTTTGAAACGTTACAAGCTGGTACACTTGTTCGTTTGTTGAGAGTTCAATGAAGAACCAAGGAGAAAAACTTCTCACCAAATTATTTGTCAACCAAAAACTGAAACTCATATGGTGTGAACCTCCCTTTAAATAGGGTTAGGGTTGTGTTCTAAAAAAGGAAAAACTCTTGCTGGAAATAAACTATAGAACATCAAAAAGGAAACTGAATAAAATTAAAACTAATACTATCGAAAAAAAATGAAAGTTGTCCAATTCTTGTGCTGCACTCCAAGCTGGCGCCAATCTTTCCCATTGGGCTTCTTGGGCTTGCTTCAATACCATCATCTGCTCTCCTGGGCTTTTATGCATCAACTCCATTTTGGCTTGGACCTTCTATTAACTTATGACAAGTTAATAAGTTAAAGGCCTTTGGTAGTTTCAATGAATTGAAGGTTTCTTGATCCACACATTCAAACTCGCCCAAGCCTTTTAAATCCTTGTGGGCTACAATCAAGCTCTCCATAGCTTGTTGAATATGTCTTGCCCTTGCTCGTGTCATTGGTCTACTCCGCATATGTAAGTCTCCATGCTCTTATGCAATAGCTCCATCATCATGTATCTGGTCCTTATCATCCTCACTTCACCACTATCATTGAGCCATTGCAACTTGTAAGGCCGAGGATGTTTAATTGTTGGCAGCCCTAATTTCTCAACCATTGTAGTGCTAGCAACATTAGTACAACTACCTCCATCAATAATCACACTACATACCTCATTTTGCACGTGGCATCTAGTATGAAAGATGTTTTCTCACTGTACTTCATCATCTTGTTTGATTTGCACACTTAGAGCTCTCATTGCAACCAACAATTCTCTTTGGGCAGTGTATCCCTCATCTTCAACTCTCTCTCCCCTAGGTTGAACTCTCTCCCTCCTACGCATATTAGGAATGTTTTGTTGCTGCCCCACATGTTCATTCTCTACCCGATCTATCCGCTCATGAACCTATTCCATCTCCGTTCTCAATGCTCTCCTCATCTCACCCATTAAAGCCTCTATGAGCTACTTCGGATCAACCTCTCCCGAAGTATCGCCGGAATTATTTTTGTTCTTGTTGTTTGACATGTTTGCTGCAAAAACAAAATTAGAAAAAAAAAAGAACAAAAGGACCTCACACACTCCCTCACATGTTTCTGTCAAAGAATGAGTCACTCAATTTCACTCGTGTTTTTACACAAAAAATCAGATTGGCTTTTACCCTCTTATGTGCTCACCACTCTTGCCTTTTTCCACTCGTAATAATCCTCTATAGGTTCTTATCAAACTAACTGAACAAGTATCAAAGTTTCCAGCAACAATTCACTAATAACACACACAGAAATTTGGATTTAAAGGCTAGAATACAAGGAAACAAAGATGAGAAATTGAAACAAGAATAAAAGATTGAATATAAATATCACACATCTTTTTTTTCATGTTTTGTTTTTCTAAACAGGAAATTCGTACTTTTTTTTAATTTCTTTTTTTTTCACCTTTTTTTTTTACGAATCAAAACAAAAGATAAGCAACCCTGCAACTAGAAGGCTCTGATACCAACTGTATGATCCACGCCAAGAACTAAGAACTTAATAGATCAAGAAGACTTCAAAGATCGTCTAGAAGCAGATTTATGTGAGACCACGACCCGTTGCTTATATTGAAGCAAGAACCTTGATATAATGAAGACTGAGATCGCGACCCATTGCTTATATTGAAGCAAGAACCTTGGTATAATGAAGATACCAAAATCAATTATGGAAGGATTGATTGATAAGTCGAAAATGAACACCACGGAAACTCTGATAAGTTTAGAAGTTCTAAAAGAACCAAAGAGAATTTTCTCTCCAAAAGTATGAATCAAATCTGAATTATTTTATTCCAAAAAGCCAATGGCTATTTAAATACATGAGAATTTGTAACCAATTAGAAAAAGGAAAACTAAGAAATAGGAAATAAACCTAAACAGAATTCTGGTAGGAATAAGAAACTACGAAATAAGAAATAAACCTAAATAAAATTCTGGTAAACTAAAATCTAAATAAGGAAAGTACCTAACTTGGCATGCAAGCATTATAATTCAGCAATTAAATTAATAAGGAAACAATTAAAAAAAAGTAATAAGTAAAATTGCAGCCTACTATTTTCCTTGATGAGCCAACCAAAAGGAGTAATGATGAGGACACAGCTAACAAATGGGATGCGAATCCTCTTCAAGTTCCAATTGGTCAAGTTACAAGAGCTCGAGCTAAAACGTTCAAGGAAACTCTCAATGGGTTGATTCAACACATTTGGGCTAAGAACCATCTTTGGGGGCCCAAGGATGATACTACACGTGATCCACAAGGACGAGTTTCCATAATTCAAGCTTTGGAATAATCTAGCAACTCAATATGGTGAATTAAAATCTTAATTTTCCAAAATTAGAGACTTACTTGTTTTGGTTGGCTCATCAAGGAAAATGGCAAGCTGCAATTTTACTTATTACCTTTTTTTTTAATTGTTTCCTTATTAATTTAATTACTGAATTATAAGGCTTGCATACCAAGTTAGGTACTTTCCTTATTTGGATTTTAGGTTACCAGAATTCTATTTAGGTTTATTTCCTATTTCATAGTTTCCTATTCCTACCAGAATTTTGTTTAGGTTTATTTTCTATTTCTTAGTTTTCTTTTTTCTAATTGGTTACGAATTCTCATGTATTTAAATAGCCATTGGCTTTTGGAATAAGACAATTCAGATTTGATTCATACTTTTGGAGAGAAATTTCTCTTTGGTTCTTTTAGAACTTTTGAACTTATCGAAGTTTCCGTGGCGTCCATATTTGACTTATCAATTAATCCTTCCATAATTGATTGTGGTGTCTTCATTATACCAAGGTTCTTGCTTCAATATAAGCAACGGGTTGCGATCTCACATAAATCTATTTCTAGATGATCTTGGAAGTCTTTTTGATCCATCAATTTCTTAGTTCTTGGCGTAGATCATATCAGTTGGTATCAGAGCCTTCTAGTTGCTGGTTTGCTTATCTTTTGTTTTGATTCATAAAAAAAAATGTGAGAAAAAAACGAAATTGAAAAAAAAAGGAACAAATTTCCAGTTTAGGAAAAAAAAAACGTGAAAAAAGTGTATAATATTTAGATTCAATCCTTTCAATTCTTGTTTCAATTTCTTATCTTTGTTTCCTTGTATTCTAGCCTTTAAATATGAATTTCTTTGTGAGTTATTGGTGAATTGTTGCTGGAAACTTTGATACTTGTTCGGTTTGTTTGATAAGAATCTATAGAGGATTATTACGAGTGGAAAAAGGCAAGAGTGGTGAGCACATAAGAAGGGAAAAGCCAATATGATTTTTGTGTGAAAACACGAGTGAAATTGAGTGACTCATTCTTTGAGTGAAACACGTGAGGGAGTGTGTGAGGTCCTTTTATTTTTTTTTCTAACGTTGTTTTTGCAGCAAACATGTCAGACAACAAGAACAAAAATAATTCCGGAGATACGTCGGGAGAGGGTGATCCGAAGGTTCTCATGGAGGCTTTAATGGGTGAGATGAGAAGAGTAGTGAGAACGAAGATGGAACAGGTTCATGAGCGGATAGATCGGGTAGAGAATGCACATGTGCGGCAGCAACAAAACGCTCATAATGTGCGTAGGAGGGAGAAAGTTCAACCTAAGGGAGAGAGAGTTGAAGATGAAGAGTATTATGGGAATGGATTTGATGAAGAAGATGATCGGGAATCAGTTGGTAGCCATAGGAGATTTGGTGGTCGAGGTAGAGAAGCTAGGAATCGGGAAGATAATAACTTGGGTAGTATTAAGATGAAGATTTCATCGTTTCAAGGCAAAAATGATCCTGAAGCTTACCTTGAGTGGGAGAAGAAGATAGAATTAGTATTTGATTGTCATAATTATTCCGAGCTTAAAAAGGTTAAACTTGTGGCCATTGAATTTTTTGACTATGCGATTGTTTGGTGGGATCAACTAGTGTTAAATAGGAGGAAAAATAGAGAGCGTCCAATAGAGACTTGGGAGGAGATGAAAACCGTGATGAGGAAACGGTTTGTTCCAAGCCATTACTACCGTGACTTGTACCAAAAATTGCAAAATCTTACACTAGGTAGTAGGAGTGTTGAGGATTATTATAAATAGATGGAAGTAACTATGATCCGAGCAAATATAGAGGAAGATCGAGAGGCTACTATGGCTAGGTTCTTGGCTGGTTTGAACCTGGAAATTGCTAATTCGGTGGAGTTGCATCATTATGTGGAGTTGGAAGATATGGTGCACATAACTGTCAAAATTGAGAACCAACTTAAGAGGAGGGGCAATAATACACGACAAAACCCTAACTCGGGTTCATCTTGGAGGCTGAATTTTGTGAAGCAAGCCACGGCCAAGCCCAAAACCGAGCAAAAGCAAGAAAGTACCAGCCATAGAAATCAAGGTAAAACTGACTCTTCCACCACTAGAAATCGTGATATTAAGTGTTTTAAATGCCAAAGCAGTGGTCATATAGCAAACCAATGTCTGAACAAAAGAGTTATAGTATTGCGAGATAATGGTGAAATTGAAACCGAGGGCGAAGAAGATACCAAATCTATGCTACCATTGGAGGATGCAAGTGATGAGGAATACACTGCCCAAGGAGAATTGTTGGTTGCAAGGAGAGATCTAAGTGTGCAAATCAAAGAAGATGACGAAGTGTAACGAGAAAACATATTTCATACTAGATGCTACGTGCAAAACAAGGTATGTAGTGTGATTATTGATGGAGGTAGTTGTACTAACGTTGCTATCACTACAATGGTTGAGAAATTAGGGCTGCCAACAATTAAACATCCTCAACCTTATAAGTGATAGTGGTGAAATGAGGGTGAACAAATAGGTGTTAGTTTCCTTCTGTATTGGAAAATATGAAGATGAAGTTTTGTGTGATGTAGTTCCGATGCAAGCTGGACACTTGTTACTAGGCTGGCCATGGTAATTCGATCGGCGTGTTAAGCATTATGGCTTCACCAACAAATATTTGTTTGTAAGAAATCAAAGAACAATCACTCTAGTTCCTTTGACACCAAAGCAGGTTTATGAAGATCAAGTGAGGTTACAAAAAGGGAGTGAACAAATGAAAGAGAGTGAGAAAAAGAGAACGAATGAAAATCAGAAAGAGGAAATGAGAGAGGCCAAAAAAATTGAGAGAGAAAATAAGAGAGCTGATTCGGCCATTGAGAGAAAAACAAATTTCCATGCAAGAACGAGTGAAATAAAAAGAGCAATGATTTTAAATCAGCCAAGGATTGTACTTTTGTACAAAGATACGTTAAACACTAACCAATTTGACTCATCTTTGCCTAGTTCTATTGTTTCTCTTTTACAGGAGTTTGATGATATATTTCCCGAGGAAATTCCACATGGCTTATCTCTTATTCGAGGAATTGAACATCAAATTGATTTCGTGTCCAGTGCTACAATTCCAAACAGACCAGCCTATCGAAGCAATCCCGATGAGATAAAGGAGCTACAAAGACAGGTTAGTGAATTGATGGAAACAGGGTACGTAAGAGAAAACATGAGCCCGTGCGCTATTCCGGTGATTTTGATTCCTAAAAAGGATGGGACGTGGAGAATATGCGTTGATTGCCGAGCAGTTAACAATATAACGGTAAAGTATCGACATCCTATTCCTCGTTTAGATGATATGCTAGATGAACTACATGGTGCATGTGTATTCTCTAAAATTGATTTAAAAAGTGGATATCATCAAATAAGAATAAAAGAGGGTGATGAATGGAAAACTGCTTTTAAAACGAAAGAGGGTGATGAGTGGTTAGTTATGCCATTTGGACTAACAAATGCACTAAGTACCTTCATGAGATTAATGAACCATGTTTTGCGAGCTTTTATAGGCGGATTCGTTGTTGTTTATTTTGATGATATTCTCATTTATAGTACAAACTTAGATGATCATGTTGTACATTTAAAATCAGTTTTGGATGTACTTAGAAAAGAAAAGTTGTTTGGTAACTTGAAGAAGTGCACTTTTTGCACCATAAGCTTGTGTTTCTTGGTTTTGTTATGAGTGCACAAGGAATACAGGTTGATGAAGAGAAGATCTGTGAAATTAAAGAATGGCCAAGTCCCACGAGTGTAAGTCAAGTTCATAGTTTTCATGGACTTGCTAGTTTTTACAGGAGGTTCATGAAAGACTTTAGCAGTATTGCCGCACCGCTTACCGAAGTCATCAAGAAGCATGTTGGATTCAAATGGGGAGACGAGCAAGAGAAGGCATTCCAATTGATCAAAGAAAAATTAACTCATGCTCCTTTACTTGCTTTGCTTGATTTTACTAAAACCTTTGAAATTGAATGTGATGCTTCAGGTTTGGGTATCGGCACAGTTTTTATGCAAGGAAGAGGACCACTCGCATATTTCAGTGAGAAATTAAGTGGAGCAGCTTTAAACTATCCTACTTATGATAAAGAATTTTATGCATTGGTTCGAGCATTGGAAACATGACAACACTATCTTTGGCCTAAGGAGTTCGTGATTCACACCGATCATGAGTCCTTAAAGCATATAAAAGGTCAACACAAGTTGAGTAGGAGACATGCACAATGGGTAGAATTCATCGAGACATTTCCATATGTCATTCGATACAAGCAAAGTAAGGAAAATATCGTTGCAAATGCACTTTCTCGAAGGTATGTATTAATTTCTACTCTAGATGCAAAATTACTTGGTTTTGAGTACATTAAAGAGTTGTATCCTTAAAACATCAATTTTTGTGAGGGGTTTCGGGCTTATGAGAAAAATGCAGTGGGTAAGTTCTTTAGGCACGAGGGATTCTTATTTCGGGAGAATAAGTTGTGTGCACCGAATTGCTCTTTACATGATTTGTTAGTAAAGGAATCCCATGAAGGAGGTTTAATGGGTCACTTTGAAGTTGCTAAGACCTTAACCGTTTTACAAGAACACTTCTATTGGCCACACATGAAAAGTGATATTGAAAGAATTTGTGGTAGATGTGTCACATGTAGGCAGACAAAATCCCGACTGCAATCCCATGGTTTATACACGCCACTGCCCATTCCTAGTGAACCTTGGATAGATATTTCGATGGACTTTGTGTTAGGTTTACCTAGGTCTAAATGCGGTAGAGATTCAATTTTTGTGGTTGTGGATAGATTTTCTAAGATGACACATTTTATTCCACGTCACAAAACTGATGATGCTTCTAATGTTGCTAATTTGTTCTTTAGAGAAATTGTAAGATTACATGGTATGCCTAGAACAATAGTTTCGGATAGAGATGCTAAGTTCTTGAGTTACTTTTGGAAGACTTTGTGGTGTAAGTTAGAGACTAAGCTGTTATTTTCTACTACTTGTCACCCACAAATTGATGGTCAAACTGAAGTAGTGAATAGAACTTTGTCTACTTTGCTAAGGGCTATTATTAAACAGAAAATCAAAACTTAGGAAAAGTGTTTACCACATGTTGAGTTTGCTTATAATCGTACTGTTCATTCTGCTACTAAATTTTCACCATTTGAAATTGTTTATGGTTTTAATCCTTTAACTCCATTGGATTTAACGCCATTACCTATGTCGAAACGTGCTAACTTGGATGGAAAGAAAAAGACTGAATTTGTTAAGCAGATACATATGAAGGCAAGACTAAACTTTGAGAGGCAAACGAAACAATATGCAAAACAAGCTAACAAAGGTCGCCGACAACTAATTTTTCAACCCAGAGATTGGGTTTGGTTACACCTGAGGAAAGAAAGATTTCCGACACAGAGGCGTTCAAAGTTACTTCCTAGAGGAGATGGGCATTTTCAAGTCCTTGAGCGCATCAATGACAATGCATACAAATTGGATTTGTCAGGTGAGTATAATGTTAATGCCACTTTCAATGTTTCTGATTTAAGAACTTTTGATGTAAGAGATGATTTGAGGACAAATCCTTTTCAAGAGGAGGGAAATGATGAGGACACGGCTAACAAATGGGATGCGGATCCTCTTCAAGTTCCAATTGGTCAAGTTACAAGGGCTCGAGCTAAAAGGTTCAAGGAAACTCTCAATGGGCTGATTCAACACATTTGGGCTAAGAACCATCTTTAAGGGCCCAATGATGATACTGCACGTGATCTACAAGGATAAGTTTCCATAATTCAAGCTTTGGAATAATCCAGCAACTCAAGATGGTGAATTAAAATCTTAGTTTTTCAAAATTGGAGACTTACTCGTTTTGGTTGGCTCATCAAGGAAAATGGCAGGCTGTAATTTTACTTATTACATTTTTTTTAATTGTTTCCTTATTAATTTAATTGCTGAATTATAAGGTTTGCATGCAAAGTTAGGTACTTTCCTTATTTGGATTTTAGGTTACCAGAATTCTATTTAGGTTTATTTCCTAATTTGTAGTTTCCTATTCCTACCAGAATTTTTTTTAGGTTTATTTCTTATTTCTTAGTTTTCCTTTTCTAATTGGTTGCAAATTCTCATGTATTTAAATAGCCATTAGCTTTTGGAATAAGACAATTCAGATTTGATTCATGCTTTTGGAGAGAAATTTCTCTTTGGTTCTTTTAGAACTTCTGAACTTATCGGAGTTTCTGTGGCGTTCATCTTCGACTTATCAATCAATCATTCTATAATTGATTGTGGTGTCTTCATTATACCAAGGTTCTTGCTTCAATATAAGCAACAAGTCGCAGTCTCAGTCTTCATTATACCAAGGTTCTTGCTTAGCAATGGGTCGCGGTCTCACATAAATCTGCTTTTAGACGATCTTGGAAGTCTTCTTGATCCATCAATTTCTTAGTTCTTGACCTGGATCATATCAAGTAAGTCTCTAATTTTGGGAAACTAAGATTTTAATTTACCATCTTGCGTTGTTGGATTATTCCAAAGCTTGAATTATGGAAACTCATCCTTGTGGATCATGTATAGCATCATCATTGGGCCCCCAAAGATGCTTCTTAGCCCAAATGTGTTGAATCAGTCTATTGAGAGTTTCCTTGAACCTTTTAGCTCGAGCCCTTGTAACTGGTCCAATTGGAACTTGAATAGGAAGATGTCATTTGTTAGCCGTGTCCTCATCACTACTTCTTATCTCCCTTTGAAATTGTTTATGGTTTTAATCCACTTGCTCCTTTAGATTTGATGCCTTTACCTATTGATGAAAGTAGTTTGGATGGACATAGGAATGTCGAATTGGTGATGTCAATTTATGAGAGGGTATGGCTTCAAATTGCGTAAAAGAATGAAAAGTTTGCTTCCCAAGCCAATAAAAGGCGAATACATGTCATCTTTGAACCAGAAGATTAAGTTTGGGTTCACATGCGCATAGAAAGATTCTCAACCCATAGAAGGACTAAATTGCATCATCGAGGAGATGGACCTTTCCAAATCCTTGAGAAAATTAATGATAATGCTTATAAAGTGGATCTTCCAGGTGAGTATAATGTCTATGTTACTTTCAATGTTTCTGAACTTTCTCCCTTTGATACAGGTGACGATTTAAGGTCGAATCATTTTGAAGAGAAGGGGAATGATGGGCACCATGGTGGACCGAGTCTTAAGGATCCCTTGCAAGTTCCAGATGGGCCAATCACAAGGTCAAGAGCTAAGAAGATCAAGGAAGCAATGCAAGGATTGGTGCAATCCACTGGGGCCAAGTTTGCAAATTTATCGAAAAAGACCCCAACATTCAAGATGAGCTTGAAAGAAGAAGAACCAGCTTTATTCCATGTGATACAAGCTACAGAAGGGGCGGCATAGCCTAGTGGTTTGGTGTAGATTTTTTATTTTATTAAGTATAGGTATGTGTACCTATTTTATATTTCTATAGTTGTAGGCGTTTGAGCCTATTTAATTCATTAAGTAGACTTATTTTATTAGCTATAGGCGTGTAGTTTAAGATATTTTGGGCTTGAAAATGTTCAGTCCATGTCTTTTAATTGATGTAGGCCTTATTCAGCCCTAGAGTTTCATGGAGGGGTACAAAAACACTTGTAGCTGTATTTTGAGGGTAAGTTGAACGTGAATGAAGTTTTCTTCATAGAGAATTTTCAGTTTTCTCTACTTATTCTTGATTGAACTAAGAACTTATCAAAGACAAACCTTTTGTGTCGTTCTCACCGAATCTAGGTTCTTGAAATAAGATTTCAACGAGTCTAGATTATCTTGATTTGATTCTTTGCTTTCTTGGGTAAGTTTCAATTTGATTATGGGTTCAAGGGATTTCCATTCCACAGGTTCAAATCAATAAGCAAAATAATTTAACAAGCTTTAGAAAACGTATTGAATGTCTGAAATAAATACTTTCATAAGAACAAACAGTTTTATTTAATTAAAGAGTATTAAAAATAAACATGTTCATCACATATTTAAATTTTAATTGACATTTTTTTTATATATACAAGAAATATATATCGCAATCCAAACTAACTTATCAAAATATAAACGCAATTTATCAAATATATACTCACAAAATATATATTGCAATCCAAAAAATTTACTAAAATATGAATGTAGTCCATCAATTTTTAAAATAAATATATTTTAAATATATAAAAAATATAATTATATAATAATAAATTTACTCGTTTGAGTCAAATTAAAATTTTTTAACTTGTGACCTAACCTATCCATCAAATTAAAAAAATATTTCAACCCAAACTCAACCAAAATTTTAAAAACCTCAATTTAATTTAACCCATTATAACAATTAAGGTTTACGGATCCACAGATTTTAATGGTCACCACCTACCAGCACTCCCCCAAAATTGAAAATCTAAATGAAAATGCTGTGGAACCACAAAAGGCGGAGATCCCGAGAGAGAGAGAGGCAAAGAGTGAGTGTGCGAGACAGAGAGATCCGTACACTTGGTAAGATTAGGTAGTGACTAGTGAGAGAGCAGGAAGGAGTAAGCAGCTGTAACCCTGTTCACCTGGTTTTCATTTCTCGGAAAACATTTTCCTCGTTTGTTTTCTCTCCCGAGAAAATCCACCTCTAGAATTGAACTGAAAAGCAACACAAAAGGAAGCAGGGAAAAATGTTGTCCATTCGATCAATATTTCGTCCCCAGCTGCGACCGTCCATTTCTCTAGTACATTCTACTTCTTCTTCTTGGTTTTCTTCGTTATCTTCGGCAGCAGCAATTGAAGCTGAGAGAACGATACGAGAAGGTCCTAGGAACGATTGGACCAGAGAACAGATCAAATCCATTTACGATTCTCCTGTTCTTGACCTCCTCTTCTACGGAGTCTGTATCTCTCTTTGACTCTCTCTTGCTTTTTTATTTGGTATTAACTTTCTGGTTGGTGGCCTAGAAAGTTACTTGAGGAAAAGACGGATAAAATTCTTAGACAACAAAAGGTTAAGCTCAGCTCATTCAAAAAGCAATCGAGCTAAGTTTATCAATTTTTAAAATCCCTCCCTTTTGTGCTGCGATTTACTGGGCACCCACACGAACTCGAATTGTTGGTGGAGTTGATTCAGAGGTTCTGATTCATATTGTTCAATCTCCTAAGTTACTTGTTTTTGCATTTAGAGTTATTAATGCCAATCCTCATGATTTTTAGCCTTTTGACAAATTCCTTTGTTTCCTTTTTCCTCTTTTATGTGAAAGTTCACTTTTTAACATAAGTTTAATATCCCTGAACTTTTTAAGATAAGTAAAACAGGTCAGTTCGTTTAGTGATCTTTACTTTTGATTGGTTTGTTTTATTGAATTGCTTGATTCTTTTTTTTATTATTATAAGTAAAGTGTATAAATAGAAAGAAAAGCACATCAAGGGTGTAACCCAATTATAAGGTTATGTATAGGAGTGGGACTCAACAAAATAAACAAAATAAGGGTGGCGAACTAACTCACCCTAATTACATTTAAAGGTCTCTATCATTCCTCTCATTTTATACCAACCAAAAGATAGAAAGGGAATTAAAGAATAAGCTTTCTTATGGTTTTTTGAAGATTGAAACTCGTTTCAAAATCAAATTTCATCTTTCACGGATCCGACAAAAATCCATGACACACCCATAACCTTATAAACCATCACCCATAAAGCTCTAGCCAATGAAAATTCCAACAAAGATGAAACACGGATTCTATGCAAATTTTGCAAATGAAACAATAATTCACCAACCCCTTCCCTCTTCTTTGTAGATTATCTAAAGTAAGAATCTCCTCTTACCCAAAAAACACACTTTCTTCTGGGCATCAAAATACCAAATTGCTTTCCAAAGGAAGTTGGAGTCCCCATCCAAGAGAATCTTATAGAAAGATTTCACCTCAAAACCATTGGTCTGATTATCCCCCCATCTAACCACATCCTCTTAGACAAATCCATCTTGAAGCTATACAAAGTTTCCAATAAACTTTCCACCCCCTCAACTTCCTAATATTGTACATTACGAATCAAAGGGACGTTCCACGAAATATTACCATTAGACACCAAGATACATGAAGAGATAAGAGCTTTTTTATCCCTTGCAATTGTAAAAATCTTCGGAAACCGATCTTTAAGAGGAGTGTTCCCAAACCAGGAATCATGTCAAAGCTTGGTTCTTCTCCCATTACCCATCGACACGGAAAGACAAGGACGCAAGTCGTCCCAACCCTTCCTTATCGATATCCACACCCCTACACCATAAGCCCCCTTTTTTTGACATCCACCCGTAAGAATTCATCTCGAACTTACATTCCACCACCTTCCTCCAAAAGTGATCCCTCTCCACAAGAAATCTCCACAGCCATTTCCCTGGCTTTATTGAATAAGGTGAAAGACTTCAAACCAAGACCCCCTCTTTCCAAATATTACTTAACCACTCCCCATCTTACCAAATGGTATTTATAGTCCTCCTCTGTATTACCCCACAGAAATCTCTTTTGAATATCCTTCAACCTCTCGGCCACAACACCAGGGATAGAAAAAAGAGACATGAAATGAATAGGGAGACTAGAAAGGGTGGTTTTAATGAGTTAGTCTTCCTCCTTTAGAGAGAAGGCGATTCTTCCAACTGGTTAACCGTTTTTCAAATCTCTCCACAATTGGATTCCAGACGCTTATGTCTTTAAACTTGGCTCCAAGAGGGAGACCAAGATAAGTAATAGGAAGCGATCCTACATTGTACCCCAACAAATTAGCCAACAAATTAGCAAGAAGACGACCATCAATGTTTTCACCTAAAGGAATTAAGTCTCTTTTACTGAGATTGACTTTGAGTCTCGAGACTGCCTCAAAACAAAGAAGAATACACCAAAGATGCATGATTTGATTAGATTTCGCCCTACAGAAGATAATTATGTCATATGCAAAAAGAAGATGTGACACTCCAACGTAGGTTCCTTCTCTCCCCACGTTAAAGTCGCTCAAAAGCCTTCCATCTAGAGGCTTTGAAGTAACCAGAAGGACAACCGTTAATATGGATCGAAAAGGAGGCTGAAGAGATACACTTGAAGATCCACTTATACCATTTCTCCCCAAAGCCCATTTTCTTCAAGAGGTAAATCACAAAACTCCAACATACACAATCAAAAACCTTCTCCATGTCAAGCTTGCAAATCACTCCTCCCCCTCCATCTTTTAAGTGAGCATCCACCACTTCATTATCAATCAGAGCGATATCCAAAATTTGTCTTCCTTCTATAAAAGCATTGTGGAAGGGACTAACTACTTTAGAGATAACTTTCTTCAGCCTACCAGTAAGGGCCTTCAAAAGGAGTTTATAAATACACCCCACAAGGCTAATTGGCCGAAAATCTTTGATATTAGAAGCTCTCACTTTCTTTGGAATGAGGACAATAAAGATTTGAGACTTTTCACAAATTCACCTGTCAAATGGAACTCTTCAGAGAGCCGAAGAATATCTTCTTTAAGAACTTCCCAATTGTGCTTAATAAATGCCAAAGAAAAGCCATCGGACCTGGGGCTTTGTCCTCATCACACTCCCTAAGAGCACAAAGAATCTCCTCCTCCTCAAAAGGGTGCTCAACCCAAGTTGCTTCCCTACTATCAATACTAGAAAACTACAAACCATCCAACTTCGGCCTAGAATCGCAAGTCTCCTTATAGAGAGACTTGTAAAAAGAACAAATAGCCTCCTTCATACTCTCCTCCTCCTCAAACATCGAGTTCCCTACCTCAATGGAGGTAATAAAGTTGTCTCTTATGGGCATTTGCCATATGGTGGAAGAATTTTGTGTTCCTATCGCCCTCCCTGAGCCAAATTTCTCTAGATTTTTGTCTCCATGAGATTTCATCCATCGAAATAAGCTTGGACAACTCTTTAATTGAGGAGTTGATATTCCCAAGGGACTCCTTGTTCCATTTTTTAAGCTCCCCTTAGGGATTTTAATTTTGAAGCCACCATGAAACTAGCAAAGCCCCTCACATCCCGACCACGCCACCAAACTTTAATAAGATCATGAAAACCTCCCACCTTGGGCCACATATTCTCGAAATAGAATGGAGTCGGACCTCATTGAAGACCTCCCACTTCAAGAACAATAGGATGATGGTCCGAAGTGGGCCGAAGCAAGAGCTTTTGAACAAGAATAGGAAAAAGAGCTTCCCAACTAACGGTGACTAAAAAACGATCAATTCTAGAGAAAGAATGAGATTCTCTAAAACACAACCAAGTGAAGGACCTTCCCGAAAAAGGCAAATTGATGAGATCATGCCCTCTAACAAAAGCCAAAAACTCCCTTATGGAGCTATCCTCAAATGAGCACCCAACTCTCTTAAATGGAAAAATAATATCATTGAAATCCTCTTCCAACACCCACGGGAGATCCCACTGGAACAATTTCACCCAGAAAAGACCCCTTTGATCATTAAGCATCGGACCATAGACTCCTGTCATCAACCATTCGCCACTCAACGTGAATCCCATAAACACATAGGAAACTGTGAAGAGCTCGACTTGAAAATCAATTAAATCCAACACTTGCTTATTCCACATAACCATAACACCACTTGAAGCACCTATCGCCGGCAAAGCTTTCCAACCACACGACCTAATGCCCCAAAGACTGCGAATGATTCCATCATCGATCGAATCCAATTTAGACTCTTGAAGACTGACCACATCTCCTTTCCAATCTATAAGAAAATGCTTCACTATAGCCTTTTTTTTTTCTGATCATTCAAGCCCCTCACATTCCAAGAGATAATTTTCATATTCATTGATCAACAGAATCATCCCTCTCTTTTCTACCCCCAAGAACATATTAGAACTACCCCTCTCATAATTAACACCAAACACCAATCTCTTGAGCTCTTGATTGACCTCCCTTTTAAACTTTCTATTCCCAATTAGTTTTCTACTTCTTGATTTGTCTTCCTCCAACCTAATCTTCTCTATTTCCTCAAACAATTTAATTGCTTGCTCTTGCATTACTACGTCAAGAGAAACTCCCACTAACTTGTGCAATTTTTTAACCCAACTCAGAACCCAATCAAATGTGATCAAATTCACCTTTTCTACGTCACTCTCCTCAATAACCAGCCACTCATCTTGATGTTCAGTGCACACAACAAGAGCCAAGCTATCATCATGCTCCCCATCTTCATTAATCTCTGGCCTTGCGGTGACTAATTCTCTTCCTAAAAAAGAACCCTCACAGATTCCCTGATCTGTTACAACCTCTCCCTCCACTGCGTTGTTCACAATCTCCAACCCAAATTGTGTTGAAGCCGTCTGATCAGAAACTGAACCCCCACCAGAATCAACAGCAGAGTCCATAAAACCCTCTGGTAAACAACTCATCTCAGCATCCTTCTCAAAACCCAAAGACCCAAAGAGAGTAGAAGAAGCAAAACCCCCCCAATTCCTCAACAGAAAGTACTTGGAAGTTAAGGCAAGGATCAGACAGTCCAACATCGGCCAAAACTTCACAAATTGGGTCTTCTAAGGTAGGCGACATCTTTCCAACAAAGCCCGCCTCAATCAACTGTGAATTTTGCCAAGAAAGCTCCAGAATCCAGTTCAGAAAAGGTCGAAAACAACATTTCCGTCAAGGAATCTGGCCGAGACGCCCCCATCGGTGCCGGCACAGCATTGGGGGCAGGAGTCGCTCCGGCCGACGCCATCTCTGCCCCCTCTTCCGCCGTTTGGTAACCTGAGCCAACTGGTGGCCCAAAACAGGAAGCTACCCATCTCTTAGAGGACGCTGGAGCAGCTTTAGAGAAGTGGGCCCACCTAGGCTTTCTAAAATTCCACTTTCTAGAGGTCTTTTTAAGAGAAACTGACCCAAGCCCACTCTTTTTTAACTCCTTCAGCCCATCCATAGACTTAAAAGAGGACTGAAGCCCGCTAGAGAAACTCGGCCCAGCTTGTAAATCCCCATGAAAATAATTGGGCCCCTTCTGACCCAAAATCTTATCCACGATAATTTCCTCATCAACCGAGCCTAAGCCCACTTTTTTCTTTTCCTTTGCTTGAGGTTGATGAAACTCCTGCCAAGCCCACTAAGACCTTTGCATGAGTCAGCAGATAAGGAATTTAAATTTGAATTTGAGTTGCATGCCAGCTGTTCCCCACTAACAAACACAGCTTTGGCTGTCCCACCTGACTGCAAGTGTGTGTTCTCACTTGCCCCAGCCTTCCTCCCTTCCAGCGACGACCGAGACTGCTTCGAGCCATAGAAACTGCACTTCTGAGCTTCAAGCTTCATGCTGCAAGCTGCCAGACAAACTATGGCCACAATGAGGGCAATTACCTTTAAGCAAATATTCCTCCCCCTTTGCCTTCGACAAATCTGGAACAATCCGAGTGTTAACACCCGCAACAAGTCCTCCAGAAGACGGCTAGAGCCTCTTCTCTTGCAAGAAAGAAGCAGCTACATCTTTAATGGCACTGTAGATCCTCCACCAACCCCGTGCTGCAACTCCTTCAGGAAAGATTACCATACGAGAGCCATTTTGAGAAATCTCTGAGAGGGAGAGGAATCTGCCTTGCCTGTTGCTGTGCAACCCCAAAACCCAGGACTTGCCGGCTCTTTTAAATCTCCGGAACTAGATTTGGCCTCCTTTTTCATAACAAAACTCAAACCAAGAGTCCAGCAACCACTCAACCTCTTGCCTCTCCAAGAAAAACGAAATCCTCTTGCCAAGACCATTTTCAGAGATTCTAAGCTGATCACCACCTTTGCCTTCAACAACAAAATCAAAAGACTTCTGTTCCACCCATAGAAAACGACTGAAACTGGGCATATTAATTGATTTAAAAACTGTTCCGATGCATATCAAAACTGTTCAGATCTCTCAATGTTGTTTGGTAATATCTTATTTTCTTAAACTGAGGGAAAGTTGCTTTTAAATGTATAGAAGATTTTAACCCCAAAAAGATATAAATCTCCAAACTAACCATATATATACCTCACTCATAAACCCTAAATTAATCATATGAGTGTTTTTCTCATACTTTTAAATTTTTAGTGTTGGGGAACGTTCAAAATATCAGGACTGAAATTGCTTGATTCAAATTAGCTGGTTGTACATGCAAGCTTCTCCGTCATTATAAACTGAAAATTTTATTCTAGAATTTATTGAACTACAGACCTTCGTTTACAATCATTTGAACTGAAGGCAAAATTCCTTGGCATGTAGAAATGGATAAGGTCTAACATTTCAGTTATAATATCAAATAATCATGTATCACGCGTGCTTGCTTCATTTTAGAGTTGGCATTGTCTCTTAGGTTTCTCAGTTCTCACTTGAACAAATTTGGTTTTATTCCTCTTAGTTGTTTCGGTTAAAACCTTGGCTCTCATTTTTTTATGTTGTTTTCATGTGAGGTTTTGTACTGTTTCAGGCCCAAGTTCACAGATATGCTCATAACTTTAGGGAAGTGCAGCAATGTACTCTCCTCTCTATTAAGACAGGTGGGTGTAGTGAGGATTGTTCATATTGCCCTCAATCTTCAAGATATGATACTGGATTGAAGGCCCAAAAGCTTATGACTAAAGAAGCTGTAATGCAGGCAGCAAAGAAGGTTAACTGCTTTGTCTTTTGATGTTCTGTATGATATTTGAGAGTACTTATGATTCATCAATAAAACTATGCATCATGATCAAAATGACAATTTGTTGCATCGGAAAGGAATTCGTATCCTGATTTTGTTACTAGGAGGCTTCCTTATGGTGTCCTTTGTGCATTTCCTTCAGTGGTTACAATATGCTCTATCTCAAATACAAGCAGTATGCCCATTGCATTACACGGGCCTCGGCAACTTTTTATTTTTGGTGGATTACCAAAATTGTTTATATAGGATTTTTTTATTTTATAAGTAAAGATGTATTAAAAAGCATCCAACAAAAGCTAAATACAAGAGAGGAGCTTCACAAATCTAGGAGTTCTTCATCATTTACAAAAAAAAAAAAGTTTGCTTGAACCAAAAACCATAAGGATATTAAAACAACCATCCCTAATGGCCTCTGAAGACCTCTCAACATTATCAAAAGCCCTTCTATTTCTTTCATGCCATATAATCTAGAAAATAGAAAGAGGGATCAAGGAGTAGGCTTTTTTTTAACTCCTTTGAAGCATGAATGCCGCCCTAAGCCCAAATCTCATCACGAATGGAACTGAACAGCCCCTAAGAAATACCCAAAACACGGTAGGCCATTTCCCTTAAATTCCTAGCCAAAGAACACCACAACAAAAGATACTTTATGGACTTGGCCATTCCTTTGCAAATGTAGCACCAGTTAACAATCATCTTACCTCTCCTTTGAAGATTGTCCAACATAAAGATTCGATCCAAAGAAGATTACCAAGCAAAGAAGCTCACCTTCTTTGGAGCATAAGATTTTCCAAATGGCTCTCCAAAGGAAAAAGCAGAGCCTTCCATTGGATACCAACCAAAAGAAATTTATAAAAAGAGCAAATTCGAAAACACTTTTCCGAGCTCAACTTCAAAGAAACCTTGTCATATCTATCCAATTTGCACCTTGAATTGTACAATGCCTCAAAGAACTTTCCCACACCCTCAAGCTCCCAATCATGGATGTTGCGGCAAAACTGCACATCCCACACATGTGAGGAATTGGACAAGAACTAATAAGGGTATCCTTATCTCTCATAATAGCATAAACATCCGGAAATTGCTCCCTCAAGGTAGACTCCCCACACCAAATGTCGTGCCAAAGCTGGACAGCCATGCCATTACCCACAAAAAACTACACAAGAGGCAAAAAAGAATCCTATCCTGATGTAGAACAAACAAAAGAAAGAAACCAGACAGACTTGGGGATTGGAACAGAAAACCAAGCTCATTGTATTTTATTCAATATCAAATGTGTCTCTAGAATGTAATACAATCAGACACTTTTACTAGAAAATAAGCTAACCCTAGTAAGGACTCTGCAAATAAGAGGACTTTGAAATACATAATAAAAATAATTTCTAAGACTATAAGACTAAGACTAAGCATAAGATATCTTGCGGGTGCCTCTCGAATAGGTTCGGGCCAAGCTTGGTTGGGGTTGGTCTCCATCAATCCTCCTTGGCTAGAAAGAACTCGAGTCCGACGAGTAATACTGCTGGTAATGCTCCAAAAGAGAGGGATCAAGATGCTTAAGTTCCTCTTCAATGATGCACATAGCATTCGATGAAACAATATAACGCTGGAAAACACCTGACGTGGACATGATTGTCTGATCGTCCAATATGTTTGGTCTGATGTCGACGAGGTGGTCTAGGCAATTGAGGCACGTGTGCGAAAACAACTCCACCTGTAGACAACCCTGTAGGCAACATGAGAGGCTCAAAGGTACCTTAGTAAGGAAACAAATCCTCCACATTGAATACCGGACTATTATTCTTATCAGATGGTAAGTCAAGTAAATCAGCCTTAGATCATAGTCTGTGAGTGATACGAAATGGTCCAGTAGCCCTAACATGCAATTTCTTGAAAGAGTTTTTAGGGTACTGCTCAAGACGAATACAGACCATGACATAATCCCCCCCATTAAATTATTTATCCTTACGATGAGTATCTGTAATACGTTTATAAGTGTAATTACTCAATGCGATTTTTCGTCAGATTTCAGCATGTAGGGCTTGTATGTGGGAGGCAAAAGATTCGACTGACTCAAAAGGTTGAGAATCAGGGGCAATGGGATAAGGTCAATTGGTTGACGAGGTGAATAGCCATGGATAATTTCAAAGGGGCTTTTACCAGTAGACCTATTGACAGAACAATTGTAAGCAAACTTCGCAATAGGTAATAACAAATCCTAATTACCAGGCTTATCCCAAGCAATACACCTAAGCAAATTTCCAAGACTTCGATTGACCATCAATTTGGGGTGAAAAGCAAAACTAAACCTCAAGTGGGTCCCAAAAAGTTTCCAAAAGGTCTTCTAGAAATAGCTCATAAACTTAACATATCTATCCGACACAATAGAGGTGGGCAACCCATGAAGCCTAACGATCTCCCTAAAGAACAGTTTAACTACATGAGAAGCATCAGTAGTCTTGTCACAAGGGATAAAATGGGTCATCTTAGAAAACCTATCAACCACAACTAAGATAGAATCATGACCTCTAGTGGTTCTAGGTAACCCAAGAACAAAATCCATGCTAAGGTCTTGCCATGGTATATGTGGTACAGGTAACGGTGTGTATAATCCAGTATTCTTTTTCCTAGCCTTAGCTTGCAGGCATGTGCGACACGATCCTACTTACATCCCGTTTCAGTGAAGGCCAATAGAATCTGTCTTCAACTAAGGCCAAAGTCTTATCCTTCCCGAAGCCTCTGACTAATCCTTCGACGTGCATTTCCCACACTAGAAAATCTCTAAGTGACGTACGTGGAATGCATAATCTAGTTCTCGAAAACAAATATCCGTCTCTAAGTAAGAAGCCAACATAGGATTGACGGTTTCCCTCACTAATATCTTGAAAGATGATGCCAAAATCTGGACAAGTAAGATACTCATCTTTTAATCTATCAAACTCGGGTACTGAGATACTCATGGACTGTAGTACTGTGACAATGTGACTCAATCCATCAGTAGGCTTATTCTCGACACCTGCACGGTGTTAAAGAACAAAGGTGTACTCTTGAAGAAATTCTACCCACTTGGCATGCCTACTATTGAGCTTCCTTTGGGAACTATGATATCTTAGAGCCTGATGATCAGAGTACAAAACAAATTCCTGCAGTAGCAGATAGTACCAACAATGACGAAGGGCTTGCACATAGCGTAAAACTCTATCATAGGTAGAATACCTCTGTTTCGCCTCATTGAGTTTCTCGCTAAAGAATGCAATGAGATGATCATCTTGACTCAAAACCTCTCCTATTCCTATCACAGATGCATCACAAGCAACCTTGAAGTCCTTCGAGAAAGACCTTCGAAAAATCTGGGTGACTTAATACAGGTCTGTCATCTTGCACTTAATATCCTCAAAGGCTCTAGATGCGGCTACCGTCCACATAAATTCCCCTTTCTTCAAACAGTCAGTGATAGAGCCATGATTGAGCTAAATTTAACGGATCTTCTGTAAAAGGTGGCCAAATCATGAAAACTCCGAACCTCAGAAATATTCTTTGGTTCCGGCCATTCTCTAATAGCTCCAACTTTATTGGGGTCAGCTATGACTCCCTATATAGAAATAATGAATCCTAAGAAGAGCACTTGGGATCGACTATAAATAAAGATATTATCGAAGTAGACCACCAAAAAAAAGCCTAGAAAATGGCGTAAGACTTGATTCATCACTCGCATAAAGGTGCTTGGAGCATTGGTTAGCCCAAATGGCATCTCTAGAGACCATCCAGAGTCTTAAAAGCAGTCTTCCACTCATCTTCTGGCCTAATGCGAATCTGATGATACCCACTACGCAAATCAATTTTGGAAAGCCACTTAGCTCTTGCCATCAGATCCAACATATCCTCAAGACACGGGATGTGAAACCTACACTTAACAATGATTTTATTGATTACGCGACACACACATTCTCCAGGTTCCATTTTTCTTAGGGGTTAACAATGCAAGGACAATACACGGGCTAAGACTCTCTCAAAGGAATCCTTTAATCAAAAGACCCTCCACTTGCCTATTCATTTCAACACGGTCACTAGGGTTCATGCAATAATATGGTAAGTTCGACAACTGAGATCTTGGGACTAAATCAACGGCATGCTGTATATCTCTCATGGGAGGTAGCTCATCGGGCAACTCCTCCGGGGCTACGTCTTGAAATTCGGACAATAGTTTATTGATATCAGGAGGTAGGTCAGTGGTTGGGTCAGGTCTACTCGAGGTAACCTCTTTGGCCACTAGAGCTAACATGAGACTAGATGCTTCAACATCTTTCTTGAACTCCCTACGTGCTAGGTGGAGACTCTTCGTCCCATGTGTCTCGGATGAAGATTGGCTCTTTAACTTTATGTCCTTTTCCTTAGGTCGTGTCGGATTCAAAGTGATGTGCTTCCCATTATGCCTAAATACAAACGTATTTTCCTTTCCATGGTTAGTCGCATCTATGTCAAATCCACGGACGACCTAATAACTCCTCAGCGACATCCATAGTTAGGAATCACACATGTTCTCCGTAACGGGTAAGGAAGTCTTATCTACCCAAGCTACTTGATATGGTTGAGGATGCGGTTTCGGTTTAAGTTTTAGCTTGGTCATAGCCGACTTCGCGATCACATTCAAGCAACTACCTCCATCAATAACAATCTTGCACACCCTTTCAGCATACTTAAGAAAAGTATAGAAAATACTGATGCGCTTCCAAGTATCTTCATTTGCATTAGGGGCTGACAAAATGCATCTCATTACACCACCTACAATGCCCTCTTCATATTCGTCAACTTTTTCTTCATGCCCTCATATTCTTCCTCAGGGGGTTCCACTATACCCTCGTCCTCATACCCTTTCTCTTGGGACTCCTCAGTCTCCTAGCCTAGGTTTAACGTCTGGTGAGAACAACGTGAGGAAATGTGACCTCTACCATGACAATTAAAACACTCAATGTCGGCTTTAAATGGCCGTGGACCATTCGTTGTACCCTCTCTCCCCCTAAGCAGATTAGTTTTCTTTGCAGGGTTGGGATTTCCTTTAACTTTGGGAATTCCACTAGACCTAGATTGGTGGTACTCCCCGGCTTGGAACGTGCCACGCCACGGGGTAGATTGCCTAAAATACTCTTTATACATGAGAGATAATTGAAAGACCTCTTCTAATGACTCGGGGATAGCAAACAAACCTCTCTTTTAAGATCAACTTTCAATCCGTTGATAAACCTAGAGACAACGGCCATTGTCTCTTCCTTTAGGTTACATTTCAATGTGAGTTCTTTAAAGTTGTTGATATATTCACCTACAGCAGTGGATTTTCTCAAGTTTAGTATTTTTTCTACCAATTTTTTCCTATAATAGTGGGGAAGGTATTTCTCCCATAATCGTCCCTTCATCTCACGCCATGATGTGATAGGATCATCTTCCCGATTTCGTTGGATCGTCTGCTATCAGCAGAGCCGACTAATTTCATCCTCGCAAAGCAAGCTTTGATTTCATCAATCATGTTATGCCACTCAAAGAGCTTCTCTAACTGGGATAGCCACTCGATTAAAATATCTGGATCTAATTTGCCATCAAAATTGGGAACTTCTATCTTGACCCTTCTTGTAAGGTCAGTGAATTCATCTGGAGCGTTCTTTGGCTGGTCATAAGTCCTAGGTTGTTCATAAGGGCGATCAAATACTCTATCATGAATCAGACCTGTAGTGTTAAAACACTCTCCTACTGAAACATTCTCTAAAGTAGCCCTACTATGCGCGGCTGGAATGGTTTCTACTTGGGTGTGTGTTTCTCTAGTAGGTTGACAATTGGGCTCCTTAATGGTAATGCCTCGGGGGGATATCAGGGGGTGCCCCTATAATACCTCGACTAGTAGTTGTTTTCTTGGTTGCTACACCTGATCCTATGGGTTGTTTGCCGAAAGAGGCTAGGGCCTTAAGCACTTCATTGTGATTTGTATTTAGCTGACGGTTGAGTTTGCTTACTTCACCCCGCAAAGTGGGCAATTATGTTTCTATGGTCTGGACTCGATGGCGTACTTCAATTTCAAAGGCATTGAATCGTTTAACTAGGTTTTCATGTTTCTAATTGAGGTCTTTGAGAGTCATTTTTGTTGTGATAGGGATGGGTGTAAAATTAAGTGATTGCCAAAAATCCGATTCAAAACGACAAGTAATTAACTTACAACTGTAAGGATAGCCACTAGTAAGGAAAGAACCTAATTAGAAGCATTTTTTTTGGATCTACTACTAATTACTGATTAACCAAAAGACATGAATATTACAACAATATCAAGTGAAGGCTCGTACCTTTTGTGAGGTTCAATTTACCTTGATGGAAGACTACGAGAGTTGGGTTTAAGCGGCGCAATCCCGAACTCATGCAATCAACCCTGACAAACTAAAGCTCCAAGAATAATGAGGCAAAAATCCAAAAGTAAGGAATAAGCTCTTGGTCAAATAGAAGTCCAGGGAATGTGATTTTTTTATTAAAAAAAATAATTAAATAAAAGTACAAATAAAGTACTGCCTTCTGCTTCCTCGAGGAGAAAATAAGAGAAATCCAACTGTCTTCGCGTTTCTTGCTGTCGCGAATAGGCTACTGGACGGCGGTGGATTTGTGACAGTTGGAGTTGGTTAGGATCGTCGGAAGTCGGCGAAGTGGAAGAGTCGCCGGAGTTGGAGATCTGCAGAGGTGGCGTGCAGCGGGTGTGGTGGTGCTTGACCACGTTCCGGCTAAGATAACTGCGCGTGGACATCGGGGGTGAATAGATTGGAGGGTTTCATTCCTCGTGGTGTGGTTGGTCCAGATAGTGGTGGTTGTCGGCGGAGGTGGTGACGTGTGGCGATTCGGCCTGGAAAATTTCGGTTGTGGTCGGTTCAGAGCAACAAGTCCCTTGGTGGCGGCAGTGCGGTCTGGAGTTCACCGGAAAACGATGAATCTGTGTTTAAATTGTTTTGGCCTAAGGCCCTGTTTGGTTCGTGATTTTGATGCTGATCAACTCTTGTTCAAGGTGCTTGGGCTGATTCCTAAAACTCCCCTTCTCCCTGAAGCTGAAGCAAAGACTTTTGAAACAGAAAATTGTGAGGAAGCTGTTTCTGCTTCATGTTGAGAATACTGTTTTAAAGGGTGCATCGCTGTAATATCAATCCATCTCATTGCCCTGTTAGTTTTATACTCCATTCTACTGTCGGTTTCATTACTATTGTGGAAATAATTACAATGAAACTTAGTTTCCATGTTAGACTGCAAAAAATGGGCACAGAAAACCATTCAAAATTTAATTCATAGTTGGATGATAATCCTTGAAGGCACCTGATGATTTTCGACATCTTAAATTATCTAGGCGAGTCCAGCCCCCATTACAGTTGGGAGACAGTGTTCTCTATTACATTTCTTATTGCACACCTGCACCACATTCAAGTACTTAGTAGTTTTTCTGCCATGTTTTTCTGCCATTTCAAATCGACCTTTGCAATTCCTAGAATGAAAATACAAATTGACTCAACTGAAAAAATGATCAAAATAGTGGATTGGCAAAATCATATACTATGAATGTGAGCAACAAAGTTATTGGAGAAACTGGATCTTTTGTAATTGATTTATCTTTCAAGTTCAATTAGCAAATGAACGGGTTAAGTATCATTTAGCGATAAAATCAACCGAATCATAACGGATTAAAGCAATCGTTTTTTTGGTACATTCAAAAACGTGGGAAGAGAGTGAAGTCTATCAACACTATGCCAGTGTTTTTACCGGTGGATCAAACATAGTATTGATTCATACCAAATGACTAGATAAAATTTGCATCACCCCACCACAATAAGAAAACTCGAACCCAAACACTTATAACGAAGAGAATGCTGCTAAAGCTTTTGATGGTTAATGCAATTGTTAATAGTAAAGGTTTTTCTTCCACTACTCTTGGTTAGGATTCCAGTTCTTGTAGCACCACATATTCAAGAAAAACACAACACAGCTTCCTGGTTTTTAAAATTACATTCAAGAAACTTACACATGTTGCCCTTTCGCTACTATATGATTCTAAAACGGACATTCAGCTATCGTTCCATGGTTTATTTTTCTCCAAGATTAGAAGTGTTGCAAATTTCTTTTTTCTCCAAAATCCTTTCATTTTTAATTTTGTTCAAGGTTAAGTTTTTGACTAAATTTCTGTAACCTCTAACAACAGAATTTCTAGCAGGGGGTGACACTAGAAAAGTAGACTCGTGAATAATGAGCATTTAATTATGGTGATTGCAGAAGATGAGCGGTAACTGAAACCTGGGCCCATATACACAATCGATTATATAGAGGTGTTATTCTGACAAAATCATCAGTAGTTCATACAAACTCAATACGCCTATCTGCAACATACAATTTATTCTCCACTGAGAATCAGACGAGGTTCTTGAAAGGAAAAGATAATAGAAGGGTATGACATTTCTCAAAAGATAACATGTATTTTTTTTTTATATATATAAAAAAATAAATTACTAACTGCATCAATTACCTTAAGATATGACACCTTCCAAGTGTATAAATCTTTACAAAAAATTAAATAACAATGTTATTTGCCTGCACGTAAGACTTTGGCATGCTTGTGCTTCCCCAACCATTTTTGTATTCTGGTTGAGATTGAAAACCGGAACTGAGAAGGAAGAGGAAAAGAAAAGACCAATCAACTGAAATCCAATCACCTGGTACTTCTCAAAAAGTAGTCACCGGCCGTCAAGAATACATGTTCTCCTAGGGCCACCTCCACAGCAGGCTGGCTCTCAATGCAATCTACGTTTATCTGCAAAAAGAAAGGAGTAAAAGAAAGATTCATGAGCAAGATACTATATGTGATCAGTCATGCTCATCATGATGGTTACTTATGTATAAGATGCCTCAGAAGCAGAAACAAACCTTGCCATTTCCAAGTTGGAACTCAGACTTCAAAGAAGAATGATCCCTTGATAGCAAGTTTGCAGGCCTAGTGCAAATTCTGCATTTCCTGCAAACATTGACAAGCTTTTTTTCTAAGAGAGAGTGCTTAAGCATGGTTTGCTTATGAAAAAAGAGGGCCACCCACCTGCATAAAATGCAAGAATAGCATCTGAATTGAATACTAACGCTGGTCTTGTCAAAGTGATTTTAAATGAAAATTTAGAAACACCATGGAAACTCTCTTCACAAATGATGACCTGCATGAGAAACAAGTGTATGCTTAGTGATAGGAACACTTTGTGTTACGTTTTTATTGCCTTTCCTACCCTATTTGGCTTTGTAATTCTCTGAACTTTGTTATTTTGAGCTTATTTTCTTTTCTTAGTATTTAGAAAGCTTGTGAACGTGGGAATGGTAAAATAAGGTGCTAAAATGAGTTTTCCTAGTTACTTTAGGAAATCTAAGTGGATTAAGAAAATAGTCTTATTATTCTAAGAAACTTTTCTAATTATGGAAACTTTCCTTATCTATTATTTTCTGATTTCTTTGTAGGGAATTTTCACCTTGGAATTATTTGGATGTGTGTCAAAACACAAGAGAATATTGGAGTCCATTAGTGACATGGGTATGTCCAACCTAACATGGGCTTGCCCAACAAAAATCACATAATCTCTTGTCAACTAAGCAAGGTGCAAGGTCCAAGCCCAAAGTGGAGGAAGATTCAGATGCAACAGCCTACTGGGTTTTGGCCCATCATAACAGGCCCAAACAATATCATTTTTGAGAATTTCTTAGGTCCAAATTGAAGTTCAAGACGTCATCTTTCCAGCCCAACAAGTTTCAACTCATTTGGAGATGTGTGGAAGAAGATATGACCGTTTGAATTCTGCCAGTTGGATCCTCCTAAAATTTCGGGATTATATTCCTCTTTCTTACTTTTGGCCATTCCTTGATTCCTTGCATGTTTTAGGGATTGTTTCCTTGCATGTTTTATGGCTTGTTTTTAGCATTGTTTTCTTGCTTTTCCTAAGCTTAGAGGGTTGTTCTAAGCTCTATAAATAGGATATTTGTAAGCTGGAAGAGATCATCTTTTCTCTTAGAACCATCTCTACTCAAAATTCAAGAAGTAAAAGGCTGAAACACTCTACCATTCCATCTCCAATTGTGAGCACATTAGGACTTTTCCAAAATGTGTTCTCCTTCATCTATCATCATAGCCGTGGGGTTCATCACCATTAACATCTCAAGCTTCCTTGAGTGTGTTCAAGAAGTGTACCCCTTACGGCTATTCTTTTTAATTGTTTCAGCCTTGGATTCTTATGTTAGAGATTATTATTAATTCAATGAGTTGGTTAATTTTCAGATTTATTCTTTAATGTTTTTGAATTGATCATGATATGTAGACATATGAATTCATTACATATGTTGAATTTTCAGTTCTGTTATATTGAAAACTTTGATATTGCAAATCATTGAAGCCATAATCGCACTTTCGATCACTTAATTCATCTACAGTACGATTTAAAGTGGTAAAAGCTATGAACAATAGCCAATGTTATGGAAATTGCATGTTCTTTATCCATGGACTTTTTCATAGGAATAAGGAACATGTTATTGAATCATAATTCCTTTTGATCTTAATGATTTGTTTAAGTAATTGTAAGGATGCTCTGAGTATTAACTTGATTGCTTAAACAAAATAACTAGCTGATGGACTTTTCCTAAGCTTAGTAATTATCTAAGAAGGAATTTATAAAGTGCATGATCTCTTTAGGCTTGTACTTTGATTCAATTCTGATATGTGATTGATGCACGAATTCGTTGTCTACATTGAAACAATTTGATTAGTCATTTAACAAACTTGATTTTCTGAATTGTGAGAGAAAATGATCAATTGTAAATAATTGTTCTTTAATTTCCTTAGTAAAATTAGTAAAAAGAAAAATCAGATCATGAAAACCCCCTAATCTTGTGTAATGTTAATAGATGTAGATTTATGTTTGTTTATAAACTGCTAATTAAACCAATCAAATCATTTTTTATTATTTTTATGACTCTTTAGTATAGAGTACCCGCAATCCCCGGCCAATAACGATACCCTACTAATCACTTTACTACAATCTTCTGTAGGGTTTGTTGATGACCGAAATAAACGGTCTATCAAATGGCGCCGTTGCCGGGGATTGCAAAATCTCTATATTTTAGTGTCATTTAACTTGTTAACATTCTGCTTAGCATAAAATATAACTTGTGTTTTACTTGATTGCAATTTTAGCATGTGACTTCCTTAAAACCATTTGTAACGTTTGTATGAAGGGAAGCTCATTATTATTTGTATTTCAAACTTTAACTTATATATTGATTCCTTTGCTTTTGTTATTTAGGTCCATGAATGTCAGCAGTCAGTAGAAAGACTCAAGAACTTAGAAAACGCTTGGCTTTACTAAAAGAAGTTGCACTTTCTACAAATCAACCCCCACCTCACCAAGTAGGGAGGCTAGAGTCGGAGGAGTAAGATAATTTTTCACATCACTTGTCAAACGAGGAAGAAGACATACCTGACTTAGAAGACGCAAGTAAGGAAGACGAAGTACCAATGGATGAAACTATTAGGCAAATGTCTTCTTCAACTGATGGGGGAGCTGCACCAACTTGTATTACTTATCCAGAACCAGCAGTTGGCAAGATAGCTGAGCTCGAACTGAAGAGTGGGTTCTTGCACCATTTGCCCAAATTCCATGGGCTCACTAACGAAGATCCTCACAAACATCTCAAGGAGTTCCAGTTTGTGTGTTCAAGTATGTGCCCACAAAATGCGGATCTCAACGTTCTGAAGCTGAAGTCATTCCCTTTTTCACTTGAAGATAGGGCAAAGACTTGGTTGTTTGATCTACCATCGGGTTACATCAACACATGGGAGAAGCTGATGACTGAGTTTCTGACTAAGTACTTCCCTGCCTCAAGGATTACTGTCTTGAGGAAGCAGATAACTGGAATTGAGCAAAGGAAGGATGAGGCGTTTTATGCCTACTATGAGAGATTCAAGAGCTTAATTGCATCATGTCCTTCACATGGGATGAAAGAAGGGAATCTTCTCACTTACTTTTATGAGGGACTTCTCCCCCTCGAACGTCAATTGTTAGATGCTGCTGCCGGAGGTTCTTTTGTCGATAAGACATCTAATGTTGCTAAGGAGTTGCTCGCCCAATGTGCTCTTAATTATCAATAATACGAGGGAGTGTTAAACTCCACTCATGGGGTGAATGAGGTATCTTCTAACTCTGCTCTTGAGGAAAAAGTTAATAAAATGTCTGCTCTTCTGTCTCAGGTACTGAATGTGAATGGAGCACAAGTACAACAACTTGCTCAAATCTGTGGTGTGTGTTGTACTCAAGGGCATCCAACTGACCAATGTCCCCAACTGATCAACAATAGAGGATGAGAGTCTCTTAACGCTGTTGGGTTTCAAGGTAATCAAGGTGGACAAAGGTACAACCCTTTCTCTAACACATATAACCCTGGGCTTAGAGATCACCCCAATTTTCGTTGGGCCAACAATGATAATGTTCAGAACCCTCAAAGTCAAGGGCAGGTGTTTCCACGCCCTTTAGGTTTGTTTATGAGGCCTCAGGTACCTCAAAACTTTGTCCCTAATTCTAATTGTGCCTACAAATTCTGTTGCTTCTAATTATGATGAAATTTTAAAGTCCCTTGCTCAAGGACAACAGAATTTAACTACTGCTACTCAAGCTCTTGTTACAGGTCAATAAGCTCACACTAAGGATATTGCAGAGCTGAAGAAGCAATTGGGACAAGTGGTGGACTTCATGGGGAAGATAACGGAGAGTGGAAAATTGCCTAGCAACACTGTTCCCAACCCAATTATCGAGCAAGCTAAAGTTGTTACCACAAGGAGTGGTAAAACCTTTGTGGATGTTCCTAAAACTCAGAAGAAAGTCAAAGTGACCCACGATGAGAAAGACAATGTTGAGAGCACCAAGAAGGAAATACAGAAAGATCCCGCCACTTCAATGGCGGAAGTGATTGGTCCTCCATCATTTGAGAATGTTTTAAAACCTCAAAGTAACGAACAAAACCCTAAACACTCTTTTGATTCTAATCCTTTTGCTCGTGTACCTTTTCCTAGTAGGTTTGCCAAAACCAAGAAGGATGAATCTGATCAGGCCATCTTAGAGATTTTTAAGAAGGTACAAGTCAACATGCCTTTGATTGAGTGCTTGAAGCAAGTGCCAAGATATGCCAAGTTTCTGAAGGAGCTTTGCACTACAAGGAGGCAGACTCGTGAGAAGGAGGTGGTGAAGTTGAATGAGACAGTCTCTGCTGTCATCCAAAGGAAATTGCCACCAAAGCTTAAGGATCAAGGGAGTTTTTCTGTTCCTTGTGTGATTGGTACCAACAAATTTGATAATGTCATGCTAGACTTAGGAGCTTCAATTAATGTGATGCCTTATAGTCTTTATGCTTCTTTAGAGCTAGGTGCACTTAAAAGTGATAATGTTGTTATCCAATTGGCTGATCGATCTAATAAGTATCCTAAATGATACGTTGAAGATGTTCTTGTGCAAGTGAATCAACTCATTTTTCTTGCAGACTGCTATGTCATTGATATGGAAGATTCGCCCCTAAATTCTACTCCGTTGCTTTTAGGGCGCCCATTCACGAGGACCACAAGAACAAAGATCGATGTTTATGAGGGAACTCTAACCATGGAATTTGATAATGAAGTTATACGCTTCAACATCTTTGAAGCCATGAGGTATCCATTGACTGACATTAAACCTTGTTTTTCTATTGATGATATTGACTCACTTGCGCAGAGATTTTTGGAAGCAATGGAAGAGGATGAACTGAAAGTAACACTCTCTCAAGGAGTTCGTTATATTGAGAATGGAGAATCCATTTCTAGAGCCGAGTTAGAGAAGGCTGAAGAACCCATTGTGAGCAAAACCGTAGCCTCCCTTGAGGCCCGACCCATATTACCAAGGTCTATTCCTCCTTTGTCCTTTCCTATTTCCACTAACAAAATGTTACCTTCAGTGATACAGGCCCCTACACTTGAGCTTAAGGTTTTGCCAGATCACTTGAAGTATGTCTTTTTGGGGGACAAGGAGACGCTGCCTATTAATATATCCTCGAAGTTAGAGGAGGACCAAGAAAAGAAGCTTGTGGACGTTCTGAAGAGGTACAAGACCGTCATTGGTTGGACTTTGGCAGATGCCAAGGGAATTAGCCCAACCATGTGTGTTCATAGGATCCTGTTGGAAGATGGTACCAAACCCACTAGAGATGCCCAGACACGCTTACATCCACCTATGATGAAGCTTATGCAAGATGAGGTAATTAAGTTACTTGATTGTGACGTTATTTACCCTATTTCAGATAGCAAGTGGGTGTCTCCTGTTCAAGTTATGCCAAAGAAGTCAGGAGTTACTGTGGTAAAGAATGAGGAGAATGAGTTACTAGGGATCAGATGGCCATGGCCCATATTATAACTGTTGAGATTTTCGATGTTTGGGGCATTGATTTCATGGGGCTGTTTCCTTCATCTAACGGGTTTCTTTACATTCTTTTGGCTGTTGATTATGTGTCTAAGTGGGTGGAGGCTAAAGCCACCAGAACTAATGACTCTAAAGTTGTTGTAGATTTCTTGAGATCTAACATATTTGCTAGGTTTGGAATGCCTCGTGTGATTATTAGTGATGGTGGATTACACTTCGGCAACCGTACAATTGAGGCCCTGCTCAAGAAGTACAAAGTGACTCATAAGGTGGCAACACCTTATCATCCTCAGACGAGTGGATAAGCAGAGGTCTCAAATCGTGAGATTAAGGGGATTTTGGAGAAGACTGTGGGCCCTACACGCAAGGATTGGAGCAAAAGACTTGATGATGCACTTTGGGCTTATAGGACAGCTTACAAGACGCCAATTGAGATGTCTCCATTCAGACTTGTCTATGGTAAAGCGTGTCACTTACCAGTTGAGCTTGAGCATAGGGCATGGTGGGCTGTTAAGTCTTTCAACATGGACATTGATGAGGCTGGTTTACATAGAAAACTCCAACTGAATGAACTTGAGGAAATCAGAAACGAGGCATATGATAGTGCATGGATCTATAAGGAGAAAACTAGAGCTTTTCATGATAAGATGATCCGTGGCAAGGCCTTTGTTTTGGGCCAAAAATTTCTTCTCTTCCATTCTAGACTTGAACTTTTTCCTAGTAAGTTACGTTCTAGATGGGTTGGTCCATTCATTGTCATTAATATTTTTCCTCATGGTGCTATGCAGATAAAAAGTGACAAAACTGGAAATGAATTCAAGGTGAATGGTCATCGCTTGAAACCTTACTATGAGGCTTTTGAGGAGCACACTGTGGAGGATGTACCCCTCCTAGAGGTGCCACTCACAAAGGACTAAAAACGAGGTACAAAGTCTAGGCTGAAAGACTGTAAACATTAAAGCGCTGCTTGGGAGGCAACCCAATTCAACCGAAGCTGTGGAGGAGTCATTAACACAGATTTGCATTCTCTTTCTCTCTTCTATTTACGTTGGTTGATCTTTATATGTTATTTGTTTTGTGTGATTTTCGTAAATACCTTACCCATGTTTATATTCTATATTACATGCTTATTCTGATATACATTGAGGACAATGTACGATTTAAGTGTGAGAGAGGGATTTACATCTTTTTGAGTCATATCATTGCTTTTTAGGTTTTAGGACCCCTTCCAACTCAATGATGAAATTGATTCTTAATGGTTTTTAAAGAGTTTGAGCATACTTTTAAAGATAAAACAAGAAATGGAGTTAATTTGCTTATATTGTAGTCATACTTGGAAATTTTGATACACATTAGCCTTGATTTGAGTAATCTGTTGCTTTAAAGTGAAGTATAGAGACATATTGAATGATACTTGCATAATCCCACAATATTTGGGAGTTTTTCGAGCCTTATAATTGATTCATTATGCATATCAATTCAAATTCTCTTCTGAGTGCATCTTGTGAATATAATGTTTTCTAGAACTTGCTTTTAAACCACTTGAGACGATCATACATGTTCAGATTTGGAGAAGATGGAGACAAATTAGGATTTTACCACCATGACTAACTAACCTTTATCCTGATCATGATTTGACCCCTAGATAGCATTTTGAGCCTGAATTAGCTTATTTTCTTCATTAACCCACATTCATTTACTCTTACGAACTTAAACACTTTACCTACCATTTTTCCTTAGAACTAGGGAGCTTGGATCTTATTTATGTTGATTTGTAACGTGGAGATGGTGGAAAAGCATAAGTGTGGGGGAATTTCATGTGGTTCTAAGGTGGTTGTTTCGGAAAAAAAAAAAAAAAAAAGAAGATAAAAGGAGTAGTAGGGAAAAAAAAAACTGTTGTGATTCAAAGAATACAAGTTCTGAAGAATTGGGAGTATTATGAGTCTTTAAAGCAAGTTGAAAGCCAAAGTGATTAAATCCACCCTATTGTGATGGAAACGTGGTACTTAATAATGATGATCTATTTATGACATTATTGAATGCTTTCTAGTTCTAAGGAAATTTTGTGACATCCTTTCTCTTCTTTCTTAAGAAACCTTGACCCCTTAGCCCCATTACAACCCTTGCAAAGACCTCTTGATCCTTTGATGTTCTGTTTTTGATGTGGAGAGTGGGTGCACAAGCAAGCCTATGGTTTAAACTGTTTTCACAAGTGATTGAGTAATTAGTATAGCTAGCACCACATTTAAATGAGTGAAAACCAGAGTGATGCATTGTGAGAAGTAAAATTTGATACTATTTGTCCATTAACTCGAGGGTGGCATATTACACTTACTCTTGGCTGATTATTCACACACACACTCAAAGTACGAATGTTATATAATCTTAATAACTCCGTGGCTTGTTTATTTGAGGTAAACTTGTGCTCTCCGTACTTTATTATGCCATATTGCCTAAGGGATCTCTGAGACGTAAGTTGGAAGGATTAGAGTCATTTAATTTGTGTTATGTCATTGTGGTATCATTTAGTTTATGCTATTTCTCTTGAGATTCTACTAGGTTACATACTGTTTTGTTTTGCTAAGGGACTAGCCAAAGCTAAGTGTGGGGGAATTTGATAGGAACACTTTGTGTTACGTTTTTATTGTCTTTCCTACCCTATTTGGCTTTGTAATTCTCTTAACTTTGTTATTTTGAGCTTAGTTTCTTTTCTTAGTATTTAGAAAGCTTGTGAACGTGGGAATGGTAAAATAAGGTGCTAAAATGAGTTTTTCTAGTTACTTTAGGAAATCTAAGTGGATTAAGAAAATAGTCTTATCATTCTATGAAACTTTTCTAATTATGGAAACTTTCCTTATCTATTATTTTCTGATTTCTTTGTAGGGAATTTCCACCTTGGAATTATTTCGATGATGTGTCAAAACACAAGAGAATATTGGAGTCCATTAGTGACATGCGTATGTCCAACCTAACATGGGCTTGCCCAACAAAAATCACATAATCTCTTGTCAACTAAGCAAGGTGCAAGGTCCAAGCCCAAAGTGGAGGAAGATTCGGATGTAACAGCCTACTGGTTTTGGCCCATCATAATAGGCCCAAACAATATCATTTTTGAGACTTTCTTAGGTCCAAATTGAAGTTCAAGACGTTATCTTTCCAGCCCAACAAGTTTCAGCTCATTTGGAGATGTGTGGTAGAAGATATGACCGTTTGAATTCTGCCAGTTGGGTCCTACTAAAATTTCGGGATTATATTCCTCTTTCTTACTTTTGGCCATTCCTTGATTCCTTGCATGTTTTAGGGATTGTTTCCTTGCATGTTTCACGGCTTGTTTTTAGCATTATTTTCTTGCTTTTCCTAAGCTTAGAGGGTTGTTTTAAGCTCTATAAATAGGGTGTTTGTAAGCTGAAAGATATCATCTTTTCTCTTGGAACCATCTCTACTCAAAATTCAAGAAGCAAAAGGCTGAAACACTCCACCATTCCATCTCCAATTGTGAGCACATTAGGACTTTTCCAAAATGTGTTATCCTTCATCTATCATCATAGCCGTGAGGTTATCACCATTAACATCTCAAGCTTCCTTGAGTGTGTTCAAGAAGTGTACCCCTTACGGCTATTCTTTTTAATTGTTTCAGCCTTGGATTCTTATGTTAGAGATTATTATTAATTCAATGAGTTTGTTAATTTTCATATTTATTCTTTAATGTTTTTGAATTGTTCATGATATGTAGACATATGAATTCATTACATATGTTGAATTTTCAGTTCTGTTATATTGAAAACTTTGATATTGCAAATCATTGAAGCCATAATCGTACTTTCGATCACTTAATTGATCTAGAGTACGATTTAAAGTGGTAAAAGCTATGAACAATAGCCAATGTTATGGAAATTGCATGTTCTTTATCCATGGACTTTTTCATAGGAATAAGGAACATGTTATTAAATCATAATTCCTTTTGATATTAATGATTTGTTTAAGTAATTGTAAGGATGCGCTGAGTATTAACTTGATTGCTTAAACAAAATAACTAGCTGATAGACTTTTCCTAAGCTTAGTGATTATCTAAGAAGGAATTTATAAAGTGCATGATCTCTTTAGGCTTGCACTTTAATTCAATTATGATATGTGATTGAGGCACGAATTCGTTGTCTACATTGAAACAATTTGATTAGTCATTTAACAAACTTGATTTTCTGAATTGTGAGAGAAAGTGATCAATTGTAAATAATTGTTCTTTAATTTCCTTAGTAAAATTAGTAAAAAGAAAAATCAGATCATGAAAACCCCCTAATCTTGTGTAATGTTAATAGATGTAGATTTATATTTGTTTATAAACTGCTAATTAAACCAATCAAATCATTTTTTATTATTTTTATGATTCTTTAGTATAGAGTACCCGCAATCCCCGACCAATAACGATACCCTACTAATCACTTTACTACAATCTTCTGCAGGGTTTGTTGATGACCGAAATAAACGGTCTATCACTTAGATCCACATGAAATCACTGTAAAGGAAGAAAATAAAAGCAACTGAAATGCATCTATCAAATTTTCAAAAAACAAGCTACAAGGACAACAAACATTTCCTCTATTTATATTATCTGCTTATTCTTTTCTTCACATATACAAGCACATTTTTTAGGGAATATTCGAACTGAGAGATACTATTAGAGAGAGGCCCCCAAATACAAGCTTCGATCACCAAAATTTAGACTGTAATTTGTATTGTAGTGATGGCATTTCATGTCCACTACAGAGCAATGTCACTTCATATACGACCAGAAGTGAACAAGAAGATTGTTCGCAAAACATTGACTTCCTGTTTGGCCTAGCAGTAGAAACAGTTTATGATTATTGATGGTTTTTGCTTCAGTTTATAGGAAACAGAAACCATTTAATAAACTCTCACAAACATTGGAACATAGTTACAGCTGCGCTAGCTAGACAGCAGGATTACCATGTAATAATTTGTCTGCCACTAAAACTGACCAGCAGTTTGTTACACCAAGAACAGCCTTGGATTTTGACTAACTGATGATTATCACCAGTAGCATTAACTCATGTCTACTCAGTTTAAATAAATTTTTAGTGGGAATAGAATAAGCCCATTGGACACATTCAACAAGAAAATATAGCAAAGCAGGACTAATGAAATTTGTTCATGTTCCATATATGCGTGCTCTAAGCTATTATAGTAATGATAATTTTCCATCAATGAATACCCCATATATTACACCAAAAAGCAAAAAGAAGCCTATAAATGTTGTTTTGACATTTCACCATCAACATCCAAGAGGCCATTCAACTTCTTCAAATGCAGCCATAGAAGATTCTCTTCAAAATTAAGATAATTTGAACTCAAACAGGATAGACTTCCAATCACAAATTTACCAGAAAAATGACATGCAAACTTTGGAGTCAGAAAGATATCAAGTATTCTCAATAGTATTATGCAACTTACTGCTTGTGGTGGCATCATCGTGGAAGTAAGTAACAGAGAGCCAACTGCATCTCTGATGTAATGTTCCTACACGTATCAAACATAGTTAAGCAATGATACATAGGGCACAATCAGTAGTTACTGTGGAAGGCAAAAAGTGAAACTCAGCACAACAGATGGTCAGATGCTGATTCATGTACTTTGCGTAATTACTAGGACAGAACAGTGTATCAGAAGTAAATGATACAATTTCACACACCACAAGGAAAGAAGCTTGTTTCAACAACAAAAACTATCAAAGAAAGCAAATAAGTGATGTCAATTATATAAACTAGTTTGACATCCATTTAAATAAAGATTTCAGTAAAATGAGGTCGCACGTAATATTGTCAACACAACTCCACACACAAACCCAAGGCACATAAACCACTAAGATAAGCTGGGCCTTGGTGTCAAGATAATGGAGATGTGAAATATCCATGTATATGTTCAACTCGTAACCATTTCTGCAAATTCTAGGAAGTCAAAAAGGGACATTCCAATTTAAAAGGCCACCCCATGGCCAATTAATCATCATGACCATACCAAAATGATTGGTGCTGATATTCATCCAGTATCAAAATAACCAGCTAAAACCACAAAACCAAAAAGATAAGTCAGTGTTTATTCCACCAAAGGACCCAGGATATTCAGCAATTTGGCATGCAACAACCACTCTAAAGTCTAAACACCATTCCACAAAGTCTGTAGGTTCCAAAGCAGCCTTCTTCTGTAACTTTTGGATTCTATTAACAACTTGTGACAAAAGAAGTTGAGAAAAATCATAGATAAAAAATGTCCCCTCTTCCTTTACAAAAAGAAGGCCTTGCACGTCAACAAATGCTGATGCATAAAATTTCAAATTGGCCTCCATATCAAAATCATATGCATTGTTATCCATGATGACATCATTAATGAATGCATGCCATTAAACTTTAAAAAGACGTAAGCAACAAATAAACTAGTGATCAAATAAAATGACAGAAAAAAGGAAACAACTCCCATTAAATTCCAAGATGCAAAATATATATGTACTTATCAAAATGTAATGAGTATTCTTCTTAAAATAAGAATAATTGTACAGTGATTTGAAATTTACCTCACGGGCAACACCAGCTTCAAACAACGACTCATCTGCACGCAAATCCAAAATCACCAAAACATCACCTGAAACACGTGACACAGAAAAGGTGAGGCACGCATAACTGTCAAAAATAAATCACGCCCATAATAATCTGTCAGGATGTCATCAATGTTTAATACCATCTCCAGCTGCATCAATCTCCTTCTCTGTTAAACCGTCACGACATTTGAAATCCCAGGCAACCTAAGTGTTCAAAAGTGGCAAAATTAGTTAGCATATTCGTAGTATATCACGTATCTTGGCGTAGTAAATATTTCTAACTACCAACCTGAGGAGGTTGTGGGCTAAAATCTTATCATTTGAAACCCAGAATAATCCCCTCCCCACTAAAAATCCAAATACATTAATTATATCATTTAACCACATAGCAGAACTCATACACTTCTATGATTTGAAATTATCCTACCAAAATGTATACAGAAAAATGAAAATTATATAAATTATGTTAACCCAACAACAAAATGGCACACCTTGATATCAGTCAGATTCAAGCAGCGTGCAGCAATAGTTACTTCCCCAGCTTTTTCAAATGCTAAAATATTTTCCTGAGACATTGCTTTGACTTCCTTGGCAACAACTCCCATAGATTTTCCAAGTCGCTTACCTAATACACTAAGAGAAAACATTCAAATGGCATTTAATTGATGCATATAGAGAATAGTGAATAAACCTTGTTAAGGAAATAACAGTTATAATTACCTAAAATCCGGCTCTGCTCGTAGAGAAGCATACTTTAAAGTGTCATTGCATGGGACAAGAGATCTTACATTCAGTTCTTCCAACACATACTGCGATGCAAATTGAAATATGTTAATGACCAATTACTGAATCTATAAAACAAATGCTAACAAAATATTAGGTAAGCTATATAAAAAAAGAATTCGCAAATCCAAAAGACCTTTCAATTTTCATTGAACATTAAAAGAATAAAAAAATAAAATCTAACCAGAGCACTTTCAGAGATTATATTAAGGATAATATGGCATCAATTTGATATTAAGCATAAGTCTAGCTATGGTATTCACAGACCTCTCTTAGTTTCCCAGCTATGTCATCAAGAAATTCTGCATCTGGATGAACTACTACCATCTCCCTGCAGTTACATAGGAACAAAAAACTAACTTAAATAATGAGTGGAGGAACATGAAGAGCAGCATGGATATAAAGAAAGAGCAGAACCATATAATTAATGAGAAATAAGAAATAAAGGAAACTATAAACCACACCTAAGTGGTGTTTTAAGAGGCTTGTTATGACGCTCACGAATATTACGGGCAAGATCAATAATTGTCATCATCCTTGCAACACTTTGTTCAATTCTTTCCCCCCTCTGAGTATTGAAATTTAATAAAACCATGTAGCAGAAGGACAAATATGTGTGTGATATGCAAGGCCTCAAATTTGCAAAAATTAGAGTACATAGTAAATTCAATAATATTATAATATATTACTATTGACAATCTTCAAAGGAAAAGGAAAGTTAATGCTAATAGATGCTTTATTTGTAAGGGTTGTGTGGGGGTTTCTTGGCAGTTGCGGGTTCGGTGAGAGACGAAATTTGGGCTTGGGGTGGCTTGAAGGCTCAAAAGGATGTCAAGTTTAGATTTAATTCCAATCTCTATTTGGTGGATTGTTTGGAGAGAGAGAAACCATATGGTTTTTGATGATATTGAAAGACCTATTGCAAATATTAGGGATAGTTGACTCAATACACTTATTTTTTGGTTTAAAGGAAATTTCTTTGTAAATAACGATGATCTTCTAGATTTTGTGGAGCTTATTCATTGTAATTAGCCTTTGGCTTTGAGTTATACCTTCTTGATGCTTTATTAATAATTTTTTTTACTTATAAAAAAATAATATTATAAAATGTTGGCTAAGAAGCCAAAAACTTCAGACTTCAGAGAACCGATGTTAAACATAAGAGAACATCGGGTGAAACATAGGAGAGTTCGAAATATACAGTGTTCTACTACTTTAATTTTGAGTTGGATTAATTAAGAAGAAACTCAGTTCGTAACATTTAGATACCTGATGTTGAGCAAAAAATTTCTAACATTCAGGCAAAATTATAGCATGACAACCAAAAGATCATGAACTGGTGGTTTAAGAACTCATGAATAAGACTTACAAAAAAAGAACTCCATGAATAAGTTTCAAAACTTGAATTTATTGGACAACATAAACGCAACTAATAACTAATACCTTTCCATCTTCTTGGGGAAAACTGCAGTAGTGGATGCTTTCCTCTGATCCTTCAGAAACTTTTCGCATATTTTGGTAAAGAGTTTCTGTGAAGAATGGCGTGAATGGAGACATCACCTTACATGAAGTTAGAAGCACCTGAAAACCCAAGTTACAAAATGTTATCCATGCAGTAAGGCCATGGCACCAGCGCATGATAAACGCAATCTGTAAATGAGTCACCATACATTGTAAAGAGTTGAGAGAGCTGTTCGGAAGTCTTCTTCTCCGTACGGCCTTTCAGCCTCTTACGGTTGAATCTCACATATATATTTGTGAGGTTGTCAAGAAATTTCAAGAGATATGGAACTACCTAGAAAGGGCAAGTATATACTCACGTGCCACTGTCAAAAATTACATATTTATTATTAGCCAACTCTCAAGCACAAAAATCTAGATTATCACAAAAGTTCTTTCAATTAATAATTTCATGCATTATTATTTGATTATATTCCCCAAGAAAAGAACAGGAAGTTTAATGAACCACTGGAATCATAATTTCAAATGGCCTTCATATCATTCAATACATCGCAAAATAAATAACTCCTGGTTGATATTATTGTTGTTATTATTATCACCATGTACATTTTTTTTAAAGTATTATCACCATGTACATTAATTCTTAAGAATTTTATATCATTCTGTAAATCCTGAAGCAGGGCAGAGAACATACTTAGGGCATTGGCCAAGTCATAAAATCAGGCCACTCAGTTAATAGGCCAATGTAATTACTTGGGCATATAAAATTACATCAATATAATTATAGCTTTTTAAACATACTTGCATACACAGCCACATGGAATAAATATCTCCTGGTTATTATTACTACCATCTATTAATGGATAAGAATTTGATAGCATTCTGTAAAAAATCGGAAGCAACGCAACCTACTTGAGACATTTGCAAAGTCATAAAATTATGCAATATAGTTAATAGCCCAACAAAATTACCTGGGGATGAAAAAATTATATCAACATTATAACTCAAGCATTTTACACACACGCCCCTACACGCACTTCTCACACATTTAAATGGGCATGTGACACAGGTGTGTCCAACAAACCTTTAACCTAACAAATAAGGCCTCATGAAATGGGTATGTCCAACCTAACATGGGCCTGCCCAACAAAAAATAACAAAATCTCTTATCAACTAAGCAAGGTGCAAGGTCCAAGCTCAAAGTGGAAGAAGATTCGGATGCAACAGCCTATTAGATTTAGGCCCATCAAAACAGGCCCAAACGATCTGCTTTTTGAGACTTTCTTAAGCCTAAATTGAAGTTCAAGATGTCATCTTTCCAACCCAACAAGTTTCAGCCCATTTGGAGATGTGTGGAAGAAGATATGGCCGTTTGAATTCTGCTAGTTGGGTCCTCCTGAAATTCCGGGACTGTATTCTTCTTTTGGCCTTTTTCTTGATTCCTTGCATGTTTTAGGGATTGTCTCCTTCCTTGTTTTAGGGATTGTTTCATTGCATGTTTTATGGATTGTTTGCTTGCATATTTTAGGGATTGTTTGCTTGCATGTTTTATGCCTTGTTTTCTTGCTTGTCCTAAGCTTAGAGGGTTGTTCTAAGCTCTATAAATACTTGTGTTTGTAAGTTGAAAAATCAGACTTGAGTTTATAAATTGAAATCAGCCTTTGGCTTTTAGAAGAGAGTTTTCTCCTTCTTGTAATTCTGTATCTCTTTGGTATAATCCTTAGAGTGGTGAATTCCTATAGTTCTGTATCCCTTGTGTTAATCCTTTGGGTGGTGATATACTATATCCCTTTGGTGTTATCTCTTGGGTGGTGAACTCTTATCTTTCATTTTGTTGTTTGTTTGTTTAGTTTCCTTCAATTCTATTTCAATCCGGTATCAAATTGGTATCAGAGCTTTGGTTTCTCAAGTGTGATATCTAACACCTTGATTTCCATAGTTCTTGTTATTATGGCTGGTCGTGGTCGTCGTGGTCAAGCTATTCCAATAGCAGCTCCAGAAGCACCACCGCAAGGAGATCTGCGAGATATCGAGATGGAAGCCTTGAAGAGACAAGTGCAGCAACTCGAACAACGCCTAGAGCGTTATGGAACTTCTGAACATGGTGCCCCTCATCATGGCTCAGACGTTGAAGTTTCCAGCAATGATGGAGACGAAGTTAATCCTTTTCACCAAGCTCGTGGTCATGCCTCAAGTGACAGCACACCACCTCACCCCCGTGAGCTAAGAAATCATGTTTTTCGACATGATTATGATGTCAAGGTGGACATTCCAGAATTTGAGGGAATGATGCAACCAGATGATTTCATTGATTGGCTTACTACCGTTGAGCGAATCTTTGATTTCAAAGATGTTCCAGAAAATCGTAAAGTGAAAGTTGTTGCTATCAAGCTAAGGAAACATGCTTCAATCTGGTGGGAGAATTTGAAGAGGCAGCGAGAACGTGAAGGAAAAGTACGTATTGCAACATGGGCAAAGATGAGGAGAGAGCTAAAAAGAAAGTATTTACCTGACCACTACAAACAAGATGCTTTTATGAAATTTCATAATTTCAAGCAAAGGGAGTCGTCCGTGAAGGAGTATACAGCAGAGTTTGATCATCTAATGATTTGTTGTGATGTTATTAAGCAAGAAGAGCAGATGATAGCCCGCTATCTTGGTGGGTTACGTGTTGAAATCAGTGATGTGGTGCAGCTGCAACCATATTGGACTTATAATGATGTTTGCAAACTCGCTATGAAGGTGGAGAAGCAACTGAAAGAAAAATGTGGTAATTGTTTTCGATCCTTTATTCAAGATGGAGTTTCTAACCGTGGAAGTGGTTCCACTTCTAAAACCACGACCATACCCAAGACAACCGCGGCCAAGCAAAGTAATGAAACTACATCAGGTTCAAATCATCCAATCATTTCCAATACAACTCGAAGGTGTTTCAAATGTCAAGATTTTGGATATATTGCTTCTGATTGTCCAAATCGCAAAATGGTGTCTCTTATGGAAGAAGACATGGAAACGGAAGGTGAGCATGATTTTTCACCAGAAACTAATGAACATGTTGCTGTGGAAGAAGAAATTACTTATGCTGATCGAGGGGAGGCTCTTGTGGTTCAAAAAAGCCTCAAATGTAACCTATGTGGAAGATGAATGGTTGCAGAACAATATTTTTCATACTAGATACACTTCTCATGGAAAGGTCTGTAACGTCATCATTGATGGAGGAGGTTGTGAAAATGTTGTGGCATCAACAATGGTGGAGAAACCGAAGTTAAAAACTGAAGATCATCCGGAACCTTACAAATTCCAGTGGCTTCGCAAAGGCAATGAAGTGAAGGTAAATAAAAGATGCTTTGTTGAATTTTCCATTGGCAAGAATTATAACGATGCTGTAGTTTGTGTCATAGTGCCTATGGATGCATATCATTTGTTGCTTGGAAGACCTTGGCAGTATGATAGAAAGACTAAGCATGAAGGTTTCAAAAATACTTATTCTTTTGAGAATGATGGAGTTAAGGTCCTTTTGGTTCCATTGAAAATTGTTCATGTTCCTAAACCTTCTTTTGGGGAGGGAACTAGTTTGTCGACCAGATCTGGGGTTGAGAATGCATTGATGAAGAATGGTGAAGGCTTTGCAATTGTGGTAAGGGAAGAGAAAGAACCAACAGAAATTCCCCCTTCTTTGATTCCATTCCTCATGGAATTTAGTGATGTTGTTCCAGAGGAAATTCCCCATGGCCTTCCACCGATGAGAGATATGCAGCATTACATTGATCTTGTACCAGGATCTGTGTTGCCTAACAAACCAGCCTATCAATTGAACCTTAAGGAGCATGAAGTATTACAGAGACAAATTGAAGAGTTGATCGAAAAGGGGCTTGTTAGAGAGGGCATGAGTCCTTGTGCTGTTCTGACACTCCTTGTTCCCAAAAAAGATGGCTCTTGGCGTATGTGCATTGATAGTAGAGCGGTGAATAAGATCACCATCAGATATCGCTTTCCTATTCCGCGATTAGGTGATCTTCTTGACCAGATTTGTGGAGCTGTTATTTTCTCAAAAATCGATCTTCGCAGCGGTTATCACAAAATCAGAATGAGGTCGGGAGATAAGTGGAAAATAGCATTCAAGACTAGAGAGGGGCTGTATGAATGGATGGTGATGCCTTTTGGGCTCTCTAATGCTCCTAGCACTTTTATACGACTGATGAATCATGTGTTTAAGCCTTTCCTTGGGCTTTTTGTTGTTGTGTATTTCGATGACATTCTGATTTACAGGAAAACTCAACGAGATCATATGGAGCACCTTTATCAAGTGTTTCAAACTCTTCGAAAAGAGACAGTGCTGATACTTCCAGATTTTAGCAAGCTTTTTGAAGTTGATTGTGATGCGTCCGGAGTGGGAATTGGTGTTGTGCTCAGCCAAGAAGATCTTTCTCCTTACTTTGAGGATCAAGAAGATCAAGTGGACTTGGGGGCAAGTCTTCATCAACCGGGGGAGTCTGACACAGGTGTGTCCAACAAACCTTTAACCTAACAAATAAGGCCTCATGAAATGGGTATGTCCAACCTAACATGGGCCTGCCCAACAAAAAATAACAAAATCTCTTATCAACTAAGCAAGGTGCAAGGTCCAAGCTCAAAGTGGAAGAAGATTCGGATGCAACAGCCTATTAGATTTAGGCCCATCAAAACAGGCCCAAACGATCTGCTTTTTGAGACTTTCTTAAGCCTAAATTGAAGTTCAAGATGTCATCTTTCCAACCCAACAAGTTTCAGCCCATTTGGAGATGTGTGGAAGAAGATATGGCCGTTTGAATTCTGCTAGTTGGGTCCTCCTGAAATTCCGGGACTGTATTCTTCTTTTGGCCTTTTTCTTGATTCCTTGCATGTTTTAGGGATTGTCTCCTTCCTTGTTTTAGGGATTGTTTCATTGCATGTTTTATGGATTGTTTGCTTGCATATTTTAGGGATTGTTTGCTTGCATGTTTTATGCCTTGTTTTCTTGCTTGTCCTAAGCTTAGAGGGTTGTTCTAAGCTCTATAAATACTTGTGTTTGTAAGTTGAAAAATCAGACTTGAGTTTATAAATTGAAATCAGCCTTTGGCTTTTAGAAGAGAGTTTTCTCCTTCTTGTAATTCTGTATCTCTTTGGTATAATCCTTAGAGTGGTGAATTCCTATAGTTCTGTATCCCTTGTGTTAATCCTTTGGGTGGTGATATACTATATCCCTTTGGTGTTATCTCTTGGGTGGTGAACTCTTATCTTTCATTTTGTTGTTTGTTTGTTTAGTTTCCTTCAATTCTATTTCAATCCGGTATCAGCATGTACCACAATTTTGTTGAAGCCAGAAAACAGCTGTGTAGGCATTTGGTCATTAAAGACATCATAACTTTCATACGTTTTAGGGAGAACAAAAAATTGCATTCATTTTTATAGAAATTATAATTATTTGCCACAAAACAATGGTTTAGAGACAGCAAACCGTGTAAAGTCGATATCGATCCGTTTCCTGGCGGACAAAATGAACAAGACTTTGAGTAGCTGAGTGGATCCACTGGTCAAGCACATTAGATGACTTTTGAAGGCAGTTGATGGTGGGCTCGAGTGATTTCAAATTGGGGAGAAATGGTGGTAGTTTGAGTGTGTTCCACCTTCTTTTTGTCGATGACACAATTGTTTTTTGTGAGGCAGAATCCACTCAAATTTTGCATCTATGATGCATTCTTCTTTGTTTTGAGGCGGTGTCGAGGCTTAAGGTCAATCTTAGTAAGAGCGATTTCATCCCACTTGGAGAGAATATTAATGGCCATTTTCTTGCAAACTTGTCTGGTTGTAACGTGGGGTCGCTTCCTATTACTTATCTTGGTCTTCCTCTTGAGGTTAAATTCAAAGACAAAAGTGTATGGAATCCTATTGTGTAGCCGAATGGAAGCATCACTATCTCTCAAAAGGGGGAAGACTTTTATCAAAAGCACTCTTTCTAACCTTCCCATTTACTTTATCTCTCTTTTTCTATTCCTAACTCATTGACTAATCGTTTGGAGAGTATTTGAAGAAGGTTCATTTGGGCCAATACGAGGGAGGAATACAAATATCATTTGGTAAGGTGGGCTATGGTTATGCAACCTATGGAAAAAAGGGGGCTTGGTCTTTAATCTCTCGCTTTATTTAATAAAGCTCTCATTGGGAAATGGTTATGAAGATTTCTTGAAGAGAGGGATTATCTTTAGAGGAGAGTGGTGGAAGCTAAGTTTGGGATGGATCCTAGCAGATAGATGTCTAAGAAGCCTAGGGGGCTTATGGTGTGGGGGTGTGGAAATGGATTAGGCAAGGGTGGGAGGATTTTCTCCCTTGTGTTTCGCTGTTGGTTGGAAATGAAGGAAGAACTCAGCTTTGGCATGACACATGGTTTGGGAATGCTCCTTTAAAAAACCAATTTCCGGATATCTATGATATTGTGAGAGACAAAGATGCACTCATTAGTTCATGTGTATCCTTGCCTAATGATGGACTTGCTTGGAATGTGTTTTTTATCCGTAATGTCCATGATTTGGAGGTAGAGATGGTTCAAAGTTTCTTGGAAACTCTATACAGTGCTAGGTTGGATGCGAATAGAGAGGATGTGGCTAGATGGAGACCTAGCCCAGATAAAGGTTTTGCGGTGAAGTCTTTTTATAAGTTTCTTCTTGATGAGACTCCCTCCGAAGGTTCTCTTAATTTTCCTCGGAAAACTATGTGGTGCTCTTGTGCCCCCGAAGAAAGTAATTTTTTTTTTCGTGGGAGGCTTCTTGGGAGAAAATTCTTACTACTGACAACTTACAAAAAAAGGGAAAGGTGATTGTTAATAGATGTTACATTTGTAAAGGATGTGCCGAGTTCGTATTTCATCTTTTGGGGGACTGTCTGTTGTCTACAAGCTTGTGAGAGATGGCATATAGGATCTTGGGTGTTTCTTGGGTGGCTGCCGACTCCATGAAAGATTAGGTGTAGACTTGGAGTGGTTTAAGGGCTTCTAAAGAGACCAAGAAGGCCTACATGTTGATTCCACTCTATTTTTTGGATTGTGTGGAATGAGACGAATCGTAGGGCTTTTGATGGCATAGAGAAGCCTATTGAAGTTATAGAGGTAGATGGTTCAACACTCTTAATTTTTGGTTTAAATGAAGTTTTTTTGTAAATGATTTTGATCTTCTAGATATTGTGATCTCCTTTCTTGTAATTAGCCTTGGTTTTGAGTTGCACCCTCTTGGTGCCTTTTAATACAATTTTACTTATAAAAATTATTTTAATAAGTTTTTAACTTACTAAAATGGAAATTATTAAATACTGATTGGCCCGCAGCCGTAATGACCCCTGACTAGATCGGCCGCGGCTGCAAGGAGATCAGCCTGCAGCTGCAATGGTCACTGGGAGATCAGCCTGCATCTCGTGCAGCCGAGAGATCAGCACATGTCGCCCACTGCCGCTTGCCAGCTGTGCTGCATCCTACATGGTCATAGAGGGGACGCAATTTTGTCTTTTATTTGGTCAGCGGGAGGAGTATTTATAGTTACTGGGAAAAAATAAGCAGTCCCCTCCCCGTCCAGCATTTTAATTTGTGTTGGTTTGTAGCTTCAAGCCATAATCCACAAGCTCTTTTTCCACAAACAAGGAGATGGTGGTAACTTAAACCAGCTTAAAGCTGGTTTGATCAGGCAATCAGCTAAGCTGAACGGCTTCACAATCAATCATACATACTAAAGGGAAATATAATGGATAAAAAACGTGTAAATGCACCCTCAGACACAAGCCTCAGGAAACGGAAACTGAGCAAGAATTATTTGAAATAATTTTGTGGAGTGAAATGATCATATATATTCTCGGACCATAAAAGGGAGAAAATTCAAATGACAAAAACGGCACATATAGAAAGGAATGAACATAGTATTGATAAGGCTGAGAGCAATGATATTGCATTGGTTGTTGGTTGAACCCCACCCAATCCCTCCTACCAGATTAAAGAAAAAATGGAAACGCTACATCGTTCATGTCACATGTTTCAAAAAGAAAGCCACAATATAAGACTAAAACTCTGATAGACATTATCAAATTACTTGAAGAATCAGCCATGTGTGGATGTACTTTCAAATTTCACAACAATAAAGAAATAGAAAGTAACCAACCATCCACGAGTTTGATCTAGCCCTTCAGCCACAAAATGCCCAGGAAAATTTTTCTCAAAAAGTTCAGCATGCTCAAACAGATAATGGATATACGCATAGGGCATTGATCCACTCTCAAACCATCAATCAAATACCTGCAAATTAAAAAATTATGCATAAATGAAACTCTGCACAAAATTGAGGGACAGATGAATGATCAAAGCAGAAAGTTAGAGTAGGCAGTGGGTACAGTTAAATCCTTTTTTTTAGGAAGAGGGGTTGGGGAAGTGTGGCAACAATGTCAGACAAGTGAAAAAAATTAGCCCGAGAATATTCAATACCAAAATAAAGAACAACTGAAGGAAGAGCAGCTTAATCAGCATAAGACTGATTCAACTAATCCATTGCATCGTATTAGCTGAAGTTCGAGCATCTTACATCATCTACATGTCGGAACACACCAAATTCAGGGCCACGACTAGATGGGATAGTGATATGATCAATATTGTGACGATGCAGATCAAACACCTATACAACAAGACCAAACAGCAGTGAGTAATGCAGGCAAATGCACCAATTCATGGACCCCAAGTATTCTCCGTAACAGAAAGATCAACTAAAAGTGACATAATTTAGAATACAGAAATTAGTTCAGTATACAAGAGCCAGTGCAAAAGAAAAATAAAACAATCAAGATGAACTATGACTCCCTAAAGCAATTACCTGTGTAAATCAAGAGAGTAACATAGGATACTCAGGTGAGTACAACACTAAACTTTCCCCCGGTGAAGATCTACAGTGAAATAGCCAATCTATACCTTCAATTATACGTGCTCTATGGAAACACAACACTGAAAAAGGACTCATAATCATACAAGGTAGCCTACCAAAACACAACACCACCCAAAAAGAAATCATAATACAGAAATGTGTGTTCGCGCGCATATATGTGTGAGAGAGGGAGAGGAAGAGAGAGAGAGAAAGATCAGACCTTAACACCAGAAAGCCTTTCAAGTTTGTCAACAGAATCCATGACCATTACTTCCTCTCCATCCTCACTAATCCATACAGGAAGGGGAGTGCCCCAAAATCTACTTCGACTAACAGCCCACTCTCTTGCATTTTCCAGCCAATTGTGGAAGCGTTTATCCTGCAAGACAACATAAGAGGGAGAAGAGAGTTATGGATCATAAAATTTATCAATCAGTGACATTTATATTCCCCCATAAGGAAATTTGTGCTAGGCTGACGATTCAAACATCAAGATCAGAACAAAAAAAAATATTTTTCAAAGACAAAGCATTTAATGTAATCCTAAACAAAAGAAATCATTCAATAACTAATATAACTCCATTTTAATCATTTTCCAAGAAAGGTTTTAATGTGAATTATATAAAATAGAAAATGATTAGAGACAAGCATTTAAAAATGTGCATCAAGAACCACAGGTCCACTGCCGCTACAAAAATTGCTTAGAAAACAAATAGCATTCAGATTGTATGAAAACTGAAGATTGGCTAGTGTAGAAAGAGGAGGCCAGACGATCCAAACAATTATTAGTACTACTGCACACCAAAGCTTCTATCCCCTTTTCTCCTTTTGTTCAGATGATTCAAGAACCATTTTCTCCATCACATGATCCCTAGTAGAAGCTTTTTCCTAAATTTTTATATGCAAACTTATGTTATAGCCATCTACATCTAGAAAATTAGAAAATGTTATGGCTGAAAGATTTAAATTTTAATCTGCAACGTGCACATCTTAGCCTCTTAGGCACTACACAAGTTTTGGAGACAAAATGTCGATACTGACCCAAAAAATGAAATAAAGAAATTTAAAAAATGATTCTACAAAAGGTCAAACTTCTCTCTAAGATCCAGTCTCACATATATTTACCTCTAACCAGTAGATCATCAGCAAACCATTGAGTAGTTAGGGGGGAAACTAAATCCCCAAATATTAGCATTAGCACAACAGACAAAAGGATGCCATCATAGACTTCATTCATTCACTAAAAATCCATAATAGACTTCACTTATATTTACCTTAACTAACCAGTAGATCATCAGAAAACCATTGAGTAGGCAGGGGGGAAACTAAATCCCCAAATATTAGCATTAGCACAATAGACAAAAGGATGCCAGACTTCATTCATTCACTAAAAATCTGCAATTAAACCTAGATAAGGTCGACATCAGAGAAAGAAGGCCTTGTCTGAACAAATTGCTTTGGGATAAGCTGCTTGCTGGGTTTTAATTGAATAAGGGGATTCAAACTCCATCTAATTTTATGAGAAAATTTTTTTTGTGCCAAGCACATAAGATCTTCACTGAGTTTTGGCCTTTGTTTCACAGACTCGAGTATAGTTTTATGGAATTCAATATAGAGATTTGGATCGCCATCCAAGGAGAGACACAAATATCTCATGGAGAACGATTTCTAACCTTCACATAATCAGGCACCCAATATGTCTGCTTGTTTTCTAACAATTGTTCTTTCAACTCTTCCACCCGAACAAACCTAAACAGGTAATATACAACACAGTTCAATTAAAATGAAACCAATTATTGAAGAGAAATATAGAACATAGAAAACAAAGAATCAAAAACATTATTGGCTACCATCCTGTATTTTCTTGTACCTGTCAGCCGTCGACATCAAGGATCCATTATAAATTACTAAACAATTTGAAAAAATGGGGAAAATAAAGAAGTAGTAGTAACTAAAAGAAGAAACACACACATATACACAAAGAAAGACCAATTCTAAAGTTCAAAGGCTTTAGACTGCATCCACGTACCAATAAACCTAGCTTGTATCTATTCCCCATTATTTGGAGAAAAGAAAAAAGCATGTAGACACAAACTGTTAGAATTTAAGAGAGTAAAGAGATTGTACAAATGCTTACTTGAGTTCTTATTATTGAGAATACAATTAAGAGTATATATAGGTTGTTAAAGGAAAAAGACATTCCTTAAAACAAGGAAGGAAACATGGCCTAAAGTAAGCCTTAAAACAAGGATGAATATATGGAAAGTGTGGGTGAAGTGGAATAGTTAGTGACCTTAATTAAAGAAAAGAATATGGACTTTGCCATCCATTGACAGCCCCCCTCAAATTGATGCAGGTTGATCAATAAGCATCAATTTGCTGCTTAAGAAGCAATGTCGATGGCGAGTGAGCGCTTTGGTGAAGATATCAGCAATTTGTAGGTCAGTGGAAACATGTGGAAGAGTGATAACACAAGCTTCAAATGCTTCGCGGATAGAGTGACAGTCGACTTCAATATGCTTCGTGCGCTCATGATAGACAGGATTGGCCGTGATCTGAATAGCACTTGTATTATCAGCATGTAGAGGTGTAGGATCAGTTGCAGAAAAATCTAGCTCAGTAAGCAAACCTCGAAGTCAAATAATTTCGGAACAAGCAAGAGACATCGCCCGATACTCAGATTCTGTAGATGACTTAGAAACTCTGTCTTGCTTCTCACTCTTCCATGAGATCAATGCATCACCTAAGAACACACACCAACCAGTAATGGAGCGACGTGTATCAGCACAACCAGCCCAATCAGCGTCGCTATAAGCAGTAAGTCGAGGAGAATTGCCTGCAGGAAAGAATAAGCCACGGGCAGAAGTGCCCTAAACATAGCGTATGATCCTACGGACAGCAACCAAATGAAGGTGACGAGGGGTCTGAAGAAACTGGCTGACTTGTTGTACTGCAAAGGAAATGTCCGGTCTAGTAATGGTGAGGTAGACAAGACTGCCCACCAACTTTCGGTATAAACTAGGATCAGCAAGTAAATCACCCTCCTCTTTGCGAAGCTTGACATTCAATTCCATGGGAGTATCAATAGAAGTGGCCTCCTGTAGGCCAGCTGTAGCGACCAGGTCACTAGCATACTTATGTTGATTGAGTGAAATACCCGACGGACTACGATGCACCTCAAGACCGAGAAAATATGTAAGAGACCCAAGATCTTTCATATGAAAGGACTCGGAGAGATGGGTCTTGAGCTGGCCAAGTAAAACAAAATCGGAACCAGTAATCACAATATCATCAACATAAACTAAAAGAACAACAATACCCATGTCTGATTTTCGAAGAAACAAGGAAGTATCATACTTGCTCTGCTTGAATGAGAATTGTAATAAATTAGTTGGAAATTTATCAAACCAAGCCCTTGGAGCTTGTTTGAGACCATAAAGGGAGCGACGAAGCTTACACACATGTGAGTTTGGAGAAGGAAACAATCTCGGGGGTGGCTTCATAAAAATACACTCTTTAAGATCCCCATGAAGAAAAGCATTCTTGACATCCATCTGATGTAGTGGCCAATCATTGGAAGCAGCAAGAGCTAGAATCGTACGAACAGTGGTTATCTTAGCCACAGGAGCAAAGGTTTCTTCATAATTAACACCATATTCCTGTTTATTTCCAAGTGCAACAAGCCGAGCTTTATAACGATCCAAACTTCCATCAGATCGAATCTTGACGGAGTAAACCCATTTGCAACCCAGGGAGACTATAGTGGAAGGACAAGGTGCAATGTCCCAGGTGTGATTGGCCTCTAAAGCAGCAATTTCTTCCTGCATAGCTTGTCGCGAACAATCATGCTTGACAGCATGTGAGTAGCATGTGGGAATATCAAAATTAGACAATGCAACAGTAAGAGCAGAAGCAAACCCATACCTATCCGGAGGTAAAGATATTCGAGAAGAGCGACGTACCAAGTGTTCTGAAGGTGCTGCAACTGACTGGAGCATGGTAGGATCAGATATCGATTGAACCATCGGAAGAGACTGTGGGCAGGAGCGTCTCGTATATACAACACCTGGTTTAAAGTGAGAGCTGATTTGATGAAGATCTGAAAATTGTTGCTCAAAGGAGGGGAGGACCACCGTAGAAGAAGAGGGCTCAGAGGACATAGGAAAGAAATGTTGATTTTCAAAGAAAATAACATTTCTAGAAATACGTGTACGATGTAAGGTAGGATCATAGCAAACAAATCCCTTTTGACACACATTATATCCCAAGAATGCACATCTAACAGATTGAGCAGATAATTTATGTCGCTCATGGGGAGGTAAATGGACAAAACATACACAACCAAAGATACGGAGATTATCATAACTAGGTTGTTTAGCAAACAAGCGGAAATAGGGAGACTCCATGTGTAAGATTTGGGAAGGTAAACGATTAATCAAGTGAGTAGCAGTTTTCAAAGCCTCGACCCAGAACATTGATGGAATAGATGATTCTAACAAGAGAGTACGTACCACATCAAGAAGATGACGATTTTTGCGTTCGGCAACTCCATTCTGTTGGGGAGTAGCAGGACATGAACGTTGATGAATAATACCTTTAGAAGCCAAGAATTCCTGAAACTCAGTAGACAAATATTCACCACCAGAATCTGTGCGTAATATCTTAATAGTCGCAGAAAATTGATTGTCAACATACGCTAAAAAATTAGTGAAAGTACGAAAAACCTCAGATTTAGAGCGAAGAAAATAAACCCAAGTGAATCTGCTATAATCATCAATGAAAGTCACATAATATTTAAAATTTTCATGTGAACTAACGGGGGAAGGTCCCCAAACATCACTATGGATAAGATCAAAGCAGTGAGAAGCTCTACTAGCATGTAAAGGAAAGAGAAGAATTTTGCTTTTACCAAGTTTGCAAGAATCACACTTAAGAGATAAAGAAGAACGTTCTTCTTTATCAAGAAAACCAGAGTGCAATACATGAGATAAGATCTGAGTATTGGGATGGCCTAAACGACGATGCCACACCATACTCAGATTTGGAACATTATTGCAAGCAAGAGACTTAATAGACGAAACTGGAGAAATTGCTGGGACAGATAAAAATAGTGGAAATAAGCACCCCACTTTAGGTCCCTTCGCGATCAGCTCTCCCGTTATCTGGTCCTGTACAACACAACCATCACCAGAAAAGTTAACAACACAATTGTTATCAACTAATTGACCAACAGAAATAAGATTCGTGGAAAGTTTAGGAGCAAGAAACACATCAGTGAATTTAGAAGAGGCATCTCCGACAGCAGCGATTGGTAAAGAACTACCATTGGCAGTCTGAATGGCAGATGGACCAACATAGGGTCGAACATGACACAGAGCGGTGGGAGTATTCGTCATGTGATTAGAGGCCCCCGAGTTTACGTACCAGAGTTTGGTAGAATTTTTACCTTGAAACCCCATTACAGATAATGCTGAAATTAGCATCTGTTGCACCATTTCGGGTGTGCAGTAATTCGCTGCAGGAGGTGCCGAAACTGGGGAGGCACTAGAAGAAGAGCTAGGAGCTGCGGAGGGTACAATAACATAAGTCTGAAATGCTTGAGCCTGATGATTCTGTGGGCGGAGACGACATTCTTTGATGATGTGACCCTTCTTCTTACAATAAGAGCAATATTTCTTGGGACAATTGGCAGCAATATGCCCATATTCCTTACAGCAAAAACACTGCAAGTTTTTAGAATGCGTAGGCGATCCGCGTCCTTGGGCAGCATAAGCAACAGTTCTTGGACTACCATAAGATTGCTCCAGAATGGCTTGAGTACTAAGACGTTGTTCTTCACGAAGTAACTCACCAAAACAAACATCAAGAGAAGGAACAGGAGATCTATTCAGCAGAGAGGAGCGAATAGATTCATATTCCAGGCGTAGTTTCATAAGAAATTGATCACACCATCTAGTCTCGTGGAGTTGCTGAATAGTCGAAAGAGTGGCAATAGGAACAGCCGCTGTAACAAGATCAGTATAGTCAGTCCAAAGAATCAGAAAGGCCGAGTAATAGTCTTGGATGGAAAGACTGCCATGTTGAAAGGTGGCAATTGCATGCTCTAACTGAAAGCGATAAGCATAATTATCTTGATGATAAACCTTCTTCAGATAAGTCCACATGGATTGAGCAGAGCGATGAGTACGCAAGTTGGTGACAATATGTGGCTCCATCGAACCAAGAAGCCAAAACATGATCCGAGCATCAAGCACAGTCCAAAAAGGAGAATACCCGACATCCTTTGATTGGTCTGTATTGGATGTTTGTGCAACATCTGTGCCATCGATATGGCCCCAAAGTTCTTTTCCCTTGAGGAAAATTTCAAACTGAAAGGCTCATGTAGAGTAATTTTTGCCCGTAAATTTGACACACACAGGTGCAGAATCCATTTCAAATAAGTGCAAAAAAAAATAACCCGACCAAAAAAAATGCCGAAACCACCCAAAGCAGAAAAAAAACAAACTGCCAAAGAGATCTGAGAACAAAAAAAAACACCGAGAAATCTGAGACCCAAAGCCACAAAACACCTCTCTGAAAATAGAGGATATCGAGAATGCCGAAACTACTCAAACCAAAAAAAATAAGAGGTGCCGACAACACCAACCCAAAAAGAGAAGACCGAAAACAACAAAAAAAAAACTTTCACGTCGAGTTCACCGAGAACAATACAGAACACGCCGAAACACGAAACCTAGAAAAATTACAAGCGAGAGAAGAACCTAAGCAACCGGCTCTGATACCATGTTAGAATTTAAGAGAGTAAAGAGATTGTACAAATGCTTACTTGAGTTCTTATTATTGAGAATACAATTAAGAGTATATATAGGTTGTTAAAGGAAAAAGACATTCCTTAAAACAAGGAAGGAAACATGGCCTAAAGTAAGCCTTAAAACAAGGATGAATATATGGCAAGTGTGGGTGAAGTGGAATAGTTAGTGACCTTAATTAAAGAAAAGAATATGGACTTTGCCATCCATTGACACAAACAAGGTGTTCAACGCTTTTTGATTTACCAATTAGACCCTCATCTTTGATCTTAATGACCAATATGTCCCATGTCCACCCTGTGTGTATATATGATCAGTAAATGATGAATTTCTTTTAATAAGTAAATATTTTTAAAGAAAACACCAACAGATGCAACCCGTTTACAAAAAGTAGAGGCATGCTTTTAGATAGTTCTTTTTCTAACAAAAAGTAGAGGCATCAGTTGCATCTTATACAACAAACAGTAGCACTTAAGAAATCAGACAAAAGAAAGAAAAAATTCCAGGCAATCCAAAAATGGTTCAACAAAATTTGATCTCACGAACAACATTACAGATCAGTTTGACTAAACAGTAGAGGCATGCTAAAGAAAACATACCAACTTGGAACTGCTTTATAAATAAGAGGAGTTTCAGATCTCCAACAAAATGGATAAGAATGTGTAAAGCTTCTGGACTTAACAAGCCTGCCTTTGGCCTGAGCAAATACAAAAGAAGCTGAGATGGATTAAAAGAGTGAAAAATACAAAGAAAGCAACGTAAAATAAATTTTTAGCATGCCCCCTAGAGTGTGAGAATGTAACTTCTACCTTTTCTGCTCACTAATGATAAATAACAATAACATGAATTACAACAATAGCAACACCAAGGACCTTGAAACTTTTTTTTGGATAAGTAATGCCAAGACCTTAAAATTTGATGCCAAAACAACAAATGAACTCAAATGTAATAAATCTAAATTGGGAAATGATCAACACCAAATATACAGATATTTGATTTGGATGTATACAGTGTTCCATTGTCATAGTATATAAGTTCTATCTTAATCCATATGGAGATAAAAAAAAATTGCATCTTTTTCACCTTCACAGCTTCAATGATATCCTTGTCTGCATCCTTGACGTAGCATCCGCTGAAGTCAGTGATTTTGCCAGTAAATAAGCCATCATCATCAACTGCTACGATTAGATTCTCACCCTGCATGATAAACCATTAATTTAGTCATCAATAAACCTGCAGAAGATTGTAGTAAAGTAATTAGTAGGGTATTGTTATTGGTCGGGGATTGTGGGCACTCCTACATTAAAGAGTCATAAAAAAAAAATTGGTTGATTTAATTAACAGTTTATAAACAAATATAAATCTACATCTATTAACATATTACACAAAATTATGGGGTTTTCATAAGCTGATTTTTTTTTTAAGAATTTTACTAAGGAAATTAAAAAACAATTATTTACAATTGATCATTTTCTCTCACAATTCAGAAAATCAAATTTATTAAATGACTAATCAAATTGTTTCAATGTAGACAACGAATTCATCCCTCAATCACATATCAGAATTGAATCGAATCGAAGTGCAAGCCTAAAGAGATCATGCATTTTATAAATTCCTTCTTAGATAATCTCTAAGTTTAGGAAAAGTCCATCAGCTAGTTATTTTGTTTAAGCAATCAAGTTAATACTCAGTGCATCCTTACAATTATTTAAACAAATCATTAAGATCAAAAGGAATTATGATTCAATAACTTGTTCTTTATTCCTATGAAAAAAAAATCCATGGATAAAGAACATGCAATTTCCAGAACATTGGCTATTGTTCATAGCTTTTACCACTTTAAATCGTACTCCAGATCAATTATGTGAATGAAAGTGTGATTATGGCTTCAATGATTTGCAATATCAAAGTTTTCGATATAACATAATCGAAAATTCAACATATGTAATAAAGATCACGAATTCATATGTCTACATATCATGAACAATTCGAAAACATCAAAGAATAAATCTGAAAATTAACCAACTCATTGAATTAACAATAATCTCCAACATAAGAATCCAACACAGTATTCTTTAATCCAATAACAACCAGGTTTGAAACAAATAAAAAGAATAATCATAAGGGTTACACTTTTTTAATACAATCAAGGAAGCTTGAGATGTTGATGGTGACGATCCTCACGGCTATGATGATGGATAAAGAAAAACACAATTTGGAGAAGTCTTTATGTGCTCACGATTGGAGATGGAATGGTGGAGTGTTTCAGCCTCTTGCTTCTTGAATTTGGAGTTGAGAACTCAGTAGCAGGTTCCTCTTTTTTTTTTTAAAAAGATTTTTCTCTGAGAAAAAGATCCCCAAAAAGAGTTTTTGGCTGTCTATATGTAGAAGAAGAAAACTAGGGTTTTCGGTTGTACTATCTGTAGAAAGAAAAACTAGGGTTTTCGGCTGTGATATCTGTAGAAAGAAAAACTAGGGTTTTCAAATTTTAAATTCCAAGCACAATTGAGGTGGCCGAATTCTTGGCTTGATTTTCTTTCCTTATGCGCAAGGATCTCTTCCCAAGCTGAACCAAAAACTCCTCAAGCTTCTAAACATGTCCAAATACATGCAATTATGTACAAATGCATGCATTAGGGTTCTTCTACACAAATGGCCCGCATAAGATCCCTAATGGACTCCAATATTTTCTCATGTTTTGACACATCATCCAAATAATTCCAAGGTGAAAATTCCCTACAAAGAAATCAAAATATAATAAATAAAGAAAGTTTCTATAATTAGAAAAGGAAAGATATCAGAAAGGTAAGTTTCCAAATTAGGAAAGTTTTTTAGAATGATAAGATTATTTTCTTGATTCACTTAGATCTGCTAAAGTAACTAGGAAAACTCATTTTTGCACCTTCTTTTACCATTCCCACGTTCACAAGCTCTCTAAACACTAAGAATAGAAACTAAGCTCAAAATAACAAAGTTAAGAGAATTACAAAGCCAAATAGGGTAGGAAAGGCATTAAAAACGTCACACGAAGCGTTCCTATCAAATTCCCCCACACTTAGCAAAACAAAACAGTATGTAACCTAGTAGAATCTTAAGGGAAATGGCAGAAACTAACTAAATGACACCACAATGACATAACACAAATTAAATGACTCTAGTCCTTCCAACTTACATCTCAGAGATCCTTTAGGCAATATAGCATAATAAAGTTGGGAGAGCACAAGTTTACCTCAAAAACAAGCCAAGGAGTTATTAAGATTATATAGAATTCATACTTTGAGTGTGTGTGTGAATAATTAACCAAGAATAAGTGTAATATGCCACCCACAAGTTAATGCACAAATAGTATCAAATTTTACTTCTCACAATGCATCACTATGGTTTTCACTCGTTTAAATGCGATGCTAGCTATACTAATCACTCAAACACTTGTGAAAACAGTTTAAACCACAGGCTTGCTTGTGCACTCACTCTCCACATCAAAAACAGAAAATCAAAGGATCATGAGGTCTTTGAAAATGTTGTAATGGGGCTAAGGGGTCAAGGTTTCATAAGAAAGAAGAGAAAGGATATCACAAAATTTCCTCAGAGCTAGAAAACATTCAAAAACGTCATAAATAGATCATCATTATTAAGTACAACGTTTCCATCACCCTAGGGCAGATTTCATCACTTTGGCTTTCAACTTACTTTAGAGACTCATAATGCTCCCAATTCTTCAGAACTTGTATTCTTTAAATCACAACACTTTTTTTCATGTCCCTGCTACTCCTTTTATCTCGTTTTTTTTTTCCACAACCACCTTAGAACAACATGAAATTCCCCCACACTTATGCTTTTGAAATCAACATTAACAAGATCCAAGCTCACTAGTTCCAAGGAAAAATGGTAGGTAAAGTGTTTAAGTTCATAAGGGTAAGTGAACGTGGGTTAATGAAGAAAATAGGCTAATTCAGGCTCAAAAGGCTATCTAAGGGTCAAATCACGATCAGGACAAAGGTCATTTAGTCATGGTGGTAAAATCCTAATTTGCCTCCGTCTTCTCCAAATCTGAACATGTACAATCGTCTCAAGTGGTTTTAAAGCAAGTTCTAGAAAACATTATATTCACAAGATGCACTCAGAAGAGAATTTGAATTGATATGCATAATGAATCAATTATAAGGCTCGAAAAACTCACAAATATTGCGGAATTATGCAAGTATCATTCAATATGTCTCCATGCTTCACTCTAAGATAACAAATTACTCAAATCAAGGCTAATGTGCATCAAAATTTCCAAGTATGACTACAATATACGCAAATTAACTCCATTTCTTGTTTTATCTTTAAAATTATGCTCAAACTCTTTTAAAAACCATCTATCTTAAGAATCAGTTTCATCATTGAGTTGGAAGGGGTCCTAAAAAGCAACAATATGACTAAAAAAGATGTAAATCCTTCCCCCACACTTAAATCCCACATTGTCCTCAATGTATATTAGAATAAGCATGTAATATAGAATATAAACATGGGCAAGGTATTACGAAAATCACACAAAACAAATAACATATAACGATCAACCAAAGTAAATGGAAGAGAGAAAGAGAATGCAAATCTGTGTTGATGGCTCCTCTACAGCTTCGGTTGAATTGGTAGCGCTTTAATGTTTACAGTCTTTCAGTCTAGACTTTGTACCTCGTTTTTAGTCCTTTGTGAGTGGCGCCTCTAGGAGGGGTACATCATCCACATTGTGCTCCTCAAAAGCCTCATAGTAAGGCTTCAAGCGATGGCCATTCACCTTGAATTCATTTCCAGTTTTGTCAATTTTTATCTACACAGCACCATGAGGAAAAATATTAGTGACAATGAAGGGACCAACCCATCTAGAACGTAACTTACCAGGAAAAAATTTAAGTCTAGAATGGAAGAGAATAACTTTTTGGCCCACAACAAAGGCCTTTCCACGGATCATCTTATCATGAAAAGCTCTAGTTTTATCCTTGTAGATCCATGCACTATCATATGCCTCATTTCTGATTTCCTCAAGTTCATTCAGTTGGAGTTTTCTATGTAAACGAGCCTCATCAATGTCCATGTTGAAAGACTTAATAGCCCACCATGCCCTATGCTCAAGCTAAACTGGTAAGTGACACGCCTTACCATAGACAAGTCTGAATGGAGACATCCCAATTGGCATCTTGTAAGCTGTCCTATAAGCCCAAAGTGCATCATCAAGTCTTTTGCTCCAATCCTTGCGTGTAAGGCCCACAGTCTTCTCCAAAATCCCCTTAATCTCACGATTTGAGACCTCTGCTTGTCCACTCCTCTGAGGATGATAAGGTGTTGCCACCTTATGAGTCACCTTGTACTTCTTAAGCAGAGCCTCAATCGTACGGTTGCAGAAGTGTAATCCACCATCACTAATAATCACACGAGGCATTCCAAACCTAGCAAATATGTTAGATCTCAAGAAATCTGCAACAACTTTAGAATCATTAGTTCTGGTGGCCTTAACCTCCACCTACTTGGACACATAATCAACAGCCACAAGAATGTAAAGAAAACCGTTAGATGAAGGAAATGGCCCCATGAAATCAATGCCCCAAACATCGAAAATCTCAACAGTTATAATATGGGCCATGCGCATCTGATCCTTAGAGCCTAAGTTACCTGTTCTCTGGCACCTGTCACAAGTCATGCAATACAAGTATGCATCCTTAAAAATAGAAGGCCAGAAGAAACCACAATCTAATACCTTACGGGCTGTCCTACGTGCACCAAAATGTCCACCACAAAACTCAGAATGACAAAAGGCAAGTATCGATTTATGCTCAGATTCAGGGATACACCTCCTAATGATTTGATCACTACAATGCTTCCACAAATAAGGTTCATCCCATATGTAATGTCTAGCCATTTTCTTAAGCTTTTCTTTATTAGAACGAGGTAAAGTGTCAGGAAATTGCCTAGTAACTAAATAATTCACAATATCAGCATACCAAGGCTCATTTACCTCAATCCCAAAGAGCTGCTCATCTAATAAATCTAAATTGGATGTATACAGTGTTCCATTGTCATAGTACATAAGTTCTATCTTAATCCATATGGAGATAAAAAAAAATTGCATCTTTTTCACCTTCACAACTTCAATGATATCCTTGTCTGCATCCTTGACGTGGCATCCGCTGAAGTCAATGATTTTGCCAGTAAATAAGCCATCATCATCAACTGCTACGATTAGATTCTCACTCTACATGATAAACCATTAAATTAGTCATCAATAAACCCTGCAGAAGATTGTAGTAAAGTGATTAGTAGGGTATCGTTACTGGCCGGGGATTGCGGGTACTCCTACACTAAAGAGTCATAAAAAAAAATTGGTTGGTTTAAATAGCAGTTTATAAACAAATATAAATCTACATCTATTAACATATTACACAAAATTAGGGGGTTTTCATGAGCCGATTTTTTTTTTTTACAAATTTTACTAAGGAAATTAAAAAATTGTTATTTACAATTGATTATTTTCTCTCACAATTCAGAAAATCAAATTTATTAAATGATTAATCAAATTGTTCCAATGTAGACAACGAATTCATGCCTCAATCACATATCAGAATTGAATCAAAGTGCAAGCCTAAAGAGATCATGCATTTTATAAATTCCTTCTTAGATAATCTCTAAGTTTAGGAAAAGTCCATCAGCTAGTTATTTTGTTTAAGCAATGAAGTTAATACTCAGCGCATCCTTACAATTATTTAAACAAATTATTAAGATCAAAATGAATTATGATTCAATAACTTGTTCCTATGAAAAAAAATCCATGGATAAAGAACATGCAACTTCCAGAACATTGGCTATTGTTCATAGCTTTTACCACTTTAAATCGTACTCCAGATTAATTAGGTGAATGAAAGTGCGATTATGGCTTCAATGATTTCCAATATCAAAGTTTTCAATATAACATAACCGAAAATTCAACATATGTAATAAAGATTACGAATTCATATGTCTACATATCATGAACAATTCAAAAATATCAAAGAATAAATCCGAAAATTAACCAACTCATTGAATTAACCAATTCATGATTTGCAATATCAAAGTTTTCAATATAACAGAACCGAAAATCCAATATATGTAATAAAGATCACGAATTCATATGTCTACATACCATGAACAATTCGAAAACATCAAAGAATAAATCTGAAAATTAACTAACTCATTGAATTAACAATAATCTCCAACATAAGAATCCAACACAGTATTCTTTAATCCAATAACAACCAGGTTTGAAACAATTAAAAAGAATAGTTATAAGGGTTACACTTTTTTAACACAATCAAGGAAGCTTGAGATGTTGATGGTGATGATCCTCACGGCTATGATGATGGATGAAGAAAAACACAATTTGGAGAAGTCCTTATGTGCTCACGATTGGAGATGGAATGGTTGGGTGTTTCAGCCTCTTGCTTCTTGAATTTGGAATAGAGAACTCAGCAGCAGGTTCGTCTTTTTTTTTTTAGATTTTTCTCTGAGAAAAAGATCCCCAAAAAGAGTTTTCGGCTGTCTATAAGTAAAAGAAGAAAACTAGGGTTTTCGACTGTGCTATCTGTAGAAAGAAAAACTAGGGTTTTCAAATTTTAAATTTCAAGCACAATTGAGGTGGCTGAATTCTTGGCTTGATTTTCTTTCCTTATGCGCAAGGATCTCTTCCCAAGCTGAACCAAAAACTCCTTAAGCTTCTAAACATGTCCAAATACATGCAATCATGTACAAATGCATGCATTAGGGTTTTTCTACACAAATGGCCCGCATAGGATCCCTAGTGGACTCCAATATTTTCTCGTGTTTTGACACATCATCCAAATAATTCCAAAGTAGAAATTCCCTACAAAGAAATTAGAAAATAATAAATAAGGAAAGTTTCCATAATTAGTGATAGGAACACTTTGTGTGACGTTTTTAATGCCTTTCCTACCCTATTTGGCTTTGTAATTGTCTTTAACTTTGTTATTTTGAGCTTAATTTCTATTCTTAGTGTTTAGAGAGCTTGTGAACGTGGGAATGGTAAAAGAAGGTGCAAAAATGAGTTTTCCTAGTTATTTTAGGAAATCTAAGTGGATCAAGAAAATAGTCTTATCATTCTAAGAAACTTTCCTAATTTGGAAACTTGCTTTTTTGATATCTTTCATTTTCTAATTATGGAAACTTTCCTTATTTATTATTTTTTGATTTCTTTGTAGGGAATTTCCACCTTGGAATTATTTGGATGATGTGTCAAAATACGAGAGAATATTTGAGTCCACTAGGGATCCTATGCGGGCCATTTGTGTAGAAAAACCCTAATGCATGCATTTGTACTTGACTGCATGTATCTGAACATGTTTAGAAGCTTGAGGAGTTTTTGGTTCAGCTTGGGAAGAGATCTTTGCGCATAAGGAAAGAAAATCAAGCCAAGAATTCAGCCACCTCAATTGTGCTTGAAATTTAAAATTTGAAAACCCTAGTTTCTTTCCTGCATATAGCACAGCCGAAAACCCTAGTTTCTCTTTTACTTATAGACAACCGACAACTCTTTTTGGGGGATCTTTTTCTCTGAGAAAAATCTAAAAAAAACACGAACCTGTTGCTGAGTTCTCTCCTCCAAATTCAAGAAGTAAGAGGCTGAAACACTTCAACATTCCATCTCCAATCGTGAGCACATAAGGACTTCTCCAAATTGTGTTTTTCTTCATCCATCATCATAGCCGTGAGGATCATCACCATCAACATCTCAAGCTTTCTTGATTGTGTTAAAAAAGTGTAACCCTTATAACTATTCTTTTTAATTGTTTCAAACATGGTTGTTATTGGATTAAAGAATACTGTGTTGGATTCTTATGTTGGAGATTATTGTTAATTCAAAAAGTTGGTTAATTTTCAGATTTATTCATTGATGTTTTCGAATTGTTCATGATATGTAGACATACGAATTTGTGATCTTTATTACATATGTTGAATTTTCGGTTCTGTTATCTTGAAAACTTTGATATTACAAATCACTGAAGCCATAATCACACTTTCATTCACCTAGTTGATCTGGAGTAAGATTTAAAGTGATAAAAGCTATGACCAATAGCCAATGTTCTGGAAATTGCATGTTCTTTATCCATGGATTTTTTTTATAGGAATAAAGAACAAGTTATTGAATCATAATTACTTTTGATCTTAATTATTTGTTTAAGTAATTGTAAGGATGCGCTGAGTATTAACTTGATTACTTAAACAAAATAACTAGTTGATGGATTTTTCCTAAACTTAGGGATTATTTAAGAAGGAATTTATAAAATGCATGATCTCTTTAGGCTTGCACTTTGATTCAATTCTGATATGTGATTGAGGCATGAATTCGTTGTCTACATTGAAACAATTTGATTAGTCATTTAATAAATTTGATTTTCTGAATTGTGAGAGAAAATGATCAATTGTAAATAATTGTTCTTTAATTTCCTTAGTAAAAAATCAGATCATGAAAACCCCCTAATTTTGTGTAATATATTAATAGATGTAGATTTATATTTGTTTATAAACTGCTAATTAAACCAACCGAATTTTTTTTTATGACTTTTTAGTGTAGGAGTACCCGTAATCCCCGGCCAATAACAATACCCTACTAATCACTTTACTACAATCTTTAGCAAGGTTTATTAATGACTAAATTAGTGGTTTATCAAATGGTGTCATTGCCAGGGATTGCAAAATCCCTATATTTTAGTGTCATTTAATTTGTTAATATTCTGCTTACTTGTAAAACTTGCATGTAATATACCTTGTGTTTTACTTGATTGCAATTTTAGCATGTGACTTCCTTAAAATCATTTGTAACGTTTGTATGAAGGGAAGCTCATTATTATTTGTATTTCAAACTTTAACTTATATATTGATGCCTTTGCTTTTGTTGTTTAGGTCCACGAATGTCAACGGTCAGTAGAAAGACTCGTGAACTTTCAAAGCGCTTGGCTTTGCCAAAAGAAGTTACACTTTCTACAAATCAACCCCCACCTGACCAAGTAGGGAGGCTAGAGTCGGAGGAGTCAGATAACTCTTCACATCACTTGTCAGACGAGGAAGAAGACATACCTGACTTAGAAAACGCAAGTAAGGAAGGCGAATTACCAATGGCTGAAACTATTAGGCAAATGTCTTCTTCAACTGATGGGGGAGCTGCACCATTTGCCCAAATTCCATGGGCTCACTAACGAAGATCCTCACAAACATCTCAAGGAGTTTCAGTTTGTGTGTTCAAGTATGTGCCCACATAATGCGGATCTCAACATTTTGAAGCTGAAGTCATTCCCTTTTTCACTTGAAGATAGGGCAAAGACTTGGTTGTTTGATCTACCCTCAAGTTATATCAACACATGGGAAAAGCTGATGACTGAGTTTCTGACTAAGTACTTGAAGATAGGGCAAAGACTTGCTTTTGTTGTTTAGGTCCACGAATGTCAACGGTCAATAGAAAGACTCGTGAACTTTCAAAACGCTTGGCTTTGCTAAAAGAAGTTACACTTTCTACAAATCAACCCCCACCTCACCAAGTAGGGAGGGTAGAGTCGGAGGAGTCAGATAACTCTTCACATCACTTGTCAGACGAGGAAGAAGGCATACCTGACTTAGAAAACGCAAGTAAGGAAGGTGAATTACCAATGGCTGAAACTATTAGGCAAATGTCTTCTTCAACTGATGGGGGAGCTGCACCATTTGCCCAAATTCCATGGGCTCACTAACGAAGATCCTCACAAACATCTCAAGGAGTTTCAGTTTGTGTGTTCAAGTATGTGCCCACATAATGCGGATCTCAACATTTTGAAGCTGAAGTCGTTCCCTTTTTCACTTGAAGATAGGGCAAAGACTTGGTTGTTTGATCTACCCTCAGGTTATATCAACACATAGGAAAAGCTGATGACTGAGTTTCTGACTAAGTACTTGAAGATAGGGCAAAGACTTGCTTTTGTTGTTTAGGTCCACGAATGTCAACGGTCAGTAGAAAGACTCATAAACTTTCAAAACACTTGGCTTTGCTAAAAGAAGTTACACTTTCTACAAATCAACCCCCACTTCACCAAGTAGGGAGGGTAGAGTCGGAGGAGTCAGATAACTCTTCACATCACTTGTCAGACGAGGAAGAAGACATACCTGACTTAGAAAACACAAGTAAGGAAGGCGAATTACCAATGGCTAAAACTATTAGGCAAATGTCTTCTTCAACTGATGGGGGAGCTGCACCATTTGCCCAAATTCCATGGGCTCACTAACGAAGATCCTCACAAACATCTCAAGGAGTTTCAGTTTGTGTGTTCAAGTATGTGCCCACATAATGCAGAGCTCAACATTTTGAAGCTGAAGTCATTCCCTTTTTCACTTGAAGATAGGGCAAAAACTTGGTTGTTTGATTTACCCTCAGGTTATATCAACACATGGGAAAAGCTGATGACTGAGTTTCTGACTAAGTACTTCCCTGCCTCAAGGATTATTGTCTTGAGAAAGCAGATAACTGGAATTGAGCAAAGGAAGGATGAGGCGTTCTTTGCCTACTATGAGAGATTCAAGAGCTTAGTTGCATCATGTCCTTCACATGGGATGAAGGAGAGGAATCTCCTCACTTTTATGATGGACTTCTCCCTCTTGAACGTCAATTGTTAGATGCTGCTGCTGGAGGTTCTTTTGTAGATAAGACAACTGAAGTTGCTAAGGAGTTGCTCGCCTAACGTGCTCTTAATTATCAACAATACGAGGGAGTGTTAAACTCCACTCGTGGGGTGAATGAGGTATCTTCTAACTCTGCTCTTGAGAAAAAAGTTAATAAAATGTCTACTCTTCTGTCTCAGGTACTGAACGTGGTTGTGTGCTCAAATGTGAGTAGGAGGCAAGGCAGCAAAAAATGGATCTTGGATACCGGGTGCACTTATCACATGTGCCCTCACAAGGATTGGTTCAAGAATTTTCAGGAAACCAATGATGGAAAAGTCTTCTTGAGGAATGACACTTCTTGCCAAGTGAGGGGGATTAGAGACATCCAGTTGAGGATGTTTGATGGAGTAACAAGGATGCTGCGAAATGTGAGGTATCTTCCAGATTTGAAGAGGAATTTGATCTCATTGGGGCAGCTGGATTCCTTGGGGTATTCATGTAAAGTAGAGGGAGAAAAGATCAAGGTGGCCAAAGGATCTTTGATAGTGATCAAAGCAGCAATAAAGGATGGACTCTATGAGATGATCGGAGAGACATAAATCAATGATAAAGCAGCAAGCTTGATGGCTGAGATGGATAGGGCAGCCCTTTGGCACACTCACTTGGGACATATAAGCAAAAAGAGCCTGCAAGTTCTTAGCAAGGATGACCTACTTGGTGGAGACAAAGTAGAGAAACTTGATTTTTCCGAGTGTTTTGTTCTTGGGAAACAACACCGGGTCAGCTTCAACACCGGAGTGCACAAGTCTAAGGGGATTATTGACTACATTCATTCGGACCTTTGGGGACCAGCAAAGACACCAACACAGGGAGGTAACTTTTACTTTCTATCTTTAATTGATGATTATTCAAGAAAAGTGTGGGTTTATTTGCTTAGAAAGAAATTAGATGCATTGAATAAATTTGTTGCGTGGAAAAAGTTGCTGGAGACTCAAACGGGTATGGTAGTTAAGGCTTTACGAACTGATAATGGCCTAGAATTTTGTAGTAAGAATATTGATAAATTATGTGAATTAAATGGCATTCTAAGGCACAGAATGGTTGTGAAAACCCCTCAGCAAATTGGAGTTGCTGAGAGGATGAATAAGACCCTTATGGAAAAGGTTAGGTGCATTATAAATGGATCCGGATTACCCGAATGTTTTTGGGGGGAAGCGGTGTCTACTACTGCGTATTTGGTTAATAGATCACCCTCTAGGGTTGTGTACCATAAGACTCCCAAAGAGATGTGGAGTGGAAAACCCCATGAGTTGGACAACCTTAGGACTTTTGGGTGTGCTGCGTTTGCACATCAAAAGGATGATAGACTTAGCCCAAGATCTAGAAAGTGTGTGTTTCTAGGATATAGGGAAGGGGCTAAGGGGTATAGGTTGTGGTCCTTAGAAAAGAAGGGCATAAAACTCTTTATAAGTAGGGATGTTAATTTTAATGAATTATTATTTCCCTACTTGGAGAAAACTAACCCTCAGGGGCTAGTGAGAAAACCAGTTCGGTATTTGTGGAGCATAGCATTAAGAAGAATTCAGTCCAGGTAGAGCAAGGAAGGCAAGAAGGATCAGACCAGGTAGAGCCCATTGATGAATGCCAAGCTCAGGACACTCAAAAGGAGGCTGAACTAGAAGAGTTTGATGCAGCAAGTCGGAATGACTACCAACTCACAAAAGACCGAGAAAGAAGGCTCGTCAAACCATCTTCAAGATATGGGTTTGCGGATGCTGTGGATGCAGCAACTCCTTGGATAGAAGGAGAGATGGTTGAACAAAAAACTTACATGGATGCCATAGAGTGTAAGGATTCGTCAAAGTGGCAACTAGCTATGGAGGAAGAAATGGATTCTTTGAAGAAGAACAACTTCTGGGAATTGGTGAAAATTCCAGGAAAGCAGAAAATTGTAGAATGTAAGTGCACTTACAAGATCAAAGAAGGGAACCCTCCAGGAGATGAAGTCCGGGACAAGGCTAGGCTAGTGACGAAGAGGTTCACGCAAAGAGACGGCATAGATTTCACGGAATTTTTCTCACCGGTTCAAAAGGTGGAGGAAATGTGAGTATCCTCATCTATGTTGATGACATGCTGTTGGTTGAGAACAGCAGCGAGAGGATGGAAAGGTTGACATCTCAACTCAGTGAGGAGTTCGAGATAAAGGATCTTAGCCTTACACAAAAGATCCTTGGGATGAGAATCATCTAGGAAAGGAAGAGAAACAGGTTAAGGGTTTCTCGGGCAATTGGTGTTCTCAGCAAAATTGCGAGTAATCCCAGAAAGAAGCATTGGCTTGGGATGAAGTGGTTGATGAGGTATTGGAAGGCTCAATGGCAGTCGGTGGTAGCACTTATAACAACCGGGGCAGAATGCATAACGGCTACGGAAGCCATAAAGGAGGCTATGGGGTACAAAGGGTTGTTGGATGAGTGGATGGTCCTAAAAGAGTAGGTGGTGGTGTCTTCGGATAGCCAAAGTGCGTGGCACTTGTGGAGGAATCCGGTATCCCATGAGAGAACAAAACACATGAATGTTTGGTATCATTTCATTCAGAAAGATGGTACGGAAAGATGCATTCATACGGATAAGATGGCCACAGAAGAAAGTCTTACAGATTTAGGTACCAAGGTTCTACCTCTAAGCAAGTTCAATCATTGCCTTGAACTACATAGGATTGGAGTCGGTTGATTGATGACTCAAGATGAGTTTGGATCCTGAAGTTCTCTGCACAATGGTTCGGGTTTAAATGCTTAGACAAAGGTAGAGATTGTTAGTATTTGTCTAAGATTTAAAAATGGTTTAAACATGGTTAAGGTTTAAACAAAAGGTTGAAAGAATAAATTTCAGCATGTTAAAAGAGTGCACACAAGTGTGCACCTCACTTTGGGTGTGTGCACACCTCTCCATTCAGCAAGACAAAGAAGTGTGCACAGCTGTGAGGGGTCCAGCTTCAGTGTGCACTGCAACCCTCCTCCTCCCAGGCCGCTGCGCCCAGCAAGGGAGGTGTTGGAGGAGGGGCAGCGCAGCACCTCTCCCTCACCAAGGCCGCGACGCCCAGCAAATGGTGAAAAGGGGTTTTGCCCAAGGCCGCAGCACCCCTTGTTCAGTGCTTAGGTGCTAGGCACACTGATGCACACATATTCTACTTGATTCAGCCTTTGTTAAGTACGTGGGTGCAAGGTTAAAATGCACAGTATCAATTAGGATTGATGGAGGGCTATGGTTGATTGGTCATCAAGATCTAAGGGTGGAGAATGACACACAAGATTGATTAAGAAGTTGGTGCACTATATAAAGATTCACTTAGCTTCATTCTCTCATGACATAAGATGTAATGTAACTTGTGAGACATGTGTGTGAATGAGAGAATTGTGTGAGAGTGTAAAGACACAGACATACAAGAGGGACTCATTGTAGAGAGGCTGGTTGTAAAGAAGAGATAGTAGTATAGATTTGATAGAGAGCATTGTAATAGTTTTATCACTTTCTTGTTCTCTTCTTGGTTTCTTCAAGAACTTGAGCTTCTTGAAGAGGGTTACTGTGATTGTAAAGAACCACTGATTTAGTACAGAGAGTTCAGAGGAACTCACGAGGACGTAGGCTATTGCCGACCCTAGATAACAAATCGCTTGTCTTCTTTCTTTCTTTGATTTCTGTTCCTGTTTTCGATTCCTAATCTTTACAAGTCATTCTAAACTTGGGTGTTTGGAAGATCACCACCTGGGTATCTTGTCAAGGTGATTTCCAACAATTTTTTTGTAACTTATCAGCTTCATACAGTGGTTAAGTACCATGTAAAAAAAATAACCAAATAAAAAAGGCAATGAGATAAAAAAAAAATATTATAAAACCATATAATAATGCTAAGGGTATTTAAGTAAAGTTTATGAAATGATTTGAATTCTTATTAATTCCAAACATAAAATTCATTTCAATTCTACAGTTAAGGTAAGTTTATACCAAACAAGAAAATTCATTTGAGTTCATTTGGAAATGAATTATAGTTTCAATTCATTTGAAAATAAAGAGTGAATTCATTTGCAAATGAATTCTAGTTTCAGTTCATTTGGAATTGAACTAAACTCTATATTTAAGTTCATACCAAACAAGGTGTTAGTAGTATTCTCCATTCTCAAAATAGGTAGATTGACTCATTTATTTTTTCTAATTTTCTCAGAGACAGTTTCTATTTACATTTAATTACAAATTTTGGTTATGTGTACTCGATTCAACATATTGTAGTAATATTATTTCCATTTTTTTATTATGTCCGGAAGATAAACTATAAAATTCATTTACTAAGGAATTAAGTAAGTTTATAGCAAATCCTATCAAAATCTATCATTTGATGCACTTTCTCTACAACCAAAATACTAGGGGTATTTGGAAAAAGGATATAGAATTCAATATTTTAGTTATTCCAAACATGCTCATTTGTATGAATTCTTTATTTTTTTGTTCCAAACAAATCGTAAGTATAATTTTCACTTATATGCAGATCTCTATTTTGTTTATGAAAAATGATATCATATCTACATATTCTTTATCGTTGTGGAACAGGTGCAACAGATTGGCATGTAGAATATAGAATTTAATGAATGTAAAGATCAAAGAAAGGGATCAAGACAACAACAGATTTCAAAGTATCACAAATACAGGAAACTATTAATTACGAAATCTTACGTGCAATGTAGTCTCGTCAAATCTTTTCCTGAATGTGCCGCTATTATTTTCGCTACTTTGATTAAAAAGTCATCTGGTATCTGCATGTAATCTCGGTTCCGTGAAGACATTTTTTTTTTTTCAGATTTTCGCTAGTAAGATTTTTGGTGTTTTGATTAGTCTCTATATTTCTTGAGTGATTAGATTTTAGAGAGAAGGGGCAAATAGTGATGTTTAGGTTATCTTTGATGGGCTAGTTAATCCACAACTATTGTCCTCTTATATATACGTGGCCTTTACAAAATTAACACTTTTTCATATAGGTAAAGTTACTCATTTGCCCTTATAAACCACGTGCATCGTGACCAATTAACAGCTAAACTTTAATTTTAAACTTTTCCATATTTGATTTGAGGGCTATTTGCAGGAAAAAATAGAGTAGTCATTGTCTCCAGGAACGAACACAGTAGAGCTTAGAGACTGCATAGAAGAGTAACTGAAATTCACTCTCCAGTCTCACTTAAATGACGCCGTGGAATTTGATCTTTCTCTCTCCAAAGATTTCTGCTCAAATCTCCTCATAGACAACAATTGTAACTGGTAACAAATTCAAACACATATAAATATGGTTTATTATGTATATGTATATACGCATTTATAAATTGATATAAGGAAAAAATCCTCATCCAATGATACAGAGATACATGGCACCCATCAAAAACAAAATAATAAAATTTTAAACGAAGATCTTCACCCAATAACATAATGTCACGCGGTAACTTTTTATTCTCTGTTGAGTAATAATTCGAGTAAGTCTTGAATAAGCCCCTCGAAAGCTTGATGCAAATAAATGAATTTTTATTCTATGTTTCTGAGTTATACATCCACATTTAATTCTGGTCATCGAATAAATGAAACTTTGATGAATAATTAATTCTCTTTTAAGTTATTCTTTTTTCTCTTTTGTTGGTCTATTAATAACAAAATGAAATCTTTCACTGTATAAAATAAAAATTCCAAGGCTTTTGCTATTCTAATTTTCCCCACCACGATTTTTTCTTTTTCTAGGCATTTCGCCTTGAATTAAGAATTTTTTTTGATACCAAGTATAAAAAAAACATAATAACTATAAAAAACCCTAAATAGAAATGGATAAATAAATAGTGGGTTCTATCGTTTCTATGGTTACTTCTTAAATGGTGAGATCTATTCGATTTTAATTTACACATGTAGGACAAATGAACCAAATACCAAGTTTCGTTGCTACAACTTCCTTTTTTTTCTTTTCAATTCATTTTTTTCATGTCTTCTATCAAACAAATATTCAACGTATTAATCATATTATTCGATTGATTAATACTTTGAGATCACTCTTATTTATCATATTTTTATAAATAAAATCATTTATCATACAAGCGGTAATCACAGATGTAGTATCAATTAGGCTTTTGCTAAACAGAGCATGGATACTTCATTTTATTGATCCAACCAAGTCAACCATAAATCATTTTAATTGATAATGACCATGTTTGGCATCAACATAAATCATATTATTTGATGTGTTTTATACTTAATTCCTATTTTTTCAGTGTTTGGCTCATCAGAAAACAGAGAGAAAGAAAAGTAAATAAAATACATATTTGAGGTTTAATTATTTCTTCCTTTTAAAAAATTTACATGAATAATACATAATTGACTGTACAAAATGAAAAGAGAGAAAAATAGAAAAGAACTTTCGAAAATTAGACTGATTGAAGCTGGCAATTGTTTATGGTGTCAAGTATTGGTAGTTGTTTGATTGCTAAGGAAAGGACTGCAAAGTACCGGAATCAAAGAAAATTCCAAGTAATTTTTTTTTTTGCCTTTAAATCTGTTGCGTTTTTATTTATTTTTGGTAATGTTAAATTTCTAATATGCTTGGTGCTAAGTATGTGCACGCAAGTATTAGCCATTTAGCCTATATGCAATTTCATTCAAGCATCATTTATAATTGCAGTGATTATTTAGAACATTTCTCTACAGCTGAACAAGTATAAGACGGTTTTGGCCCTGCAGTGATAGAAGAGAAATTGAAGCTAAAGTTTTTTCTCAACATTACGAGGGCAAGGCAGTCGTATCACTTTTTTTTTTTTGGGGGGGGGGGGGGGGGGGGTGGGGGGGGCGCTGGTCAAAAGAAAATGGAAGAAGACAAAAGCAACGCGAATTCACATTGCTTTTCTTTCCATCAATTGAAACATTTGAATGTGACTATAAGCTTAACTGATAAATTAGGATCATGGTAGCGACCTAGGCTCAAATCTCATCTTCAGCAGTTTTGGGGATCAAAGGGATGGGGTTGAACTACTAGGCATTTCATAGCATAGCAAGGCGTAGAAGCGGGGGAAGACATAAGTTTCATTATGTTGTCAACAATAGTGATTGTTTGAAGCACAATAATCTTTTTAGGTTCTTAATTTTTCATTCTTATAAAATTTTCTTGGCATTGTTTAATAATTGATGTATCCTAATGTGAACCTGTGGAAAGGAAATCCCTTGAACCCACAATCAAATTGAAACTTACCCAAGAAAGCCAAGAACCAAGTCAAGATAATCTAGACCTGTTGAAATCTTGTTTCAAGAACCTAGATTCGGTGAGAACGCTACAAAGGATTTGCCTTTGATAAGTTCTTAGTTCAATCAAGAACAAGTAGAGAAAACTGAAAATTCTCTATGAAGAAAATTTCATTCACGTTTAACTTACCCTCAAAATACGACTACAAGTATTTTTGTACCCCTCCATGAAACTCTAGGGCCGAATAAGGCCTACATCAATTAAAAGACATGGGTTGAACATCTTCAAGCCCAAAACATCCTAAACTACACGCCTATAACTAATAAAAGAAGTCCACTTAATGAATTAAATAGGCCCAAACGCCTACAACCATAGAAATATAAAATAGGCCCATATGCCTATATTTAATGAAATAAAAAGTCTACACAAAACCACTAGGCTATGTTGCCCCCCTCTATAGCTTGTATCACATGGATTAAAGCTGGTTCTTCTTCTTTCAAGCCCATCTTGAATGTTGGGGTCTTGCTCGATAAATTTGCAAAGTCAACCCAAGTGGATCCTTGCATTGCTTCCTTGATCTTCTTAGCTCTTGACCTTGTGATTGACCCATCTAGAACTTGTAAGGGATCCTTAAGACTCGATCCACAATGGTTCCCATCATTCCTACTCTCCACAAAAGGATTTGACCTCGAATCGTCAATTTCATCAAAGGGAGAAAGATCATACACATTAAAAGTAGCAGAGACATTACACTCACCTGGAATATCCACTTTATAAGCATTATCATTAATTTTCCCAAGGATTTGGAAAGGTTCATCTCTTTGAGGATGTAATTTAGTTCTTCTATGGGCTAGGAATCTTTCTTTGCGCATGTGAACCCCAATCTCCTGGTTCAAAGATGACACGCATTCGCCCTTTATTGGCTTGGGAAGCAAACTTTTCATTCTTCTGCGCAATTTGAACTCGTACTCTCTCATGAATTGACTTCACCAATTCGGCCTTCTTGGTGTCCATTCAAACTACTCCTTTCATTAATAGGTATAGGCATCAAATCTAAAGAAGTAAGTGGATTAAAACCATAAACAATTTCAAAGGGAGAATAAAAAGTAGTGGTATGCATAGTCCTATTATATGCAAACTCTATAAATGGCAAACAAGCCTCTCAAGTTTTTTAAATTCTTTTGAATGATAGTGCGTAAGAATTGAGTTAGAGTCCTATTGACTACTTCAGTCTATCTATCAGTCTGTGGATGACTGATGAGAGTCATAAAATGCATCTTAATAGTATTTATTTGTTAGCATTTTATGGTTGATTTAGGGATGAATTACACATTTATGCCTTAATAATTTTAAAGTGTCATTCTTGGTTCATTGATTTATTTCGATGCATTTTCAGGTATTTTGGGTTTAAAAGAGATGGAAAAGCTAACATTTCTTAAAGCACGAAGATTCTATGCATATCGTACTGAAGGAATGGTTTCGGAAGGACACAATGAAGAGAAACCCATTTCTAGGGTTCCATGCCGCGGCGAGCCAAGGTTTGAGCCGCGGCCACTAGAACCATTAGCTTCTGAGCTAGAGGCTAGAATCAGGCTGTGCACCGTAGCCTCCAGAGCCTCTAAAAAGCCAGGATCCAGGGTGGCACCGTGGCGAGGAAAGGCTGAGTCGCGGCACTAGCAAGATCTCCTGTTTTTGTTTCACGACTTTATTAGGGCTTTAATGACATTTCTTGACCCGAAAATACCATTGAACCTTTTGGGGTATTAATAGAGCACTTAGGTTTTGCTGAAAATGAGACTGGAATTAGGAGAGCTACCACATTCTTCTCCATTTTAGGTGATCAAGCATGAGCCTAATGTCCAACTAATCTCCAAGCAAGGCAAAAGGATGAATTCCTAGGTGTAGTTGTTCTTATTTCTATTCTTGATTCAGTTGTATGGATTCATCGTTAAACATTGTTTATGATTTACTATTTGATTAAGTAAGAATGAGATGATTTACTCTTAATCCAGTGATTGCATCTTTCTCCTCCATATAATTCTAGTCAAGCTCTTCTTATGTCAATTTGTTAGATATGATTGATTTCAGTAGATTCGTCTTATAGGTTTGTTCATTACTGCAATATTGTTATTGAAATATATTATCGTTTCTTGATAATCTATAAGATAGGTCATGTGTGCTTGAATCGAAATTAAATTGTAATTTGTAGCAATTACATTAGGATGCTTATGTGCTTTGATTGAATATTTACTGATTGCTTGTTTGGGATGTGAAACCAGCAATTAAGATTAAAACTATTGAGTCAAGATAGGGATAAGGCAACGAACTTAGGAAGGATTCCTAGAACCTTATTATTTCTTTATTGAATCCTTCGTCATATTTTCATAACTCTCTCATATAGTTTCATTCGTAAAACAAAGATTCACTCATTTGAATTTCATCGTTTCGTGTTAAGATTTACACTTTCTCTTGTAGTTCGCTTTTCCTTGTGGGATCGACACCTCAGCTACGCACAATAATCACGTGTTAGTTTGAGTGTAATCAAATTTTGGCACCGTTGCCAGGGAAACGCGCTTAAGTACAAAGAAGATTGTCAACTTTGAAACAAAACGATAATATTGTTCTTTGCTCTTTGTTTTGATTTTTTTTTTTTTGTTTTATTCAATTCCCCTCTAATTCCTTTGGTGTATGACTAAGAGGTTTGGGAGGTAGATTCATTAAAAGACCTGAAATAGAGTTACCCTCTCCTTCCACGTCCGTTAGTGAAACCTCGCCTAGATCAAACCATAGTGCACACCCAAACGAGAATTTAGAGGATTTTGTTAACATGACCGACAATCACAATGAGAATGTTGTTAGGACACTTAAAGACTACTTGCATCCTAGCCGAACGGCCACACCATCTTGTATTATGTTTCCCCTTAATGACCAACAACCTGAGTTTAAGCCGAGCATGATTTAATTGCTACCAACCTTCCATGGGTTTGAGAATGAGAGCCCCTATGTCCATATTAGGGAATTTGAGGAAGTAGTAGCAACTTTTCAATGTAGGGCTGATATGGTAGACACCGTCAAACTTAGGTTTTTTGCTTTTTCACTTAAGGAAAAGGCCAATGTTTGGCTGTACTCGTTAAGGCCTAGGTCTATAGGTAGTTGGGATGAGATGACTCAAGCCTTCTTCCAAAAGCATTTCCCAACCCATAAGACCAATAACCTCAAGAGACAAATTTCAAACTTTGCACAAAAGGAGAGTGAAACCTTATATCAAGTTTGAGAATGTTTCAAAGACCTTTTGAATTATTGTCCACACCATGGGTATGAGAGTTGGCAGGTAGTTAGCTATTTTTATGTTGGACTTCTAAGTAGAGAAAGGCAATTCATAGAAATGATGTGTAATAGAGATTTTCTTCAGAAACATCCCGACCAAGCCATAGATTTTCTAGATGACCTATCAGAAAAAGCCCACACTTGGACAAGACCGAATGCCATGGAAAGTACTAGGAGAAATCAAACCGCTAGAATTTATCAACTTAAGGAAAAGGATAGCCTTAAAGCCCGTTTAGAGGTCCTAACTAAGGAAATTGAAGTTTTAAAAACCAAGGATGCTAGAGCCCCCGAACCGGTTGCTAGGATAGAGTCCCATGAACATTGTTTTATGTGTAATGAGGTAGATCATGTTCCTAAGGATTGTCCAGCCTATTTTGAGATGAAGGGAAAGTGTAATGCTTTAGGTATACCCTTTAGGAAACCATACTCACCCTACTCTAACACCTACAATCCCAGTTAGAAGAATAACCCTAATTTTAGTTGGAGATTCGATCTACAACCTCCTGCCCACTCTAGTACCCAATGGAAACTGGAAGCAACTTCATCTAATGCACCACAACAAACTCTACCTTTGGAAGATGTTTTTAAGTCATTTTTGCAGGTACATGCCAAGAGTGTGGAAGAGTAAGGCAAAATAAATCAAGGATTACTAGAGGAACAACAAGGGATCAAAGAGGAACAAAATGTGATAAAAAGTCAACTCACCAAGTTGACTAGTTTCTTGACTATTCAAGAGCAAGGTCGTTTTCCTTCGGAGCGACAAACTAATCCAAAGGGACAATATATGGTGCAAACCTCCGATCCTGACAATCAAAATGTTAAAGAGATTAATGCTATGATTACTTGCAGCGGTAAGAAAATTGATGGGCCCACTCTACCATCAAACTTGATTCTTAACACCGTGAGCAACAAGGATGAATCCCCCAAGGAACAAGATGCCCATAATGATTCTTTACCAGTACCTTTCCCTCAAGCACTCGTTAAACCTAAGGAGATAAATTCAGTATTAAAAGATGAGATTCTTGAACAACTTCAGCAAGTTAAAATTAACATTTCTCTTCTTCATGTCATAAAATAGGTTCCCAACTATGCTAAAGTCATTAAGGATCTATGCACACTCAAGAGGAGGCACAATGTGAAGAAGACGAAATTCTTAACGGAGCAAGCAAGTGCAGTAATTGATAGCAAGACACCACCCAAGTATAAAGATCCGGGCTGTCCAATGGTGGCTTGCCAAATTGGAAACAAAGCTTGTGGCCAAACATTGCTCGATTTAGGGGCTAGTGTGAACCTCATGCCATACTCCATTTACTTGCAACTCGATCTAGGTGAGATCAAACTGACCTCTGTAGTACTTTAACTAGGGATCGATCAGTAAGAAAACCAAGAGGTATTGTGGAAGATGTTTTATTGCAAATTGACAAATTCTATTATCCCGTTAACTTTTTGGTTTTAGATACCATTTCTATTGTGAATACAGAGTCAAAAATTCATTTGATACTTGGAAAACCATTCCTTGCCACCGCCAATGCCCTCATTAATTATAGGAATTGGCTAATGACATTATCATTTAGAAATATGACTCTAGAGGTGAATGTTTTTCGATAAGGAAGCCACATGAAGAGGATGAGTGTTTCGACATTTACATGATTGATGAGCTTATTTTGGAGGATGAGTACATTAAAGATAATCTAACTCTTTGGAATTCCTTCTTAATAATTTTGATTTTGATGATTCTTCCATTTATCCCTATGATGTTAATGTTGTTGATGTTTTTGATAAGTCATGGGGATTTATTAAGAAATCATAGCAACCATGCTTTGAGGAGTTGCCTAAAGAAATGGATGCACCCAAACCCTCTTCCGAGGAGACACCAACACTTAATTTAGCTCCGCTGCCCAAAGGACTTAAACATGGTTTTTTAGGCCCAGGTGATACATTTCCAGTTATTATTTCCTCCGAACTTAGTGATGTGTAATGTGATTAATTGTTGAATTTGTTAAGAGAACATAAATCTGCATTAGGTTGGACCATGACAGACATAAAAGATGTTAGCCCCTTAATTTGTTCCCATAGGATTTATCTAGAAGAATGAGCTAACCCTCGTAGAGACCCACAAAGAAGGCTAAATCCAACTATGAAAGAGGTAGTTAAGAAAGAAGTCTTAAAACTATTGGATGCTGGAATTATATATCCAATATCCGATAGCAATTGGGTTAGTCCAACTCAAGTAGTTCCTAAGAAAGCCGTAGTGATCGGGTGGCGTATGTGCATAGATTATAGGAAACTTAATTCGGCCACTCGGAAAGACCATTTTCCTCTTCTATTCATAGATCAAATTTTAGAACAGGTGGCTGGTCATCCTTTCTATTGTTTTTTAGATGGGTATTCAAGATACTACCAAATAGGAATTGCCTTAGAAGATCAACAGAAGACCACTTTTACTTGTCCTTTTTGTACTTTTGCTTTTCGAAGAATGCCCTTTGGTTTGTATAATGCACCGGCTACTTTTCAAAGATGCATGATGAGTATTTTCAGTGACATGGTTGAAAAATGTGTGGAAGTGTATATGGATGATTTAACCGTGTTTAGAACTTCTTTTGATTCATGTTTATCTAATTTAAAAAATGTTTTGTGTACGTGTGAAGAAAAGGGCTTGTGCTTAATTAGGAGAAGTGTCATTTTATGGTGTCTTCCGAGATAGTCTTGAGGCATATAGTGTCCGAAAAGGGGATAGAAGTGGATAAATCGAAAATCGAATTGATCTCTAAACTACCCACTCCTAAGAATATTGAAGATGTTAGGTCTCTCTCAGGGCATGTTGCGTTTTATAGAAGGTTCATTCAAAATTTTAGTGCTATCTTTATACCCTTATGTAACTTTTTTATGAATGATACTGAGTTTAAGTGGAGTCCCGAATATGAGCAAGCCTTCAGACACTTATCTCTAAGCTTACAACCGCCCCTATTATGCAATCACCGGATTTTGCCTTACCTTTTGAGATTATGTGTGATGCTAGTGACTATGCTGTAGATGCTATTTTGGGACAAAGAAGGGAGGGAAAACCATTTGTTGTTTATTATGCTAGTAGAACCATGAATCATTCTCAAATGATGTACACCACAACCTAGAAAGAATTACTAGCAGTGGTATTCGCATTGGATAACTTTCGCTCTTACTTAATTGGTTCACCTATCACTATATTCACAGATCATTCTACTCTTAAATTTTTTTTCTAAAAAATGGATGCTAAGGCCCGTTTGGTACGTTGGATTTTGTTTTTGCAGGAATTTGACTTGACTATCAAAGACAAGAAGGGGGTGGAAAACGTTGTAGCAGATCATTTATCTCGCTTGGAATTTAAGAATGATGCTGACATTTCACCCATTCGAGAAGTGTTTCCGGATGAAAACTTATTTTTTGTCCTTGGTCACACACCATGGTATGCCGACATTGCAAACTACTTGGTTTCCCATCAAGTCCCATCTACATGGAGTGCACAAGATAAGCGTAATTTTTTGGCTGAGGTAAAGAATTTTTATTGGAATGACCCTTATCTTTTTAAATATTGCCCCGACCAAATAACAAGAAGATGCATTATGGATATGGAAGTTGATAGTGTGTTAACTTTTTGTCATACTTATGCTTGTGGTGGCCACTTTTCTATTAAAAAGACAGCCGCAAAAATTTTGCATTGCGATTTTTATTGGCCTACTTTATTCAAGGATGCTAATGAGTTTTGTTGATCATGTGAAAGATGTCAAAGGTTAGGTTCATTGTCCCACCGTTATATGATGCCTCTCAACCCGATCTTAGTGGTGGAAATCTTTGATTGTTGGGAGATTGATTTTATGGGACCATTCCCACATTCTTTTGGGTATCTTTACGTTTTGCTTGCCGTTGATTATGTTTCTAAATGGGTTGAAGCAACGCCTTGCCATACTAATGATAATATAATTGTTGTTAAATTTCTAAAAGATCATATTTTATTTAGGTATGGTACTTCATGTGTTATAATTAGTGATCAAGGGTCACATTTTTTTAACCGTTCTTTTGAGGCTTTAATGCGTAGGTATAGAGTCACCCATAAGATTTCTATAGCTTATCATCCACAAACCAATGGGCAAACGGAACTAGCAAATAGGGAGATTAAGCGAATACTTGAGAAAATGGTAAATCCCAATAAAAAAGATTGGTCTTTGCGCCTATCAGATGCACTTTGGGCATACCAGACAGCATACAAGACGGTTCTTGGAGCATCTCCTTATCAGTTGGTATTCGGCAAAGCATGTCACTTACCGGTAGAACTTGAGCACAAAGCATATTGGGCTATTCAGAATTTTAACTATGACTTGAAGATGTCCGGTGAGGAGAGGAAACTGCAACTTTGTGAACTTGTGGAGTTGAGGGATGATGCATATGATAATGCTAAGGACTTAAAGTCAAGAATGAAAGCGGTTCATGATCAGAAAATACTCCGAAAAAATTTTGAACAAGGTAATAGAGTTTTTCTGTATGACTCGCGGTTACATTTTTCATTCGGGAACATTGCGATCACAATGGAAGGGATCTTATGTTATGAAGAGTGTTTTCCCAATGGAGTAGCTGAGGTTGAAGATCCTTCCGACGGTCGTGCATTTCGAGTTAATGGCCAAAGGTTGAAGCTTTACTTGGAATATGAACGTGTTAAAGATAGCCCTGAAGAGATCTCTTTGGTGGCCCCGGTTTATGCTTCTTAATCGGGTACTTTCGTTCCATTATACATTAGTTTTAATCTTGTTAAGTCTTTGTTAATTTTTGAATTTTTGTTTTTAGTTGAGTCTATCTTAATTTTAAGTTTGATTTTCATTTTCATTTTGATTTAATTTAATTTTTAGTTTTCGGTTTATTTTTAGTGATTTTAGTTTACATTTTTATACCCTTTTAATTATACAACCCATTCGAAGTCCAAACTTCCCAGTGCGCTCCGCGGCCTAAGCCCGTGCGCCGTACCCACCCAAGTCCACTAAAAATCCATCTCCCAGGACGTGTCGCGGCCCAGCCCAGCTTGCCTCACCCACCAGCCCAGGTCGCGCCGTGCCTCGCCTCAGCCTAACTCACGTCGCGGCGCACAGCATGACACATTTGGGGCTTAGGTCTTCGCGTCACGGTGCGAGTCGTGATCTGCACTTTTAAATGGCCTTTTTTCCCTCTTGTTCTTCATTTCCCCTTTGAAAAAACCAGCCTTTCTTCTACTCTTTCTCAACCATTCTCCAAATCCACCCTTACCCATCTACTTTCTCACATTCTTTATTGATTCTAACATAATTCCTTGAGGAATTTCTCATTTATATTGTAGATTTTGTTGCAAATTTCTCCAAAAAGCTTTGCTTCTAAGAGGATTTTGGGATTTAAAGAGGATTTCAAGTTTGTGGGTCTTCTCTCCAACTTTGGGCTGCCTGTTTATCAAGTAAGGTCAATTTCCTTCTCTTTGTTGTGGATTTGTGCTATTTGAGTGGTTGCATTTGAATTAGTTCTCTTGTTTTAAAACACTTTGACTCAAATGGCCCCTAAAACTAATAGACAAAGGGGAAAACAACCTCAAGAGTATAATGAGAGTAAATTTATTAGTTACAATGCTAGTGAGAGGTATGTTAGTTTGATGCATGCTTGGAGACCCATTCCTGAAAGAGGTTTCACTATCACAGAGAGGGGAAACTCAACTTTGTTTAAGATAATTACTAATAGGAATTGGGGTGCATTTAGGAGACAACCACCTAATTCCATTATTAATGTGGTTAGAGAGTTTTATGCTAATGCGGAAGAGCATAGAAATGGAAGAGTGATGGTTAGAGGAAAAACAGTTTCCTTTGACAGTGCATCTATTAATAGATTTTATGGGCTACCCGACATTGAGAACAACGAATATACTGCTTATTTGTCTAATGTTGACTATGATGCGGTTTGTAACACACTCTGTATTCCAAGCACGACTTGGTAATCCTAAGACCTTGCCAGGTATTTCTTTGAATGTGAATGCTTGGGCTTGGCAATACTTTGTGTGTCAGAAAATGATGCCCGCTACGCATTATAGCAATGTTACTGTTGAGAGGGTTGTTCTTATATATGCTATTTTGATGGGTATGACGATCGAAGTGGGCCAAATAATGTTTAATTCTATCATCCATATTGTGCGACAAAAGTTTGGTCTATACTTCCCTTCCTTGATTACCCAGTTATGCATCCGAGCCAGTGCCTAGTACAGTAGTGATGAGGAAGCACAACACCCCAAGAAGCCTATCGATGATGGAATGCTCAATGTGATTAAGGCAACAAGGTTGCAAGCTCCGAGAGAGGGAGTAGCGGTTGCTGCCCCCCCTCCACCTCCTAGGTCTTTGACTATTGCAGAGCGGCTTGAGCATTTAGAGATTCGATTTGATGAGCATCAGAAATTCTTACAGGATAGGTTTGGTCGTCAAGAACGATTCTTAGCCAGGCAAGCAGACTACCAAGCGGGGGTTTACTTTTCTTTTGGTCAGATGTACCAACACTTTGCTTCCGCCACCGGTTGTGATATGGATCATTTTCCCACCTTGCCACCCTATCCGAGTTCATCCTTTGATCCAGCTACAGAGGAGGAGGAGGAAGAGGTGGACGATGACATGGAGGATTAGCTTTTGGGTTGTCTTTTGTTTGTTTCGATTTATGTTACTTTATTTTATTTTCAGATGACTGTATTAACTTTTATTTCGTACTCTTTTTCGTTATCTTTATTTCTGGTACTTTATTTTTTATTTTTAGTTATTTATTTAGTTTTGATGTGTTAACCTAATATTCAATGGGGATCTTAATCTTACACCGTAATTTCCTTCTTTTTATTTGTTTTGTTCTATGTTAGAGATCGCAATTTCAAAAAGAGGAATAGTATGGAGTTCGAATGGTTGTGGACAATTTTCGGCTTCCTCGCACTTTTGGTTAAAAAGGGAGTTTCCTTTGCTTTTACTTTCACATTGAGGACAATGCAAATCTTTAGTTAGGGGTGGAGGAAACGCACTTCTTTTTCCATACCATTGAATTGTTTGGTGTCACTTTCCCTTTGTTGTTTTAATTCGTTTGTTAGGATAAATTGTTATATATATATATATATATATATATATATATATATATATATATATATGTTTGTTCTTGGAATGCTTTATGTTAGCTTTGGAGTTAATTTACATATCAATGATATAAGTTTGATTGAAATAACATATAGCATTTAGAAGAAGTTAAATCTTGCTTTGGTTTGAGAATAATTTTAAGTGTCAATCTTCATTTGGTTTGAGACTCTGGTTTGCGGTAAGATTGCATGATTAGTCTAAAGCATTTAGAGAAGTTTTATGTGCGATTGTTTTATGAATACGTTTGCGATCTCGACAAGCTCTAGAACTTGTTTGATAATCGCTTGAGGCGAAATCCTAGAATGCACAATACTTAGGATATGATGTAGGCCATCTTTGGACCGTTTGAGCCCTTCAACCTTACCTTTGTTATATTTATCATTAGTCACCTGTTTGAGCCATTTTTCTTAAAAAAAATTTTATGAGCCTTGTTTCTTTCAATAGCCCATTTATGTATGAGCCTAAAAATATTTTATCTTTTCCTTTCTTTTAAGAGAACTTAGTTTTTACACATTTGTTGAGAAGCATTTCAGAGAAGTAAGGATAAAAATATGAAAAATTATTATTACCATAGCCCAAGTACATTAAAGGAGATAGGTTGAAGGTTGTGGAAAAGAGTAAAAAAATGAAAACGGAGGTGAATGGTTGTGTGCTAAAAAAAGAAGAAGTGAATTTTGGCTAAGAAAGAAGAAAAAATGGTGAATTATTGAGCGAAATGCTCGAAAAATGGTTGAATGAGTTGGGTGTTGAAGTAAGGTTATCTAGTGCTTAAAGTGGTTGTGTTTAAATTAAGAGACTGAGTTCTTTTACTTGTTTAATCCTTTTCGTTCTTTCTTGACCTTTACCTTACCCTAACATTACAAGCCCATTAAAGACCTAGTGATCCGATGTAGTGTGATTTTTCTACAATAGTGGAGAGTGATTTGAAAAGTGAGCCTATGGAGTTTGATTTGTGATTGATGTTACGCAATTTAATATATTTTTAGAGGCCAAGACGTATTCATTAATGTTGTGCATAAAATCATCCGGGTGTTTGGATTAATGGTTTGTGGTAAGATGGATGTTAAGAGTCAATAACGATTTTGAGGTTGATGTTTGGATTGTTTTTGGACTTGGGTGGTATTTAATGATTCTATGTGTTGTGTGTTATGTGTGATTTTTGAGACAAAAAGTTGAATTACTCTTGGATTAACGCTAACATTGCTTTATTTTGTTTTGATTCTTAATATAGAATTCATTTCATATTTTTCGCTTGAATTGCTAGGGACTAGCAATTAACTAGTTGGGGGTTATGATGAAAGTCATAAAATGCATCTTAATAGTATTTATTTGTTAGCATTTTATGGCTAAATTACACATTTATGCCTTAATAATTCTAAAGTGTCATTCTTGGTTCATTGATTTATTTCGATGCATTTTCAAGTATTTTGGGTTTAAAAGAGATGGAAAAGCTAACGTTGCTTAAAGCACGAAGATTTTATGCATATCGTAGTGAAGGAATGGTTTCGAAAGGATAAAATGAAGAGAAACCCATATCTAGGGTTCCATGCTGCGGCAAACCAAGGTTTGAGCCGCAGCCACTAGAACCATTAGCTTCTGAGCTAGAGGCTGAAATCAGGCTGTGCGCCGTAGCCTCCAAAGCCTCTAAAAAGCTAGGACCACGGTGGCGTCGCGGCGAGGAAAGGTTGAGCCGCGGCGCGAGCGCGATCCCCTGTTTCTGTTTCATGACTTTGTTAGGGCTTTAATGACATTTCTTGACTCAAAAATACCCTTGAACCTTTTGGAGTATTAATACAACACTTAGGTTTTGCTGAAAATGAGGTTGGAATTAGGAGAGCTACCACATTCTTCTCCATTTTAGGTGATCAAGCATGAGTCTAATGTCCAACTAATCTCCAAGCAAGGCAAAATGATGAATTCTTAGGTGTAGTTGTTCTTATTTCTATTCTTGATTCAGTTGTATGGATTCATTGTTAAACATTGTTTATGATTTACTCTTTGATTAAATAAGAATGATATGATTTACTCTTAATCTGATGATTACATCTTTCTCCTCCATATAAGTCTAGTCAAGCTCTTCTTATGTCAAGTTGTTAGATGTGATTGATTTCGGTATATTCATCTTATAGGTTTGTTCATTACTATAGGATTGTTATTGAAATATGATGAGGACACGACTAAATTTAATTGTTGCATTATAAGGCTTGCATACCAAGTTAGGTACTTTCCTTATTTGAATTTTAGGTTACCAAAATTCTATTTAGGTTTATTTTCTATTTCATAGTTTCCTATTCCTACCAGAATTCTATTTAGGCTTATTTCTTATTTTTTAGTTTTCCTTTTTCTATTTGGTTACGAATTCTCATGTATTTAAATAGCCATTGGCTTTTGGAATAAGACAATTTAGATTTGATTCATACTTTTGGAGAGAAATTTCCCTTTGGTTCTTTTAGAACTTCTGAACTTATCGGAGTTTCCGTGGCGTTCAACTTCGACTTATCAATCAATCATTCCATAATTGATTGTGGTGTCTTCATTATACCAATGTTCTTGCTTCGATATAAGCAACGGGTCGCGGTCTCAGTCTTCATTATACCAAGGTTCTTGCTTCAATATAAGCAACGGGTCGCGGTCTCACATAAATCTGCTTCTAGACGATCTTGGAGGTCTTCTTGATCCATAAATTTCTTAGTTCTTGGCGTGGATCATATCAGTTGGTATCAGAGCCATCTAGTTGCAGGTTTGCTTATCTTTTGTTTTGATTCATAAAAAAAAAAGTGAAAAAAAACAAAATTGGAAAAAAAAAGAATAAATTTCCAGTTTAGGAAAAAAAAACATTAAAAAAAAGTGTGTAAAATTTAGATTCAATCCTTTCAATCCTTATTTCTGAATTTCTTTGTGAGTTATTGGTGAATTGTTGCTGGAAACTTTGATACTTGTTCGGTTAGTTTGATAAGAACCTATAGAGGATTATTACGAGTGGAAAAAGGCAAGAGTGGTGAGCATATAAGAGGGGAAAAGCCAATCTGATTTTTTGTGTGAAAACACGAGTGAAATTGAGTGACTCGTTCTTTTAGTGAAACACGTGAGGGAGTGTGTGAGGTTCTTTTTTTTTCTAACATTAGTTTTGCAGCAAACATGTCAGACGACAAGAACAAAAATAATTCTGGAGATACGTCGGGAGATGGTGATCTGAAGTTGCTTATGGAAGCTTTAATGGGTAAGATGAGAAGAGTATTGTGAACGGAGATGGAACAGGTTCATGAGCGGATTGATCGGGTAGAGAATGCACGTATGGGGCAGCAACAAAACGTTCCTAATGTGCGTAGGAGGGAGAGAGTTCAACCTAGGGGAGAGAGAGTTGAAGATGAAGAGTATTATGTGAATGAATTTGATGAAGAAGATGATCGGGAATCAGTTTTTAGCCATAGGAGATTTGGTGGTCGAGGTAAAGAAGCTAGGAATCGGGAAGACAATAACTTGGGTAGTATTAAGATGAAGATTCCATCGTTTCAAGGCAAAAACGATCCTGAAGCTTACCTTGAGTGGGAGAAGAAGATATAATTAGTGTTTGATTGTCATAATTATTCCGAGCTTAAAAAGGTTAAACTTGCGGCCATTGAATTTTTTGACTATGCGATTGTTTGGTGGGATCAGCTAATGTTAAATAGGAGGAGAAATAAAGAGCGTCAAATAGAGACTTGGGAGGAAATGAAAACCGTGATGAGGAAACGGTTTGTTCCAAGCCATTACTACCGTGAGTTATACCAAAAATTGCAAAGTCTTACACAAGGTAGTCGGTGTGTGGAGGATTATTATAAAGAGATGGAAGTAGCTATGATTCGAGCAAATGTAGAGGAGGATCGAGAGGCTACTATGGCTAAGTTCTTGGCTGGTTTGAACCTGGAAATTGCTAATTTGGTGGAGTTGCATCATTATGTGGAATTGGAAGATATGGTGCACATGGCTGTCAAAATTGAGAACCAACTCAAGAGGAGGGGCAGCAATACACGACAAAACCCTAACTCGGGTTCATCTTGGAGGCCGAATTTTGTGAAGTAAGCCACGGCCAAGCCCAAAACCGAGCAAAAGCAAGAAAGTACCAGCCATGGAAATCAAGGTAAAACTGACTCTTCCACACCTAGAAATGGTTGAGAAATTAGGGCTGCCAATGATTAAACATCCTCGGCCTTACAAGTTACAATGGCTCAATAATAGTGGTGAACTGAGGGTGAACAAACAAGTGTTAGTTTCCTTTCGTATTGGAAAATATGAAGGTGAAGTTTTGTGTGATGTAGTTCTGATGCAAGCTGGACACTTGTTACTAGGCCGGCCATGGCAATTCGATCGATGTGTTAAGCATGATGGCTTCACCAACAAATATTTGTTTGTAAGAAATCAAAGAACAATCACTCTAGTTCCTTTGACACCAAAACAGGTTTATGAAGATCAAGTGAGGTTACAAAAAGAGAGTGAGCAAACGAAAGAGAGTGAGAAAAAGAGAATGAATGCAAACCAAAAAAAGAAAATGAGAGAGGTCGAAAAAATTGAGATAGAAAATAAGAGAGCAGATTCGGCCATTGAGAGAAAAACAAATTTCTATGCAAGAATGAGTGAAATAAAAAGAGTGATGATTTTAAATCAGCCAATGATTGTACTTTTGTACAAAGAGGCATTAAACACTAATCAATTTGACTCATCTTTGCCTAGTTCTATTGTTTCTCTTTTACAGGAGTTTGATGATATCTTTCCCAAGGAGATTCCACATGGCTTACCATGGCCAAGTCCCACGAGTGTAGGTCAAGTTCATAGTTTTCATGGACTTGCTAGTTTTTGCAAGAGGTTCATGAAAGACTTTAGCAGTATTGCCGCATCGGTTAGCGAAGTCATCAAGAAGAATGTTGGATTCAAATGGGGAGACGAGCAAGAGAAGGGGTTCCAATTGATCAAAGAAAAATTAACTAATGCTCATTTTCAAGTCCTTGAGCACATCAATAACAATGCATACAAATTGGATTTACCAAGTGAGTACAATGTTAATACCACTTTCAATGTTTCTGATTTACGCCCTTTTGATGTAGGTGATGATTTGAGGACAAATCTTTTTCAAGAGGAGGGGAATGATGAGGACACGACTAACAAATGAGAGGCAGATCCTATTCAAGTTCCAATTGGTCAAGTTACAAGGGCCCAAGCTAAACGGTTTATTCAAGTTCCAATTGGTCCAGTTATAAGGGCCCGAGCTAAACGGTTCAAGAAACTTCTCAATTGGCTTATTCAACATATTTGGGCTAAGAACCATCTTTGGGGGCCCAAGGATGATGCCATACATGATCCACAAGGATGGGTTTCCATGATCAAGGGAACTTCCACTTTGGAATTTCGAGAGGACCCAACAACCAGAATTAAAATGATCATATCTTCTTGCTTGCAACTCCAAATGGGCTGAAACTTGTTGGGACGGAAATATGACGTCTTGAACTTCAATTTAGACCTAAGACAGTTTCAAAAAGGATATCATTTGGGCCTGTTATGATGGGCCTAAATTTAGCAGGCTGTTGCATCCGAATCTTCTTCCACTTTGGGTTTGCATCTTGCACCTTTTCTTAATTGTTTCCTTCTAAATTTAATTGTTGCATTATAAGGCTTGCATGCCAAGTTAGGTACTTTTCTTATTTGAATTTTAGGTTACCAAAATTCTACTTAAGTTTATTTCCTATTTCGTAGTTTCCTATTCCTACCAGAATTCTTTTTAGGTTTATTTCCTATTTTTTAGTTTTCTTTTTTCTATTTGGTTACGAATTCTCATGTATTTAAATAGCCATTGGCTTTTGGAATAAGATAATTCAGATTTGATTCATACTTTTGGAGAGAAATTTCTCTTTGGTTCTTTTAGAACTTCTGAACTTATCAGAGTATCTGTGGCATTCATCTTCGACTTATCAATTAATCCTTCCATAATTGATTGTGGTGTCTTCATTATACCAAGGTTCTTGCTTCGATATAAGCAACGGGTCGCGGTCTCAGTCTTCATTATACCAAGGTTCTTACTTCAATATAAGCAACGGGTCGCGGTCTCACATAAATCTGCTTCTAAACGATCTTGGAGGTCTTCTTGATCCATAAATTTCTTAGTTCTTGGCGTGGATCATATCAAAATATATTGTCGTTTCTTGATAATCTATAAGATAGGTCATGTGTGCTTGAATCAGAATTAAAGAGTAATTTGTAGCAATTACATTAGGATGTTTATGTGCTTTGATTGAATATTTACTGATTGCTTATTTGAGATGTGAAACCAGTAATTGAGATAAAACTATTGAGTCAAGATAGGGATAAGGCAACGAACTTAGGAAGGATTCCTGGAACCTTGTTATTTCTTTATTGAATCATTCGTCATATTTTCACAACTCTCTCATATAGTTTCATTCGTAAAACAAAGATTCACTCATTTGAATTTCATCGTTTCGTGTTAAGGTTTACACTTTCTCTTGTAGTTCGCTTTTTCTCGTGGGATCGACACCTCAGCTATGCACAATAAATGCGTGTTAGTTTGAGCATAATCAATGTCAAGTAGTGGAAAATAAAAGTTTGGTACCTAATTTTCCCCACAAAACCTTCCAAAAGTAGCTAAGGAATTTAACATCCATGTTAGAAACAATACTCATACGTACACCATGGAGTCGCACTATTTCCTTGAAAAACAAATCATCTATGTTTGTGGCATCATCTGTTTTATGGCATGGAATGACATGTCTCATTTTACTAAATCTGTCCACTACCACAAACATAGAATCTCTAACCTTTTTTATCCTAGGCAGCCCCAAAACAAAGTCCATAGATATGTCTACCCATGGCTCACTAGGAACGAGTAAGGGTGTATACAACTCATGTGGTAAAACGTTAGATTTGTCCTTTTTACATGTAATGCACCTACCACATATTCGAGTGACATTTCTTCTCATTCTAGGCCAAAAGAAATGTTCATGTAAAATTTATAAGGTTTTCCTAACACCAAAGTGTCTCATTAATCCCCCACAATATTCCTCACGCACCAATAATTCACGCATTGAACAATTTAGCACACACAATTTGCTTTCTTTAAACAAGTAACCATCATGCTTGTAAAACTTACCAAATGTCGCTTTATCACACGCCATATACAGATCAGAAAAATTAGCATCGTTGGCATACATGTCTTTCAAATATTCAAACCCAAGCATTTTAGCAGTTATAGAAGTAAGAATTACATACCTCCGTGATAAAGCATCAGCAACAATGTTCTCCTTACCTTGCTGGTAACAGATGACATAAGGAAACATCTCGTTGTATTCCATCCATCTAGCATGTCTCTTATTTCATTACCTTGACCCTTGAGATGTTTCAATAATTCATGATCGGTGTGGATCACAAACTCCTTAGGCCAAAGATAGTGCTGCCACGTCTTTAAAGCGCGAACAAAAGCATAAAGTTCTTTGTCATAAGTGGGGTAATTCAGGGCCGCCCCACTTAGCTTATTGATAGGAACACTTTGTGTTACGTTTTTAATGTCTTTCCTACCCTATTTGGCTTTGCAATTCTCTTAACTTTGTTATTTTGAGCTTAGTTTCTTTTCTTAGTATTTAAAAAGCTTGTGAACGTGGGAATGGTAAAATAAGGCGCTAAAATGAGTTTTCCTAGTTACTTTAAGAAATCTAAGTGGATTAAGAAAATAGTCTTATCATTCTAAGAAACTTTTCTAATTATGGAAACTTTCCTTATCTATTATTTGCTGATTTCTTTGTAGGGTTCCACCTTGGAATTATTTGGATGATGTGTCAAAACACAAGAGAATATTGGAGTCCATTAGTGACATGGGTATGTCCAACCTAACATGGGCTTGCCCAACAAAAAAATCACATAATCTCTTGTCAACTAAGCAAGGTGCAAGGTCCAAGCCCAAAGTAGAGGAAGATTCGGATGCAACAGCCTACTGGATTTTGGCCCATCATAACAGGCCCAAACAATATCATTTTTGAGACTTTCTTAGGTCCAAATTGAAGTTCAAGACGTCTTCTTTCTAGCCCAACAAGTTTCAGCTCATTTGGAGATGTGTGGAAGAAGATATGACCGTTTGAATTCTACTAGTTGGGTCCTCCTGAAATTTTGGGATTGTATTCCTCTTTCTTACTTTTGGCCATTCCTTGATTCTTTGCATGTTTTAGGGATTGTTTCCTTGCATGTTTTAGGGATTGTTTTCCTTGCATGTTTCATGGCTTGTTTTTAGCATTATTTTCTTGCTTTTCCTAAGCTTAGAGGGTTGTTCTAAGCTCTATAAATAGGGTGTTTGTAAGCTGAAAGAGATCATCTTTTCTCTTGGAACCATCTCTACTCAAAATTCAAGAAGCAAAAGGCTGAAACACTCCACCATTCCATCTCCAATTGTGAGCACATTAGGACTTTTCCAAAATGTGTTCTCCTTCATCTATCATCATAGCCGTGAGGTTCATCACCATTAACATCTCAAGCTTCCTTGAGTGTGTTCAAGAAGTGTACCCCTTACGGCTATTCTTTTTAATTGTTTCAGCCTTGGATTCTTATGTTAGAGATTATTATTAATTCAATGAGTTTGTTAATTTTCAGATTTATTCTTTAATGTTTTTGAATTGTTCATGATATGTAGACATATTAATTCATTACATATGTTGAATTTTCAGTTCTGTTATATTGAAAACTTTGATATTGCAAATCATTGAAGCCATAACCGCACTTTCGATCACCTAATTGATCTGGAGTATGATTTAAAGTGGTAAAAGCTATGAACAATAGCTAATGTTCTGAAAATTGCATGTTCTTTATCCATGGACTTTTTCATAGGAATAAGGAACATGTTATTGAATTATAATTCTTTTTGATCTTAATGATTTGTTTAAGTAATTGTAAGGATGCGCTGAGTATTAACTTGATTGCTTAAACAAAATAACTAGCTGATGGACTTTTCCTAAGCTTAGTGATTATCTAAGAAGGAATTTATGAAGTGCATGATCTCTTTAGGCTTGCACTTTGATTCAATTCTGATATGTGATTGAGGTACGAATTCGTTGTCTACATTGAAACAATTTGATTAGTCATTTAACAAACTTGATTTTCTGAATTGTGAGAGAAAATGATCAATTGTAAATAATTGTTCTTTAATTTCCTTAGTAAAATTAGTAAAAAGAAAAATCAGATCATGAAAACCCTCAATCTTGTGTAATGTTAATAGATGTAGATTTATATTTATTTATAAACTGCTAATTAAACCAATCAAATCATTTTTTTTATTATTTTTATGACTCTTTAGTATAGAGTACCCGCAATCCCCGGCCAATAACGATACCCTACTAATCACTTTACTACAATCTTCTGCAGGGTTTGTTGATGACCGAAATAAATGGTCTATCAAATGGCGCCGTTGTCGGGGATTGCAAAATCTCTATATTTTAGTGTCATTTAACTTGTTAATATTCTTCTTAGCATATAATATAACTTGTTTTTACTTGATTGCAATTTTAGCATGTGACTTCCTTAAAACCATTTGTAAAGTTTGTAAGGGAAGCTCATTATTATTTGTATTTCAAACTTTAACTTATATATTGATTCCTTTACTTTTGTTATTTAGGTCCATGAATGTCAGCAGTTAGTAGAAAGACTCAAGAACTTAGAAAACGCTTGGCTTTACTAAAAGAAGTTGCACTTCCTATAAATCAACCCCTACCTCACCAAGAAGGGAGGCTAGAGTCGGAGGAGTCAGATAATTTTTCACATCACTTGTCAGACGAGGAAGAAGACATACCTGACTTAGAAGACGCAAGTAAGGAAGACGAAGTACCAATGGCTGAAACTATTAGGCAAATGTCTTCTTCAACTGATGGGGGAGCTGCACCAACTTGTATTACTTATCCAGAACCAGCAGTTGGCAAGATAGCTGAGTTCGAACTGAAGAGTGGGTTCTTGCACCATTTGCCCAAATTCCATGGGCTTACTAATGAAGATCCTCACAAACATCTCAAGGAGTTCCAGTTTGTGTGTTCAAGTATGTGCCCACAAAATGCGGATCTCAACGTTCTGAAGCTAAAGTCATTCCCTTTTTCACTTGAAGATAGGGCAAAGACTTGGTTGTTTGATCTACCCTCGGGTTACATCAACACATGGGAGAAGCTGATGACTGAGTTTCTGACTAAGTACTTCCCTGCCTCAAGGATTACTGTCTTGAGGAAGCAGATAACTGGAATTGAGCAAAGGAAGGAAGAGGTGTTCTATGCCTACTATGAGAGATTCAAGAGCTTGATTGTATCATGTCCTTCACATGGGATGAAAGAAGGGAATCTTCTCACTTACTTTTATGAAGGACTTCTCCCCCTCGAACGTCAATTGTTAGATGCTGCTGCTGGAGGTTCTTTTGTCGATAAGACACCTAATGTTGCTAAGGAGTTACTCGCCCAACGTGCTCTTAATTATCAACAATACGAGGGAGTGTTAAACTCCACTCATGGGGTGAATGAGGTATCTTCTAACTCTGCTCTTGAGGAAAAAGTTAATAAAATGTCTACTCTTCTGTCTCAGGTACTGAATGTGAATGGAGCACAAGTACAACAAATTGCTCAAATATGTGGTGTGTGTTGTACTCAAGGGCATCCAACTGACCAATGTCCCAAACTGATCAACAATGGAGGATGGGAGTCTCTTAACGCTGTTGGGTTTCAAGGTAATCAAGGTGGACAAAGGTACAACCCTTTCTCTAACACATATAACCCCGGGCTTAGAGATCACCCCAATTTTCGTTGGGCCAACAATGATAATGTTCAGAACCCTCAAGGTCAAGGGCAAGTGTTTCCACGCCCTCCAGGTTTGTTTATGAGGCCTCAGGTACCTCAAAACTTTGTCCCTAATCCTATTGTACCTACAAATTCTGTTGCTTCTAATTATGATGAAATTTTAAAGTCCCTTGCTCAAGGGCAACAGAATTTAACTACTGCTACTCAAGCTCTTGTTACAGGTCAACAGGCTCACACTAAGGATATTGCAGAGCTGAAGAAGCAATTGGGACAAGTGGTGGACTTCATGGGGAAGATAACAGAGAGTGGAAAATTGCCTAGCAACACTGTTCCCAACCCAATTATCGAGCAAGCTAAAGTTGTTACCCCAAGGAGTGGCAAGACCCTTTTGGATGTTCTTAAAACTCAGAAGAAAGCCAAAGTGACCCACCATGAGGAAGAGGACGTTGAGAGCACCAAGAAGGAAATACAGAAAGATCCCACCACCACAATGGCAGAAATAATTGGTCCTCCATCATCTGAGAATGCTTTAAAACCTCAAGGTAACGAACAAAACCCTAAACACTCTTTTGATTCTAATCCTTTTGCTTGTGTACCTTTTCCTAGTAGGTTTGCCAAAACTAAGAAGAATGAATCTGATCAGGCCATCTTGGAGATTTTTAAGAAGGTACAAGTCAACATGCCTTTGATTGAGTGCTTGAAGCAAGTGCCAAGATATGCCAAGTTTCTGAAGGAGCTTTGCACTACAAGGAGGCAGACTCGTGAGAAGGAGGTGGTGAAGTTGAATGAGACAGTCTCTGCTGTCATCCAAAGGAAATTGCCACCAAAGCTTAAGGATCCAGGGAGTTTTTCTGTTCCTTATGTGATTGGTACCAACAAATTTGATAATGTCATGCTAGACTTAGGAGCTTCAATTAATGTGATGCCTTCTAGTCTTTATGCTTCTTTAGAGCTAGGTGCACTTAAAAGTGATAATGTTGTTATCCAATTGGCTGATCGATCTAATAAGTATCCTAAAGGATACGTTGAAGATGTTCTTGTGCAAGTAAATCAACTCATTTTTCCTGCAGACTTCTATATCATTGATATGGAAGATTCTCCCCTAAATTCTACTCCGTTGCTTTTAGGGTGCCCATTCATGAGGACCGCAAGAACAAAGATCGATGTTTATGAGGGAACTCTAACCATGGAATTTGATAATGAAGTTATACGCTTCAACATCTTTGAAGCCATGAGGTATCCATTGATTGACATTAAACCCTGTTTTTCTATTGATGATATTAACTCACTTGCGCAGAGATTTTTGGAAGCAATGGAAGAGGATAAGTTGAAAGTAACACTCTCTCAAGGAGTTGGTTATACTAAGAATGGAGAATCCATTTCTAGGGCTGAGTTAGAGAAGGCTGAAGAGCCCATTGTGATCAAAACCGTAGCCTCCCTTGAGGCCCGACCTATATTACCAAGGTCTATTCCTCCTTTATCCTTTCCTATTTCCACTAACAAAATTTTACCTTCAGTGATACAGGCCCCTACACTTGAGCTTAAGGTTTTGCCAGATCACTTGAAGTATGTCTTTTTGGGGGACAAGGAGACGCTACCTGTTATTATATCCTCGAAGTTAGAGGAGGACCAAGAAAAGAAGCTTGTGGACGTTCTAAAGAAGTACAAGACCGCCATTGGTTGGACTTTGGCAGATATCAAGGGAATTAGCCCAACCATGTGCGTCCATAGGATCCTGTTGGAGGATGGTGCCAAACCCACCAGAGATGCCCAGAGACGCCTATATCCACCTATGATGAAGGTTGTGCAAGATGAGGTAATTAAGTTACTTGATTGTGGCGTTATTTACCCTATTTCAGATAGCAAGTGGGTGTCTCCTGTTCAAGTTGTGCCAAAGAAGTCAGGAGTTACTGTGGTAAAGAATGAGGAGAATGAGCTTGTACCTCAAAGAGTGGTAACTGGTTATCGAGTTTGCATAGACTATAGGAAGCTCAATGCTTCAACAAGAAAGGACCATTTCCCTCTGCCCTTCATCGATCAGATGCTTGAGAGGTTAGCTGGTTATCCTTTTTATTGTTTTTTGGATGGATATAGTGGGTACAACCAGATCTCTACAGCGCAAGAGGACCAAGAGAAGACCACCTTCACTTGCCCTTTTGGCACTTATGCCTACAGACGTATGCCATTCGGATTGTGCAATGCACCAGGTACGTTTCAATGTTGTATGCTCTCCATTTTCTCTGAATACATCGAGAATATCATTGAGGTCTTTATGGATGATTTTAGTGTCTTTGGTAGAGATTTTGATGCATGCTTAGGAAATTTGGAACTTATTCTGAAACATTGTGTTGAAACAAACTTGGTTCTAAATTGGGAAAAATGTCACTTCATGGTGACTCAAGGGATTGTTTTAGGACATATCATATCTGCTAGGGGGATTGAGGTTGATAAATCTAAGGTAGATCTTGTGCGTTACTTACCCTCTCCCACTTGTGTGAGAGAGGTTCGTTCATTTCTTGGTCATGCAGGATTTTACAGGAGGTTTATCAAGGATTTCTCCAATGTATCAAGGCCCTTGTGTCGTTTACTTCAGAAGGACACTCTCTTTGAGTTTGATGAGGAGTGCAAGAAAGCTTTTGAGAAGCTGAAGGAGTTATTGACTACTGCTCCCATCATGTCTCCATCTAATTGGTCCTTACCTTTTGAATTGATGTGTGACGCCTCAAATTACGCCGTTGGGGCTGTTTTGGGACAAAGAATGGACAAGAAGCCCTATGCCATCTACTATGCCTCTAGGACACTCAATGATGCTCAACTAAACTATTCCACAACTGAAAAAGAGCTCCTTGCTGTTGTTTTTGCCTTAGATAAATTTCGCTCTTATTTACTTCAAACTAAAGTTGTTGTTTATACTGATCATGCAGCTTTGAAGTATCTGATGACAAAGAAGGAGGCCAAACCGAGACTGATTAGATGGGTGCTTTTGCTTCAAGAATTTGATTTGGAGATCAAGGACAAGAAGGGGAGTGAAAACTTGGTAGCTGACCATTTGAGCAGACTTGTTCATGAGGAGGACGTCCTACCCCTGCAAGAATCATTCCCAGATTTGGGATTGAGGTAAGTGAGCCTTGGTATGCTGATATTGTGAATTATTTAGTTACTAGGTAATTTCCTGACACTTTACCTCGTTCTAATAAAGAAAAACTTAAGCATATGGCTAGGCATTACATATGGGATGAACCTTATTTGTGGAAGCATTGTAGTGATCAAATCATTAGGAGGTGTGTCCCTGAATCTGAGCATAAATCGATACTTGCCTTTTGTCATTCTGAGTCTTGTGGTGGACACTTTGGTGCTCGTAGGACAACTCGTAAGGTATTAGATTGTGGTTTTTTCTGGCCTTCTATTTTTAAGGATGCATACTTGTATTGCATGACTTGTGACAGGTGCCAGAGGACAGGTAATTTAGGCTTTAGGGATTAGATGCCCATGGCCCATATTATAACTATTGAGATTTTCGATGTTTGGGGCATTGATTTCATGGGGCCGTTTCCTTCATCTAACGGGTTTCTTTACATTCTTTTGGCTGTTGATTATGTGTCTAAGTGGGTGGAGGCTAAAGCCGCTAGAACTAATGACTCTAAAGTTGTTGTAGATTTCTTGAGATCTAACATATTTGCTAGGTTTGGAATGCCTCGTGTGATTATTAGTGATGGTGGATTACACTTTTGCAACCGTACAATTGAGGCCCTGCTCAAGAAGTACAAAGTGACTCATAAGGTGGCAACACCTTATCATCCTCAGACGAGTGGACAAGCAGAGGTCTCAAATCGTGAGATTAAGGGGATTTTGGAGAAGACTGTGGGCCCTACACGCAAGGATTGGAGCAAAAGACTTGATGATGCACTTTGGGCTTATAGGACAGCTTATAAGACGCCAATTGGGATGTCTCCATTCAGACTTGTCTATGGTAAAGCGTGTCACTTACCAGTTGAGCTTGAGCATAGGGCATGGTGGGCTGTTAAGTGTTTCAACATGGACATTGATGAGGCTGGTTTACATAGAAAACTCCAACTGAATGAACTTGAGGAAATCAGAAACGAGGCATATGATAGTGCATGGATCTACAAGGAGAAAACTAGAGCTTTTCATGATAAGATGATCCGTGGCAAGGCCTTTGTTGTGGGCCAAAAAGTTCTTCTCTTCCATTCTAGACTTAAACTTTTTCCTGGTAAGTTACGTTCTAGATGGGTGGGTCCATTCATTGTCACTAATATTTTTCCTCATGGTGCTATGCAGATAAAAAGTGACAAAACTGGAAATGAATTCAAGGTGAATGGTCATCGCTTGAAACCTTACTATGAGGCTTTTGAGGAGTACACTGTGGAGGATGTACCCCTCCTAGAGGTGCCACTCACAAAGGACTAAAAACAAGGTACAAAGTCTAGGCTGAAAGACTGTAAACATTAAAGCGCTGCTTGGGAGGCAACCCAATTCAACCGAAGCTGTGGAGGAGTCATTAACACAGATTTGCATTCTCTTTCTCTCTTCCATTTACGTTGGTTGATCTTCATATGTTATTTGTTTTGTGTGATTTTCGTGAATACCTTACCCATATTTATATTCTATATTACATGCTTATTCTGATATACATTGAGGACAATGTACGATTTAAGTGTGGGAGAGGGATTTACATCTTTTTGAGTCATATCATTGCTTTTTAGGTTTTAGGACCTCTTCCAACTCAATGATGAAACTGATTCTTAATGGTTTTTAAAGAGTTTGAGCATACTTTAAAGATAAAACAAGAAACGGAGTTAATTTGCTTATATTGTAGTCATACTTGGAAATTGAAATTTTGATGCACATTAGCCTTGATTTGAGTAATCTGTTGCCTTAGAGTGAAGCATGGAGACATATTGAATAATACTTGCATAATCCCACAATATTTGTGAGTTTTTCGAGCCTTATAATTGATTCATTATGCATATCAATTCAAATTCTCTTCTGAGTGCATCTTGTGAATATAATGTTTTCTAGAACTTGCTTTTAAACCACTTGAGACGATCGTACATGTTCAGATTTGGAGAAGACGGACGCAAATTAGGATTTTACCACCATGACTAAATAGCCCTTAACCTGATCATGATTTGACCCCTAGATACCATTTTGAGCCTGAATTAGCTTATTTTCTTCATTAACCCACATTCATTTACCCTTACGAACTTAAACACTTTACCTACCCTTTTTCCTTAGAACTAGGGAGCTTGGATCTTGTATAATTGATTTGTAATGTGGAGATGGTGGAAAAGCATAAGTGTGGGGGAATTTCATATGGTTCTAAGGTGGTTGTTTCGGAAAAAAAAAACAAAAAAAAAGAAGATAAAAGGAGTAATAGGAAAAAAAAATTGCTGTGTTTCAAAAAAATACAAGTTCTGAAGAATTGGGAGAATTATGAGTCTTTAAAGCAAGTTGAAAGCCAAAGTGATTAAATCCACCCTATTGTGATGGAAACGTGGTACTTAATAATGATGATCTATTTATGACGTTATTGAATGCTTTCTAGTTCTAAGAAAATTTTGTGACATCCTTTCTCTTCTTTCTTATGAAACCTTGACCCTTTAGCCCCATTACAACCCTTTCAAAGACCTCCTGATCCTTTGATGTTCTGTTTTTGATGTGGAGAGTGGGTGCACAAGCAAGCCTATGGTTTAAACTATTTTCACAAGTGATTGAGTAATTAGTATAACTAGCACCACATTTAAATGAGTGAAAACCAGAGTGATGCATTGTGAGAAGTAAAATTTGAAACTATTTGTGCATTAACTCGAGGGTGGCATATTACACTTACTCTTTGCTGATTATTCACACACACACGCTCAAAGTACGAATGTTATATAATCTTAATAACTCTGTAGCTTGTTTATTTGAGGTAAACTTGTGCTCTCCGTACTTTATTATGCCATATTGCCTAAAGGATCTCTGAGACATAAGTTGGAAGGATTAGAGTCATTTAATTTGTGTTATGTCATTGTGGTGTCATTTAGTTTATGTTGTTTCTCTTGAGATTCTACTAGGTTACATACTGTTGTTTTGCTAAGGGACTAGCCAAAGCTAAGTGTGGGGGAATTTGATAGGAACACTTTGTGTTACGTTTTTAATGTCTTTCCTACCCTATTTGGCTTTGCAATTCTCTTAACTTTGTTATTTTGAGCTTAGTTTCTTTTCTTAGTATTTAAAAAGCTTGTGAACGTGGGAATGGTAAAATAAGGCGCTAAAATGAGTTTTCCTAGTTACTTTAGGAAATCTAAGTGGATTAAGAAAATAGTCTTATCATTCTAAGAAACTTTTCTAATTATGGAAACTTTCCTTATCTATTATTTGCTGATTTCTTTGTAGGGTTCCACCTTGGAATTATTTGGATGATGTGTCAAAACACAAGAGAATATTGGAGTCCATTAGTGACATGGGTATGTCCAACCTAACATGGGCTTTCCCAACAAAAAAATCACATAATCTCTTGTCAACTAAGCAAGGTGCAAGGTCCAAGCCCAAAGTAGAGGAAGATTCGGATGCAACAGCCTACTGGATTTTGGCCCATCATAACAGGCCCAAACAATATCATTTTTGAGACTTTCTTAGGTCCAAATTGAAGTTCAAGACGTCTTCTTGGCCCAACAAGTTTCAGCTCATTTGGAGATGTGTGGAAGAAGATATGACCGTTTGAATTCTACTAGTTGGGTCCTCCTGAAATTGCGGGATTGTATTCTTCTTTCTTACTTTTGGCCATTCCTTGATTCTTTGCATGTTTTAGGGATTGTTTCCTTGCATGTTTCATGGCTTGTTTTTAGCATTATTTTCTTGCTTTTCCTAAGCTTAGAGGGTTGTTCTAAGCTCTATAAATAGAGTGTTTGTAAGCTGAAAGAGATCATCTTTTCTCTTGGAACCATCTCTACTCAAAATTCAAGAAGCAAAAGGCTGAAACACTCCACCATTCCATCTCCAATTGTGAGCACATTAGGACTTTTCCAAAATGTGTTCTCCTTCATCTATCATCATAGCCGTGAGGTTCATCACCATTAACATCTCAAGCTTCCTTGAGTGTGTTCAAGAAGTGTACCCCTTACGGCTATTCTTTTTAATTGTTTCAGCCTTGGATTCTTATGTTAGAGATTATTATTAATTCAATGAGTTTGTTAATTTTCAGATTTATTCTTTAATGTTTTTGAATTGTTCATGATATGTAGACATATTAATTCATTACATATGTTGAATTTTCAGTTCTGTTATATTGAAAACTTTGATATTGCAAATCATTGAAGCCATAATCGCACTTTCAATCATCTAATTGATATGGAGTATGATTTAAAGTGGTAAAAGCTATGAACAATAGCTAATGTTCTGAAAATTGCATGTTCTTTATCCATGGACTTTTTCATAGGAATAAGGAACATGTTATTGAATCATAATTCTTTTTGATCTTAATGATTTGTTTAAGTAATTGTAAGGATGCGCTGAGTATTAACTTGATTGCTTAAACAAAATAACTAGCTGATGGACTTTTCCTAAGCTTAGTGATTATCTAAGAAGAAATTTATAAAGTGCATGATCTCTTTAGGCTTGCACTTTGATTCAATTCTGATATGTGATTGAGGTACGAATTCGTTGTCTACATTGAAACAATTTGATTAGTCATTTAACAAACTTGATTTTCTGAATTGTGAGAGAAAATGATCAATTGTAAATAATTATTCTTTAATTTCCTTAGTAAAATTAGTAAAAAAAAAAATCAGATCATGAAAACCCCCAATCTTGTGTAATGTTAATAGATATAGATTTATATTTGTTTATAAACTGCTAATTAAACCAATCAAATCATTTTTTTTATTATTTTTATGAGTCTTTACTATAGAGTACCCGCAATCCCCGGCCAATAACGATACCCTTCTAATCACTTTACTACAATCTTTTGCAGGGTTTGTTGATGACCGAAATAAACGGTCTATCACTTATCACTGAAGAAGGCTATGGGCCATCTATCCTGCATCAAAATGGCTCCAATTCTTATTCCTGAGGCATAACATTCAATCTCAAAAGTTTTGTTAAAGTCAGGTAATGCTAACATAGGTGCAGAATATAACCTTTCTTTAATAGTAGCAAATGCATTCACTTGATCAATCCCCCAAGGAAACCCAACATTCTTTTTAATTATTTCAGTGAGTGGTGCAGCAATGGTACTAAAATCGTTAACAAAACGCTTATAAAAGATAGATAAACCATGAAAGCTTCTTACCTCAATGATGCCTTTAGGCGTTGGCCACCCCTTGATAGCCTTAACTTTCTCTTCATCCACCTCAATAGCTTTTGCACTAACAACATAACCAAGAAAAACAACTTTTTCCATGCAAAAGGTACATTTCTTAAAACTAGCATACAACTTTTCACATCGAACACACATCTCAAATACTCAATATGTTCCCCTAACTTCTTGTTGTACATTAGGATATCATCAAAGTATACGACTACAAATTTGCCTATGAACGTAGGTAATACATAGTTCATTAATCTCATGAAAGTACTAGGCACATTGTAAGTCCAAATGGCATAACCAACCATTCATAAAGTCCATATTTAGTCTTAAAAGCTGTTTTCCATTCATCTCCCTCATTCATTCTAATTTGATGGTAGCTACTTTTAAGATCTATTTTATTGAAAATACATGAGCCATGCAATTCATCAAGCATATCATCTAATCTAGAAATGGGATGACGATACTTTACCGTAATATTGCTGACCGCTCTGTAATCAACGCAAATCCTCCTACTGCCATCCTTCTTTGGCACTAGTAGCACTGGTACTGCACATGGGCCAATGCACTCCCTCACATACCCTTTGCTCATCAAATCTTCAACTTGCCTTTGAAGCTCCTTTGTCTCCTTCGGATTACTCCTATAGGCTGGTCGGTTTAGAATAACTACTCTAGGTACGAAATCAATTTGATGCTCATTGCCTCTAATAGGTGGCAACTCACTCGGCATCTCCTCCGGAAATATATCCTCGAACTCCTGTAATAAAGAAACAGCCAAACTAGGAAGAAATTGGTTATTTCATCAAGATTAAGATAAGATTCTTTGTAAACAAGAAAAATCATAGGCTGATCTGCTAAGAAGGCCCTCTTAACCTCACTCTCGTTTGCATAAAAACTCATATTTGTCTTTCCTTTTCTCTCTACAGGTTCTTTTTCTTTTTTTCTCTCGTGACTCCACTCTCTTTTATTTATTCTCAGCCATCTCTCTATTTTCTTGAGGTTTCGGCCTCACCCTCTTTATATTTTCTCTCATTTTTCTTTCTTGTGTTTCGACCTCAATCTCACTTTCCAGCTTCAATTGGTCCTCATAGACTTGTTTTGGGGTTAAAGGAGCCAGACTGATTGTTTTCCATCCTTTACAAAGTTTTACCTGTTCCTAAACTCGTCATGAATCACCCTCCTATCATACTGCCACAGTCTTTCCAACAAAATATGACCAGCATGCATAGGAACTACTTCACAAAACACCTCATCACTATACCTTCCAATGGAGCCACAAAAACCTGCTTATTGACCTTGACCTCCCCACATTCATTCAACCACTTGAACTTATAAGGTCTAGGATGCTTCAGTAAAGGTAAGCTCAACTTCTCAACTAGGGTGGTACTAGCCACATTGGTGCAACTTCGTCCATCTATAATATACTACACACCTTGTTATTTACATAACATCTAGTATGAAATATGTTCTCCCTTTATTGCTCCATCTCATCTACCTTAATTTGCGTATTGAAAGTACACTTGGCAACAAGAGACTCACCTTCTATGGGTTATTCCACTCCATCATCATCACTAGCATCGACCAACACAAACATCTCATTACTATCATCCTCACTCTTAGTCATCACCTCCCTAGTGTCACGCACCATCACCCGCTTATTTGGACATTGAGACGTGATGTGCCCTAAACCCAAACATTTAAAACATTTAATATCTTTATTCCTTGAAGGTTGGAAATCTACCTTGGGTTTGTTCTTGCTAGTTCCCTCATCTTTTCCCTTAGGTGGTTCAGCCTTCCTCTTTGCTATAACCTAATCATTTTTATCCCACTTTGATTTCCAAGGAGTGCTAGAAACTGAAGTATAACTTGCTGCCCCCTTTCTCTTTAACTACCTCTCCATCTTCATAGCTATTTACACCATGTCTTCTACCTCCACATAATGCTGCAACTCAACTACATTGGCTATGTCCCTATTCAAACCACTTAAAAATCTGGCCATTGTGGCCTCTCGATCCTCTTCTACATTAGCCCGAATCATAGCCACTTCCATCTCCTTATGGTAATCCTTTACACTCATAGACCCTTGTGTAAGGTTTTGTAATTTTTGGTAGAGGTCTCTATAGTAGTGGCTAGGTACAAATCTTCACCTCATGAGAACTTTCAACTCACCCCAAGTTTTTACAGGTCTCTTATGATTCCTCCTCCTATTGGTTACTAATTGATCCCACCAAATAATTGCATAATAAGTTAACTCAATTACTACCAACTTCACCTTCTTCTCCTTTGAAGATTTGTGACAATAAAAAATCAACTCTATTTTCTTTTCCCACTCTAAATAGACTTCAGGGTCATTCTTACCTAGGAAAGATGGTATTTTCATTTTGATGCTCCCAAGGTTCCTATCTACCCAATCTCGACCCCTTGGATTTCTCCTAGGTCCTCTTCCACGCCTACCTCCTCTAGGTCTGCTCATTCCACCCATGCTAACTTTAAATGTTATGTCTTCCTCATCTTCTTCATTCTCATACTCATTTTCAACACTAGGTTCATGTCTCCTCCTATCTTGCCCACCTTCCAGATTTTTAATCACTACCTCTTGCTGATCTATCTTATTCGTTACCTCCCCCAACACCAAATTCAACCATTCAAACTATTGTTGCATGGCCTATAACAAAAAGAATGAATTATTCGCATCCTCCTTAAATGTTGAGTCACTCTGATAAGACATTTTTAATGCGCTGCAAAAAAAGAATTTTAGTGATAAAACCTCACACATTCCCTTACGTGTTTACACTCAAATATTGTCACTCCACTCGTTTTTCACTCTTTTGGCCTTTTCCAATACTATTCTCACCCACTCTTTCCTTTTACCTCACCTATTGTCCCTTTCAAGTTCTTTAAGAACTAGTTGAACTAAATCAAAACACAACCTTGTATTATTCCAACCAGCAATAGATTCAAGAAACAAGAAAGGAAAAAAATGACACAGATCTCAAGGAATTTGTACTAGGAAAAGAGCAATTAGCAAACAAGATAGTAAAGATGATATATTCAACCCCTTTGAAGATAAAGATCAATCGACACCAAATTACTTAATTTTCGGATTGCAAAGTATATCAAACAGACAATTCCGAAATTTCTTTCTTTATTTCTTTCTTTTATAACTATGCAGCAACCCTTGATTATACTGCCTTTTTTTGTTTTTTTTAATACAGATTTGGTCACAAACAGTAACAATAATTGCAATTTTTGAAAAAGATTGATCTGATTTCAACAACAAGAAACGAAAATAGAAGGAATCAAAGCAAAGATTACAGATATGGAAATTACAGATCTGAAAATTAAAGCAAAGATTCGTATAATCTATTAAAGGATTTACAGATCTAAATTCTAGAATCAAGTACACGAGTAATCAATTGTGAAAGTCACATATCTGAATTCAAACACACGAAATTAACAAGAATGAAGAGGGAATCGCAGATCAGAATAGAAAACCCTAGAACACACCTAAGACAAAACCCAAATGCAAGAATTAAAAATGATAAATCAGACCTGCTTTGGAGCCTAAGCTCTGATACCAACTAATGTGAACCTATGGAAAAGAAATCCCTTGAACCCACAATCAAATTGAGACTTACTTAAGAAAGGCAAGAATCAAATCAATATAATCTAGACTCGTTGAAATCTTATTTCAAGAACCTAGATTCGATGTAAACACCACAAAGAATTTTCCTTTGATAAGTTCTTAGTTCAATCAAGAACAAGTAGAGAAAATTGAAAATTCTCTATGAAAAAAACTTCATTCACATTCAACTTACCCTTAAAATACGGCTAGAAGTGTTTTGTAGCCCTCCATGAAACCCTAGGGACAAATAAGGCCTACATCAATTAAAAGACATAGGTGAACATCTTCAAGCTCAAAACATCCTAAACTACACGCCTATAGCTAATAAAAGAAGTCCACTTAATGAATTAAATAGGTCCAAACGCTTATAACCATATAAATATAAAATAGACCCACATGCCTATACTTAATGAAATAAAAAGTCTACACAAAACAACTAGGCTATGCCGTCCCCCTCTGTAGCTTGTATCACATGGATTAAAGCTAGTTCTTTTTTTTTCAAGTCCATCTTGAATGTTGGGGTCTTACTCGATAAATTTGCAAACTCGGCCCAAGTGGATTGCACCAATCCTTACATTGCTTCCTTGATTTTCTTAGCTCTTGACCTTGTGATTGGCCCATCTGGAACTTGCAAGGGATCTTTAAGACTCGATCCACCATGGTGTCCATCACATCCACATCCAAATGTGTCTACTTCATTACTTACATATTCATTAGGAGCGACCCCAAATCCTTTATACATGCAGCTAGCAGAAGCTTTGTGCGAATCTATAACTTTTAGAGCTTTGTGTGGGACATGCAACAAATTGACCTTATTCAGCGAAGATAGTCACTCTAGCCAAAAAGAGGGCTGGAACAAGTTGCTTCAGAATAAGGGATCTGAATTAGCAAATGTATGTATATGTGCTGATACTTTCATTAGTCCAATATTATTCTTAATATATTTAATTTGAAGGCGAAATTATGAGTGTTGAAAATAATTGTTATGTTTAATCAGATTTTGAAGAGTGTAAACTTTGTGTTTCATGTTCAGGAGCCTTTCTTTACACAATTAAAATGTATCTTGTGTGCTATTGATATTTATGCAAGTGAATGTATTCCACGGTGTCTTCTTGATATCTTGATATTTTATTCAGTTGAAGGCTTTTTCCTTGTAATTCGGCATTGTTTGTAGATGGCTTGAAAACCATTGAAGGAAGGTGTGCTATGGGAGACTACATTCAGTATGGCTTTCTTTTGTTTATTTGTCATAATGTTCTGTGGTATTTCCAAAACTTGAAATGTGATGCTATGTTGTCAAAGATAGATTTTTTTTTTCGGCTTATCAAGGGTTTGAACATTTTGAGGAACCAAACAGGCCCTACTCGACCACAGATCGATCTATCCAAACAGATAATCCATTTAGTTAAACCATAGTTCTCAACTCAAGAATTACCATGTTAATATTAACTGGATCAATTTGGTCTTGGATTGATTTTCTTTAAGAATTATATGCATAATTCCTGTTAAACTGGTGTGAATTCATTGTTTGCGCACCCGAGTAAGTTGACTCTAAAATAAATGGATTCTTTCTACCCATAAAGCACATGTTAAATTTGATTAAAATTTATAGTTAGGTTGGCTCTTTGTTGGATCCTTGAATATTTCCTTAGCCGAAACACATGCATAAATTTTGTTGTATGTATTTATATCTAAAGCATAATTAAGCATAATTGTAACTCTTCTATTTAAAGACAATATTCTACAATCATCATTATCAAATTCTTACTTGGTTTTAGAAAATAGAATTTCCTCTTCTCAAAGTTTAATCTTTTTCAAGGGAGTTCTAGGTCATTCTTTAATTATTCTCCATAAAGTATAATCCGGACCTTCTACAAAGATTTTCATTCTATTTTTCCAATAATTGTAGTTTGTTCCATTAAACAATGAGGCTTAGTATAAGAATGACCTTTAGTATTACTATTATTAGCCATATGATCTACTCAAGGATTTTAAGCCTATTAATGAGAACTAAGTTCTGATACCAATTGTAAATTAGAGTGCAACCCAAGAGAGGGGGATGAATTGGGTTTTAAAAGATTTTTGCGAACAACAAACAAGTTTTATATACTTAAGAAATCAAGCATGAACAACAATAAATATATTGCTGAAATTAAAGGAGTAAGAATGATAGATTGCAAATATGGTTTATAGTGGTTTTGTAATATCGGAATCTTTCTAACCCTACATCTACTATCTTCAAGGAAACTCTTTGAAGTATTCCACAAAGACAAGCAACTTCAAAGGCGTTGCCCAAAACCTTTACAATGATCTCTTCCACTTAAAGAAGTTCACACTAAAGTATTTAATACCTAAACACTTCTAAGAGTTACATCAACTTTTTCTCTTACAATGATTGAAATTGAAAATTTAAGAATGGTGCAAAAGAGATTGCAATAAATGCTTTACAAGATGAAGAATATCTCTCTCTTAAGAATAAAGCTTTAAAGATGGCTCAAGAGGGATTTTTGAAAGCTTTGAAGGTAATAATGAGATCTTGTAGAAATTAAGTGTTCTTAGGTTGTTAGGTTTGCTCATTTAAAAGGGTTTTATATAGCCTTGCCTCCTTAGGCGCAAAATGGGGCAGTTTCGAACATTAAATGCTATGAACAATGCTTTTCTTTTTAAAAACTGGTTGCTATTTTTGAATGTTCAGTCGACTGGATGTACCATTCAGTCGATTAAATCAAATCTATACTGCTTCAGGGCTTTCATTCAATCGATTATATGCTGCATTCAGTCGACTGGACTAGAGAGTTAAAACTTTGTATCTTTCATTCAGTCGACTGAATAATCCATATAGTCGATTGGGCCATATGCTAGAAATTTAACCTTCATTTAGTCGACCGAATTAGAAGCGAAAGACTTTCTGTCCTTCATCAGTCGATTGTATAAACCATTCAATCGATTGAATCCCCTTAAACAAAATTTTATATTTTTCAAAGACTTGTAAAATAAAAGTCAAGTTCAAATGTTTTTGTCAAAAACATTTTGAGCCACAATTAAAGCTAGATAATTGAGAGAAGATTTACAATAGAATTAACTACCTAGTAGCTTCTAATCTTGTTCTTCAGTCTTTTCTCTTGAGGTGTGTGTGTCTTTGAATAAAAACCTTAAATACTTAAACACTTAGACAAATTTGTTAGTTAAATTCAAATTAGTTTTATTATCATTAAAATCAAGTTAGGGGTCAACAATGTTGATTGTGTGACTAGATGATGTTGTGCTTGTATTATTGATTGTTATGATGTGGAAAATATAAGAGTGGGTTGTGAATGATTGTGTGAAGGTGTTTATTAAAAAAAAATAGTGATTTACAATAGTGTGAAATGTCGTGTTATGATAACTATTTTCCTCGAGTTGAAAATAATAAAAGTGTGGAGTTCATATTCAAAATGATATAAAAATCACTTAGAGCTATATGCTAATTAACTTAATGTATAACATGGATTGGAAAACAAAGCTAAAACTTGAGTATTTTGAGTAATTCATTACTCACTGAGCTTTTTGAAGCTCACGTCCTCTTTTGTGCTTTATTACCTCAAGTGGCAGCTGATAGCTTGGTATTGTACGAGTGGTTGGAAGCGGGATCCTCAAAGTCAATTGAGTTTAGACTTTTTTTTGTTGAAAATTTTATTTATAGGAACTTCAATACTTGTAAATTATTTAAATTTAAAGAAGTATTGTATTAATGGCATTGCATAACTGTGATTGTTATGAGATAAACTGTTTGATGTTGATGAATTGTGAATAGTATTGTACGTAAAGATGTATGCATGGCATTCAAGATAGGGCTCGGGATTGAAAGGTGACAATACTGTCTAGGGTAAGACCCATCCGAGGATGGATCGTTACATTTTTGGTATCAGAGCTTTAAGTTTAGGTTTTGTAGACCTTAATTATATGAGTATGGTGCATGTGGAGTTTGTAATGAGTCGGTTATATAGGGTTAGAGAGGATGCCATTTAGGAGTTATAGCTACTATTGGAAGGGGTTTGTAGTATGGAATCTCAGGGTGAAGTTAGGTTGACTTTGTGTTGTGTTAGATGAGTTCTTGTTGCTTATGATGATCTTGTTCTGCTTGAAAAATTTATAGTAATACCCTACATAAAAGTCATAAATATGAATACTTTATCTTGATAGTAGATTGTTAAGGTTATACATGCATGTATATAAGGGTTACACTATTATGTGGTCTAGTTACATAGTGAAGGCATGAGAATGTGATAAGGGTGAATGCTTTTCCTCAAGTAATTTTATTAATTTGGGAATTTTACATTGATTGAAAGTTTCATTGATAAATTATTAGTTAAATGTTAGTTAAATAAATTAGAGACATGTTATGGATGATCTTCTAAACTTAAGATTAAATTGTATAATGCTTGACATAACTAGTAGTTATTAAGGAAATTGTAAACTTTAATTGGATTTAACCATGAACAAATGGGTAATTATGTGCATATGCTGGGGTGATCAAGATATTTAGGTTCTTGATGGATGGGTATGATAGAATGGAAATTGAGTGGATATTGGATCTAAAGTGTTCTTGAAATTCCAGGTTGTGTTTGTTACTAGGAAATGTGGGAAAGTCCAAAAAATAAGGAGGTGCTACCGAATTTTTGCAAAATTGATAAAGATTATTAATCTTAAAAGATAAAACAAAGATCGAAGAAGATGAATATATTGGTAAGATTTAAATAGATTGAAAGGGATAAAAATAGATTATTGGGATAAATGGTTGACATGGTATTACAGTCAAGTGTATACATTTGTCGGCCATTATCATGAGAACATGTATCTACTTGTGATAAGATTACATCAAACTACTCCTCAAGTGTAAAAGTTCCTGCTATTGATTATTGTTGGCAAGTTAGGTCTCTCTAGCTTGTGCTCATTTTAGTGCTTCACTTGATGACAATTAGTGTATGTAATTATCTAGCAGACAATTGATGTTAAAACTTTAGTTATCTTAAGTATTCATGAAATCATACAACATACACAAGACAAAGACAAACTTTGTCTCATCTTCTCTGCTATTAATTATCAAGCAGTAAAGCTACTTGCATTTTGTCATTATTGCTTTTTGCGCCCATTTTTTGTATTAAGTTCATAGGTTAATAATTTATCAGCCTCCAACATCTCACCTTTGGTACAGATCTAAGGGTTCATTTCCCCTTTTTTGTTGGCATAATATAAAATATACAGTTACAATTATGCCTTTGAAATGTAGAACCTTTTCACCTTTAACTGAAGAACTTGAAAGTAGAACTACCTAGGACATGTAAAGGGCCAAAAATTTTAAGGTATTCGGGGAGGGGATTGTACTTGATAAAATTAACCCCTTAGCTGAGCCTTACATTCTGACCCTAGCATGATAGTTATGTCTTCTTTCTCAGATAGTATCACTGCCTACTTGCTTAAGTCACATATATCAAAGGTAGTAAATTCTGCTTAAGCTAAATAATATTTTTAAATTATTAGGAACTCAGGAATGAATTTATGTTTATTACCTTGATTTTGAGCTCAAAGCAGACTCCAAGAAAAGAAGGAGAAGAAAAGGAATTTTGATTGAAAATACTCTTTGTGTCCAATCATTGATTGTGAAGAGTTTGTTATACATTCTCTAAGCCAGCTCAGCAGTGCCAACACAACAATCAAATAACAACTTCTACCTCAGTATTACAAAAATAACTAACTAACCAACCCTTAATAGCTACTGGATTGCTTAAGCTAACATCGATAATTAACAAGTCTTTTAGTTATTTCCTCTACTGATTGAAGTCCTTGAGCCAAGCAAGAGTTCTTCTAGCTCTACCACTTCTCCTTAATTCAACATTGGATTCCTCCTCTATAGAAGTTATTTCTACAACTCCAGTATTAAGCTTAGCTTCAGCTCCATCTTTCTCTTCCTTATTTACAGCTGTCTTGACAATTTGAATTGTATATTCTTCTTCATCAGTTACAGCTCTAATAACTTCATTAGCCTCTTCAACTCAAATAATTACAGCTTCTTTCTCCTCTGCTGTAACATCTGTAAAATTATGTGTAACTTTACCACCCGGATTTGAAGCCTTATCCTCAAGGTAGGGAAACTACTGCAAAAGAAGTGAACTATCTTCCCATGAAGCCTCCTTAAGTAGAACCCTTGCCATTGGACTAAGTATTCTTGCAACACTTGATTTCTCTTGACAACACTTCGTTCACAACAATGGCTACTAGGATATAGATTGGATGATTATCAAAACTATCTGGAGGTAAAGTGGATGTAGAGTCTAGGGCTATGACATCTCCTTTGATGGGTTTGAGGTTGGAAACATGAAAGACTGGATGAATCTTGGAGTAGTCAGGGAGTTGAAGCTTGTAAGCAACCTTTCCAAATTTTTTTTAGAATTGGAAATGGACCAAAATATCTTTTGTTGAGTTTGTGGTGTGATCTATCACCCATCGAGGATTGTCTATAGGGTTTTAATTTAAGTAACACCAGATCACCTTCCTTTAACTCAATTTCAGTCTTGCGTTTATCATATTTGATCCCCATTCTAAGTTGTGCATCTATGAGATGTTCTTTTACTTACATTAAAGCTTCAGTTCTTGCTATAAATTCATGATCCAATGCTTCCAACTTGGTATATCCTTTAGAATAAGCTGCAATGGTTGGATGAGGCTTACTAAAACCCACCTGAAAAGGGGAAAAACCTGTAGCTGAGTGTTGAGCAGTGTTGTAATGAAACTCAGCCCAACAGAGGTATTTGTGCCACTACTTGGGATTGTGTACAACATAACAACTCAAGTATTTCTCTAGGTACTTGATGAGGATTTATGTCTGGCCATCTGTTTGGGGGATGTAAGATGAACTCATACTCAATTTAGTACCTTGTAAAACAAACAGTTAAGTCCAGAATTGACTCATAAATATAGGATCTCTATCACTCACAATGGATTTAGGAAAACCATAGGTTCTGCATACCATATTAACAAAAAAAAAAAAAATTGCAGCCTTAGAAGTATTGAATTGTTTAGGCAAGCATCCAAAATGAGCAAATATAGAAAATCTATCAACAACTACCATGATGACAAAATAGCCATGTGTAAGAGGGAGCTTGGTGATGAAATCCATTGAAATATCCTCCCATACTTGGTCAGGTATAGGGAGGGGTTGTAAGAGACCATAAGGGGAAGCATTTATGGAATTAACTTGTTGACAGATGAGGCAAGTTTGATTAAAGGATGTTACCTCTTTCTTGAGTTCTTTCCAATAGAAGTTGCTTGCCATTCTAGCAAAAGTTCTAGAGATACTTGTATGGCTTCCCAGATAAGAATTATGATACTCCTCAAATAGCTATTTCTTGAGTTGAGAGGTAGAACAAATGAAGATTCTACCCTTGTAGATTAGGAGTCCATTTCTATAAGACCAATGAGGAAATGAAGCAGGGTGGGAAGTAATATCAGAAATTAGGTTCTGAGCAGTAGTGCCTTGAGCTAATTCAACTTTGAGAGTCTTGAGGAATTCAAATGATGGCATAGTGAAAGCTAAGAAAACATGATTATTGGTGGAAGGCATTCTGGAAAGGGCATCAGCAACACTATTTTCCTTTCCCGGTTTATAACATATGACATAATTTTAACCAAGCAACTTCTTGAGATAATGTTGTTGTTCAGGTGTTTGAGTAACCTACTCCATGAGGTTCTTAAGGCTTCTGTGATATGTATAGATGTAGAATTGAGACCCTAATAGGTATTGCCTCCATTTGCTAACAGCTGAGGTAATTGCAAAGAGTTCCTTGGTATAAGTGGAAGCAGCTTGTATTTTGTTACTGAGTTTCCTATTGTAGTAAGCCAAAGGATGACCCTTCTGCATGAGAACAACTCCTACTGCAAACTTAGAGGCATCAATCTCTATAACAAATGATTGAGTGAAATATGGCAATTGAAGTAATGGAGTTTGAGTCATTGCTAACTTCAGTGTATTAAATGCTTGTTGAGCTTTAATATCCCATCTATAAGCATCCTTTTTTAATAGATCTGTTAAAAGGGCTGCAGTTGCAACATAACCTTTCACAAACTTTCTATAATACCTTGTAAGGCCCAATAACCCTTTGAGTTACTTCAAATTTGTAGTTATAGGCCACTCTTGCATGGCTTGTACCTTAGATTTATCTGGTTCAACTCTTTGGGATATAATATCGTCCCAAGTATTCAATGAAAGTGTTGGCAAATGAACATTTGGATAGTTTAGCATATATATCATGTTGTAGGAGGTGAGCTAGGATGGTAGATAAGTGAGTGATATGGAGGCTCAATGATTTGTTGTATATGAGAATGCTATCGAATAAAATGATGACAAATTTTCTAAGAAAGGGAGAAAGAATTTAATTCATGGTGGATTGGAAGGTTGAAGGAGCATTAAAGAGGCCAAAGGGCATCACAAAGAATTCATAGTGTCTTTGATGAGTCCTAAAAGCTATTTTCTCAACATCATTAGCCTGCATTCTTATTTGATGGTATCCAGATCTTAAATTAATCTTAGTAAATACTTGTGCTCTATGTAGTTCATTTAAGAGTTCATCCACAGTAGGTATAGGAAACCTATCTCTTATAGTGATAGCATTCAAAGCCTTATAATCAATGCATAGCCTCCAAGTGCCGTCCTTTTTTTAACCAATAGGACTAGAGAACTAAAGGGACTGATACTAGGTTATATAATACCAGTAGCTAACATGTCCTTGATTTGCTTTTCAATTTCATTTTTCTGGTAGTGGGGATATCTGTATGGTTTTACATTCACTAGTTGAGTACTAGTTTGTAAGAAGATCCTCTGATCTGTAGATCTATTAGGGGGTAAGGTTTGAGGTTAAAAAAAACCTTGGCATGTGTGGTGATGACTTGAGCAATTTCAGGATCTAATTGGCTTACAGTGTCTGGGATTGAAGGAGCGGGATTAAAAAGTGGGGTGGAAGTGTTTGAAGTATCTAATGACATCAACATAAAGCAAGTTGAGGCACTGCCATCTGTTAACATTTTTTTAACGTTGTGTGTTTCACCAGTTCTGTCCCAGGTGCATTGTCACCAATCAGTTGAATTTTGCTTCATTCTCATTGAAATTCCATGGTTAGTTTTGAGTAGTCTGTGGTGACTTGCCCTAATAATTCTAACCATTGAACCCTAAGTACTATATCAGCTCTATGAACAGGAAGGATGAAGAAATCAGTGAATAGAGTATGACCAGATAGAGCAACATGTACTTGAGCACAAACCCCTTTGCAATTTAGTAGGTCACCATTACCCACTTGAAGATGGAGTGACTTTGAGCCCTAGGAATTGAGCTACCTTCTCCTGAATGAAATTGTGTGTGCTTCCACCATCTATAAGGACTTGAAGAGAGTGTCTAGCTACTACTCCCTTTAATCTCAAGGTTTTATTGAATAAATGTCCCATGAAGCATGAAGGCTAATTTCTAGGCAAGTAACAAGTGGTACAACATCATTGATATCAGTATCAGTATCATTAGTGTCTCGTAAGTCAGGAGGTTCTACTTCTTCACCTTCAAGCAGTAAGAGAGACATTTTGTTTTTACATTTATGGCCAGGGTGAAATTTCTCTTCACAATTAAAACAAAGCCCATTTTCTCTCATTTGTTGCATCTCAGTAGGAGAGAGCCTTCTAATGGCTAATTTGTTTATAGAAGGTGTAGTTGGTATAAGCTTAGCACCCAAAATAACTGGAGGAGTAATTTGTATAGGAACTGAATTAAAATTCCAAGTTCTATTAGGCAACCTGAATTCATTCAATTTGTCTTCCTGTAATCGAGCTAGACCTATTGTGTCATGTAAAGTATTAGATCTATGAGATAACACTCTCTTCTGATATTAGGATTTAAACCAGAAATAAAACAGCTCTTAAGGAATGATGGAGTTAAACCATGAATTCTATTTTATAAGGCCTCAAATTTTGCTTGATAATCCATAACAGAGTTAGTCTGAGTAAGTTTGGCAAGAAAACCTTGAGGGTCATCAAATTCAGAAGGTCCAAACCTGGTTTTGATAGCCTCCACAAACTTTAACCAAGATCTGAGTTGCTTGCTGTGAAACATCCACTGAAACCAACTACTAATAGCACCATCCAAGTGAGAAGAAAGAATATGAAATCTCTAGGACTCTGGAATCTGATGAAACAGGAAATATTGATTGACTTTGAAGGGCCAATCTGAAGGATCTCCTTCAAAATACCTTGGAAACTCAAGCTTAATTAATTTGAATGGGGTGTAAGTGTGAGTGGGAGATGTTTGGGTTGGAGTTTCAGAAGAATCGGATCCTTCATCATCATGAACAGCTTTCTTATACTCTTCTTTGTCTGCAATCAACTGAGCTAATTTTTACTGAATTGGAATTATTAGATTGAGAAGCTCATTTCGTTGCTCTCTTTGAGATTCTTTAATCAAAGCAATCAATTATTCATGTGTGAAATCTTTAGATTGAGTAGCAGCAGCCATTGTTAATGTTCTTTAAGTGTTCGATGAAAGGTGAAAGAATAGAGAAGGATTCAAATGCAAGAATGGTGGTGGTCTTTCAATGAAAGCACCAATGTTACCTTGATTTCAAGCTCAAGGCAGACTCTAAGAAAAGAGGGAGAAAAAAAAGGAATTTTGATTGAAAATACTCTTTGTGTCCATTCATTGATTGTGAAGAATTAACATACATTCTCTAAGCCAGCTCAGCAGTGCCAGCACAAGAATCAAATAACAAACTTCTACCTCAGCATTACAAAAATAACTAACCAACCCTTAGCAGCTACTGGATTGATTAAGCTAACATCATTAATTAACAATTCTTTTAGTTATTTCCTCTACTGATTAAAGTCCTTAAGCCAAGCAAGAGTTCTTCTAGCTCTGCCACTTCTCATTAATTTGACATTGGATTCCTCCTCTGTAGAAGTTGTTTCAGCAACTCCAGTATTAACCTTAGCTTCATCTCCATCTTTCTCTTCCTCATTTGCAATTGTCCTAACAACTTGAATTGTATCTTCTTCTTCTTCAATTACAGCTCTAATAAATTTATTAGCTTCTTCAGCAGCTCTTTTCTCCTCTTCTGTAACATTTGTAAAATTTTGTGTAACAGTGTTCCAAAAGCATCGATACTTGTTTGAGTTTGGGGAACTCTTAGCCTTAGGAATGCTCAAATTTTTCAGGGTAATATTCAGGGTTCTTTTAGTAGTTTGTCTCGTGTGGAATAAAATTTTAGAAGTAGGGGTGTGAAATAACTATGATTTAAGAATATATGATTTACAATAAACATAAAGTGATTCAAAGTAAAAAAAGAATGTTTAAATTTACTAATTTAAGCATGCTTTATTCAGTTCCTAAACATCATCTATATATGTTACTTGAACTCAATACATGTGTAAGATATGAGTACGTGTTTGACACAAGTACTTGTCTATTTTTTAAGTTCTTCATCGATTTGGAGAGTTCAAGGGTCATATTCATATTTTCAAACATGTGTCCAATAAGAGTAAATCAAGTAAAACAAAGTGGAAAATCTTCATCGACCTGGCTAATTAAGATCCAACTATTATTGTAGAACAAAATTTATGTTACATTGATTACACCCAAAAAATAGCGCGGTAGTTGTAGCACAGCTTTGGGATGTTGATTCCACAGGGAGACAAATTAAAAAAATAGTAAAAGGAACAAAGAAACTAAAGAGAAATATCGAATGATTAATGAAGAATAAAGATTAATTTTAAATGCAAATTAAAGTAAAGCAAATTTGATAAACAATAAAGCGTCGGGAATCCCTTGCACAAATCCAGTATTTTAATTACACTTAATTCATTGAATAACTCAATTGGGAACTCAATTTCCAAAATTCTAAATTGGAAGATATAGATTTATAAACCAAGATTAAATTAAATGTAACCCTTTAAAAAATTATTTACTACTTTTAAAATACGTCAATTATGATCACTATTGAGAAAATCCAACGACAACAATATACTCAGGAAGTGATATTGCAGTAAAGAACTAAATCAATATGGATAAATATTTAATCCCAACATAATCAAAGAGCTAAACCATTCAATAGAAAAAGCATTACTGAATACATAAACAGAAAAAATTATAAGATTATTCGGAAAAGAAAACATCACCAATGAATTGCAAATGATAAAACAAAAGAGTTTTAGTAATTGAAACTCAGATACAAAAATTAAAAATAAATAAAAATACCATTAACTGTGCAAGTTCATCCCTAGCCCCACTTGATAATTTAGTTACCCATAAATATAATGGACAACAAGAATCTCAAGGGAAAGATTTGATCTCGCCGTGAGCATCCCCTCTTGGTATCAAAGCCTTGGAGATTCCCCAGCTTACCCTTCAAAAGTCCTCCGGATTGCTCCCAAAAGCCCTCCGGATCTGCTCTCAGATGATGCTCAAAGCTGAAGTGGAGTGGGCCTTTTATAGGGAAACACCATGAGTGCAGTGTGTTTCCAATCCGATGTGGGATATGGGATATAGAAATATGTTTCCAACCAATGTGGGATGTGGGATTTAAGCCTTCACATGCCCTTCAAAACTTCTGGCCATGCTGAAATCTCGCACAGTCTGACCTTTGTCTACTAAAACTGCCATAACTTTCTCTAGAAAAATCATATTTACGAGCCGTAAAATTCCCCAGAAAACAGACATCCGGATCTTTCCAAGCATATATGGCTCATCTTCTGGTTTTTTCTGAATCAATACGGTTTAATCCATAAAAATGAATGATTTGTACGGGCAATTCTGGCAATTTAGTGAAACTCATTTCCAAGTGCTTGTAAACTTGTAAAACAACGAAAAAAAAACAACTCAAAGTAACAAATTCCTAAGCTAACAAATGTAAATTAAGGGGCCAAGATATGCAACATTTGGCACTCATCAAATACCCTCAAACTTACATTTTGCTAGTCCCTTAGCAAAACAAAATAAAATTAAAAAAAAAAAACTAAATGAAAAACAAAGAACATAAAGATATGTTCATCATTCATGGTATCCTAAAATTTAAGCATCACACAAAACCATGATATTTATTCATGAGCAAGCTTAAAATGTAAACCCATCTTCGCAATGAATAGGAATTTTAAAATTTAATTACTTATAAAAGGCAGGCTAAGGCATCACAAGTCTGATTCAATGTAAAGTGAATTAGCATATAAAGATAAGGCTTTCAAATAACTTCAATGTGCAATGTTTTCATGTCTCAATATTCATAGAATTTCTCATCAGAATGAACAACGATGGCATAGTTTTATTTGTTTCTCTCTTTTATTATAAGGCTCTATTATGTTTAGTTCCCTTAAGCTTTCTAATTGACCCATGTAACGAGTGTTGAGTCAACGATTCCTAAACCATATGGTTTTAGGGTATTAGGTGTAAAGACACCCCTAAAGACTTACTAACTCAAGTCAAAAAGGCTACGAAACTAAACTGGCTTTAATGCTACCAAGAAAAATTCTCACCTTTTGACGTGAACACTCATTGCTTACTGAGGCAAGAGGTCCAGTTACTCAGTGAAAATTTTATTAATGATCATCATGAGCATTTTTCTCTTTTTGTGCAAATTTTTTTTTTCAAAGTGTTTATCCAACAAGTCATCCAGTTTCAGTTGAGTCATGGAAACATACACATTAAACTCACATGTCATACCTCATACTATTTTGTGCTCGTGTCATATTAGATCAAACATGTGAATTCTCAAATGCCTAAAGTAAGTAACAAAATTTTAGAACTCTATCATCAAATCATGTGTTCAAGATTTTAAGCTCACCAATGACATCACATCACAATATTCGTTTAGATCAACCAAATTTTTTTTAGAACAATATGAATATGCATTTATCTTTTCAATAATAAAAAAACTGGGACAGAGCGTGTGTGAATGTGTCTCCCATACCCCCAAACTTAAACTACACATTGTCCCCAATGTGTGAATAACATGGAAAGATCTGACCTAGGAGATGGAGAACTAGCTGGATGGCATGGCTCATAGCAAACCCCCAAACTTGAACCGATGCACACATATTGTCCCTGAAAAAGAAAAATGAAAGTAATACCGGAAAAAAAAAGATACTAAAAGTAAACAGTTATGAGAAAAACAAAAGGATATGTTGTGGGGTGCCTCCCATGAGCGCTAAGTTTTACGTCTTCAGCCAGACACTCTTATTCCCTTCTAGAAAAACATAAGTTGAATGCACCAGCAACTGCTTCACTGCCAAATTTGGTGCTTATATGCTTTGGAGAGGCCTCAAGGATGTGCACAGCTTCAATGATGTTATCAGTAACATCTACAGATTCTGGCTCAATATCTGCTCTTTTGAAACCATGGATGAGGGCGAACTCCAATAGATTAAGGTGATGGGCCTTTTTCATGAGTGAGTCAATCATGTATGCTTGGTGGCTCTCGTCATCATCTTCTGATTTGTTCGTTGTTGGGATGTGTAATGACTTACCACTTTGTGTCACAATGGCATTCACCTCCTTCAAATTCTTTTGCACAATATGTTGACCATGGGGTGTGGACTGAGCTTGAGAAAAGAACTTACCTTGCTCATTCACACTTAGAAGCTCATCAATTTGGACACTTGGCTCTTTATCTCCTTATTTTCTTCAACAACCTGCGTAATCAAAGATTCCAATCTTTGATTAATCTTACCATGTGCCTCAATAAAAGCATGCAAAGTGTCTTCTGAAGGACTCTTATAAGACGTAGGTGCATGATATGGTGTAGGATATGATCTAGAGGGTTGTGCAGGTGGCTGGTTTTCAGACTTCTAGCTAAAATTTGGGTGATTGCGCCACTCCGGATTATAAGTATCAGAGAAAGGTGAAAAAGACTTATTGTACATACCTAAGGCATTACATTGTTCCTCATACATCCCTCTTATCTCAGCAAATATGGGACACTCTTGGGCGAGATGATCTACCCTGCCACACACAAAACATGGTCCAAAAGACTTCACATGATTAGCTACGTGTGTTGGCTTTAAGCCCTTAGTCTTTAACACATCTAGTTCCCCAGTGAGCATCTCGACCTTCGCCTTTAGGTTATCCTCTTCCCTAAGATGGTAAATTCCACCACCATTTGGGTTTCCTGTAGGTCGTGACCTATTTTTGCTTTCAATAGAACTATGTCCAGTCCAAATGTGAGCTTTTTCAGCAAGCTCATTGAGGTATTCTATGGCCTCATCAAGATCTTTCTGTAAGAACTCACCATTACACATCATCTCCACAAATTGGCGCTCTCTATATGTAAGTCCCTCATAAAAATAGCTCACTAAGCGCCAATTCTCATACCCATGGTGAGGGCACATACTCAACAACTCTTTAAATCTCTCCCAAGACTGATACAAAGTCTCACTGTCTTTTTGTTGCAAAGGTGGAGATTTGCCTTTTTAAAGCGTTGGTCTTATGTTAGGGAAAGTATTTATTAAAGAAAACTCGAGTCATCTCATTCCATGACCTAATAGATCGTGGTCTCAGTGAATATAGCCAACTCGTAGCTCTATCATTCAAAGAGAAAGGAAAGAACTTAAGTCTCACAATGTCATCAGTTGCATTTTGACTATGAAAAGTCACAACTACTTCCTCAAACTCCCTAATGTGCACATATGGGTTTTCATTTTTCACGCCATTAAACGTAGGGAGTAGCTGTATCATCCTTTTTTTAAAATCTAGTTGGTGAGTATTAGCAGGAAACATGATCCATGATGGTGTGGCTATGCGTGAAGGGTGGAGGTAATCCCGAAAGGTCTTAGTAGGTTGATCTCCATGTTCACTCATTTCTTCAGGACTAGATTGATTGTCAAATAAAGGATTTAAAAAGTCTGATTCTAACTCTAGCACAGGCTTACAAGCAAATCTACCTAAATCATCTCTATATCTGGGCATGCAAGGTCACAAAATAATAATAATAATATACTATAAAAAGAAAGAAGGAAAAAAAAATGCAGTAAGCTAAAAGAAAGAACGAAGTTACCACCTTTACAAACTGCGGAAAAGAAAAACTATCTAGCAATTCTTCTACCGTTTCTCCGACAACGGCGCCAAAATTTGATTACACCCAAAGAATAACGCGGTAGTTGTAACACAGCTTTAAGGTGTTGATTCCACAGGGAGACAAATTAAAAGAATAGTAGAAGGAACAAAGAAACTAAAGAGAAATATCGAATGATTAATGGAGAATAAAGATTAATTTTAAATGCAAATTAAAGTAAGGAAAATTTGATAAACAGTAAAGCATCGAGAATCTCTTGCACAAATCCAGTATTTTAATTACTCTTAATTCATTGAATAACTCAATTGGAAACTCAATTTCCAAAATTCTCAATCGGAAGATATAAATTTATAAACCAAGATTAAACCAAATGTAACCCTTTGAAAAATCATTTACCACTTTTAAAATACTCCAATTATTATCACTATTGAGAAAATCCAACGACGACAATATATTGAAGAAGCGATATTGCAGCAAAGAACTAAATCAATATAGATAAATATTTAATCCTAACATAATCAAAGAGCTAAACCATTCAATAGAAAAAGCATTACTGAATCCATAAACAAAATAAATTCTAAGGTAGATATCCGGATCTTTCCAAGCATATATGGCTCATCTCTTAGTTCTTTCTGAATCAATACAGTTTAATTCATAAAAATGATTGATTTGTATGGGCAATTCTGACAATTAAGTGAAACTCCTTTCCAAGTGCTTGTAAACCTGTAAAACAACGAAAAAAACAACTCAAAGTAACAAATTCCTAAGCTAACAAATGTAAATTAAGGGGCCAAGATATGCAATATTTGGCACTCATCATACATCTATATAATGTCATGGACACAACCACCTAAAAAAGCAGACAATTGTATTATAAAAAAAATTACATGAAAATCTAAATTGATGTCATTAATTGACAACCAATTTGTATTCTTTTTGGGTTCTAAGGCATGAACACGAACTCATCCTTTATCACATTATGTACAATTTGAATCACGTGTAACATTACTTTACCTAATAAAACATTTTAAAAGCATCACCCAGTAAAAGCTTTTTTCTAAAAAATATCAAAATGCTAGCCTAGCTCACGTGTAAGCTTGCACGTGCATCTGGGTGTGTGAAATAATTTCACTGTTGTAAAAGCCTAATACACACACAAGTTGATACTGCCAAAAAACACACACCCAATAGAGAGACGACACGTGGACCATCCCAAGGATAGACAGTAGGGCAACACGCGGATGATCCAGGCTCGGACAGTTGGACCCCAGGTCATCACCGCCCTTAGCACAAGGGTCGCTTCATGCATGGATAGCCCCTAACCGAGACAGCAAGACAACACAGTTGGGCCTCCTAGGCATCATTGCCCACCCAGCTGGGCCCCCAAGTCACCACCGCCCTGGATGAAAGGCCGCCTCAAAACCTTATAAAAAGACTCAGGCGCTTATTTCAGAATGAGCGGTCAGATTCTTCCTAACCTAAAAAGGGAACATCATCATACATCTTATCATACACTAACAAAAGCTTCAGAGCATCCTCAGAGGCACTTCCTCCAGTGACGCCCTAGCTTACCTCTTCGCCTCTATGCAGGTTCCCTCGAGGCCAGGCCTCCAACTCGGTGAACACGTTTTTGGCATCAATAGATCGGCACCATCCGTGGGAAACCACCATCTTTCGCTAAACCGTAAAAGCGAAGAAATCTAAAGAACTCATGTGTTGCCATGCCACCTAAACACGCCACTAAGGATGCCGGTAAAGGAGCAGCGGGGGCTAGTACTCACACCCATCGGTTCGAATCCAATTCCTCAGCAAATCCAACGCGTGCCCCAACATGGCTACGCTCAAAGCGCAGTTCGTAGAGCTTTCACGGTTAGTGACCAACTTGGCCACTGAGGTTCGTGGAGGGGCTCACCAGCCTTCTCCTATATCGTCACTGTCAGACCCTAGCCGCACCGGCTCAGCCAGCCGTAGGCTTCCCGTAGACAGCTGTTCTGCGACGGAGTCTTCCCCACCCTGGGTGGCCAAGTTTAGAGAAAGACCCTCATCCGAGAGCAGTGAGTTCCTCGGTAAGTAGATAGAGGACATGGAATGACAGGTTAATGAAGTGCTCAAGGGTCGTAACCATAGTGTCATGGACGAGCTCATTGTCCAGAACCCTCTTTTCACTCAGGAGAGGGCTTTGATATCCACCCTAATCATATTTTCCCAATAAACAATGTGCCAATGCTTTTGTCATATTATGATTACCTACTGTTGTCAACCTAAGGGCATGGTGTATACTCCTTAAGCTATTGATTTTCCTAAGCAACGAGTTAGATATGGTGTATGCTCTAACTTTTTTCTTTCTTAAGGGATTTAGAATGGTGTATACTAAGTTGTTCCTTAAGAGAGCATATGATCCGTGAAGATCGACAAACACACAAGACCTAGGGCATGTTATATAAACCTTGTTTCCCATGTTGATTAACCTAAGAATCCGGTGTGGATTTCTTTTATTACTATTTTCAGACCCAAGACTGGGTAATCCAAATTGATCTAACTAACTAATCCATACAACATGCATATGTTGATCAGGCAAACACATATGATAAATTTAAATAAAAACAGGCATTAATCAAGTTAAGAATCATAACACAACTATCACAAAGGCAATCAATATTCATATATGGAAAAACATAATTGGGCTTCAATCGATCCCTATTAGTAAGTTAGTTACACATAGTTTTTTTGCTAAACATCTTCATAAAATAAAATAAAGGGAAAAAGAAACCCAAAAATACTGTGGAGAAGAGTTGTCAATTCGTCTCCAAAGCTTAAAACTGAAAAGAAGATATGGTTTCTGTGTTTACAGGCCTATTTATAAGGTTCAAAGACATTTGGAAACCCTAACTCAAAAAACAGAACCCTAACCCTACTTTCCAAAATAGGTTCTGCTGTTTCACCGCACGTGTGCGCTTGATCTAATGTTGGTGTGTTCGAGCACAAGCGCAAGGTTGCGTTCGAGCCTTCTTCTTATGCACACGGGTGCTGGTGCGCTCGATTGCACTCTTTTGTGTTCGATTGCACTATGCATCTACCAGTTCTTCCAAGTGTTTGGTTTCTAATCCTGATAATGCTCCATTTTCTTTAATATCCTGGGAAAATACAGAAAACACATAAAAGAAATAAAATAACACGAAATAACACGACTAGAAACTTAACAAATGTAAATTAAGGGGCTTAAATATGAATATTTAAGCACTTATCACACCTCTAAACTTATATATTGCTAGTCCTTTAGCAATACAAAACTAAAAACTAACTGAAAAACAATAGCAAAGATAAATCCACCATTGATGGTATCCAAAAATTTAGGTCACACACAAAACCATAATATTTATTCATGAGCAAGCTTAAAATATAAACCCATCTTCATAATGAATAGGAGTTTTAAAATCTAATTACTTACACGAGGCTGGCTAAGGCATCACAAGTCTGACTTAGTGTGTGGTAAACTAGCAAATAAAAGATAAAGCTTCAAAATAACTCCAATGTGTAGTGTTTTGGTGTCTCAAGATTCACCGAATTTTCAATCAGAATGAACAATAATGGCATAGTTTTATTTCCTTCTTTTATTTTATTATGAGATTTTTGCCATGTTTAGTTCCCTTAAGCTTTCTAATTGACCTATGTAGCAAGTGTTTAGCCAATGACTCCCAAACCAGATGGTTTTAGGGCATTAGGTGTAAAGACACCCCTAAAGACTTATAACTCGAGTAAAAAAGGCTACAAAACTAATTGGTCTTAATGCTGTCAAGCAAAATTCCCACCTTTTGACATGAACACTTACTGCTTACAGAGGCACGAGGTCCAGTTACTCAGTGAGAAGTTTATTTAATGATCATTATGTGCAAAATTCTCACCTTTTGACGTGAACACTCACTACTTACTGAGGCAAGAGGTCCAGTTACTCGATGGAAAGTTTATTTAATGATCACTAAGAGCATTTTATTTTCTTTTTTTGTGCAATAAAATTTTTTTCTATTTTTTTATGCCAAAGTGTTCATCAACAAGTCATCCAGTTACAGTTAAGCCATGGAAACATACATATTAAAATTACATGCCATACCCCACACAGTTATGTGCTAATGTGCTTGTGTTAGATTAGATCAAACTTGTGAATTCTTAAATGCCTTAAAGTAAGTAATTAAACTTTTAAAATTTTATTATTAGACCATGTGTTCTAGATTTTAAGCTTATTGATGAAATCTTATCACAATATTCGTTTAAATCAACCAAAATTTTTAGAACAGTATGAACATGCATTTATCTTTTCAATAATAATAGAAAAAAACTGGGACAGAGTGTGTGTGAATGTGTCTCTCATACCCCCAAACTTAAACTATACATTGTCCCCAATGTGTGAATAACATGGAAAGATCTGACCTGGGAGATGGAGAACTAGCTGGCTGGCATGGCTCATAGTATACTCCCAAACATAAACTGATACACACATATTGTCCCTGAAAAAGAAAAACGAAAGTAATACTGGAAAACAAAAGATACTAACAGTAAACAGTTATGAGAATAACAAAAGGTCAACATAAAAATAAATGCTAACAAGAAATGCGAAAAATACTAAAAATAAAAAGATATGTTGTGGGGTGCCTCCCATGAGCGCTAAGTTTTACATCTTCAGCCAGATGGTGCACCACTCTCACTGATGGTCTCCAGGTGGTGCGAAAGATGAAGTACTAGGGGCGGGAGGTAGGCGATCAAGAATGGCCTGTAGCATCGCTTTCTGCCTCACAAAGTGTGTCTCCAAACCATCGATGCGCTAATGAACTAGTAATGTAGCCTCTTGATCCTCCCGTTGAATATCAGAGAGCTCACACTGAAAAAAGGACATCTCTTCAAGAATGTGCTGGTACTTTGTAGGTTCCATGTCTGTATAGCCTCCTGCTATGTCTGGCTCACTGCTGGGTCCTCGGTCTCTATAGGATCATCCTCCACTCTCTCAACAGTAGGTGCATGCCCTCGGAGTCCTCTCGGCATATGTGACTGTCTTTGGGTCCACTGACTTTTCCCAAAGAATGGGTGGTCTCGAGCTGGTCCATCGATGGAGGAGCCCTTCATTCCCTTCTTCTTAAAAATGTATGAGAAGAAGAACGGGAATAGGAGCCCCCAGGCATTAGTAGTGGTGACCTGGCGTGTATGGACGTGGTCCCAAAACTTATGAAGCTGGCCCCATATGATAGTCGGGATGGAGTACCAGTGGCCTCTGTAGAATACATATAGCACCTGTAAGAACTAGTCACGCCTCTGGGTCTTGTGTCCCAATGGGCACATATTACGCTGAAGAATGAAATCTACGAGCCAAAGTCGTGGAGGCAACTTGGATCGACTCCCAGTATTGTTGTGCCGATCGGCATACTGCCCAGCACACATGTCCTCAATGACGATGGACAAGGAAAAGAAATTCGGTTGCTCATCTATCTGGGCATTCTCAGAAAGAGACTCATCACAACAATGGAGGGCAGCAGCTATATCTGCAGATGTCACGTTAATGTACTTGTCCTGAACAGATGAGGACAAGACCCTCGACCTGCTGCAATCGAAAGATAGGTTCTCATAAAACTGAACCATGAACCGGGTATAGGTAATAGAGTAGACAGGTTTGAATAGCCTTTTCAATCCACAACACTTGAATTCCTGGACAACCCATTGAGTTGCTTCAAAGTTCTTGAAGTCATCATCAATGTTGAATGTAGTTTCAAATAAGATCTCCTTTTGTTCAAAGCTGGGCCAGAAGGACTGTGTACGGCTTCCAGAAGCACGGGAGGTAGAAGCAATGTGTTTACGCATCCTAGGCAAGGTTCTGCAGAGTTTGCGCTCGATCTCAGTAATGTGTGCTTGATCGCACTTTGCCTATGCGCTCGATCACACTGCCCCCTGCACTCGAGCACATTAACGGATATGTGACTGAGGATTTTTATCGAACAGCTTACAGGTGAGCTGTAAACCGATGGATGGGCAACACTCTAAAAAGGTCTCAACCTCCAGCAAAACCACCAGAAACAACCTAAGAGCACAAGCAAAATAATATATGTGAATTCAATAATTAAAAACAACAATTAAGTCAAAGAACATCCGAAAATGGGATGATATGGGAAGTGAAGGGCAAAACGGGCATAAGGTAATACCTGGTGTGTACGTGGGTGGTGTAGGGGGTCTGGACGGTGGCGTGATAAGAACTTAAATATTCATATTTAAGTCCCTTAATTTATATTTGTTAAGCTCTTCATTTACGTATTTTATTCTATTTTACTTCATTTTTGTGTTTTCTGGTTTTTATAAATTCTTGGAGAAAAGGTAGCATTTTGGAACTCAAAAGAAGAAATCTGGAAGACCTGGAAACAGCCAAGTGCGATCGAGCACAAAAGAGTGTGATCGAGTGCACAAGCACTCGTGCGCACAAGAAGAAGGCTCGAGCGCACAAGCATGAGATCGAGCGCACACGTACAATAAAACTGCAAAACCCATTTTTGTAAGTAGGATTAGGGTCTTGTTTTGGAAATTAAGGTTTCGAGGTATCCTTGGAACCTTATAAATAGACTTGTAAAACACAGAAATGGAGATTTTTTCTTTTAGAGGAGGCCAGAAGGGATTTCATGGATATGAATTGATGACTCTTCTCCATAGTGTTCTCGGGTTTCTTCTTCCCTTTTATTTTATTTTATGATGATGTTTAACATCACAACTATGTGTAACTAATCTTCTAGTAGGGCTTGATTGAAGCCCTAATTATGTTTACTCAATAATTCGGTATTGGCGCCTTTGCGATATTTATGTTGTGATGCTTAACTTGATTAGTGCTTGTTTTTATTTAAATTCCTCACGTGTTTGTTTGATCAACGTATGCATGTGGTATGGATTAGTTAGTTGAATCAATTTGGATGACCGAGTTTTGGGTTTAACAATAGTAACAAAAGAAATCCACACTGGGTTCTTGGGTTAATCAACATGGGAAACCGGGAGTATACACCATGCCTTAGGTCTCGTATGGTTGACAATTTCCATAGATCCTATGCTCTTTTAAAGAACAACTCAGTATACACCATGCTAAATCCTTTAAGAAAGAAAAGAGTTAGAGTATACACCATGCCTAACTAGTTGCTTAGGGAAATCAATAGCTTAAGGAGCAGACTAAGCCCTTAGGTTGACAAACATTAGGTATTTGATGAGAGTCATAAAATGCACCTTAACAGTACTTAATTGTTAGCATTTTAGGGTTGATCTAGGTTTGAATTGGACTTTTATACCTTAACAACTCTAAAGTGTAATTCTTGGATCATTGATCTATTTCGATGCATTTTCAGGTACTTTAAGTTCAAAAGAGATGGAAAAGCTATCATTGCTTGAAGCACAATGACTCGATGAACACTAGAGTGAAGGTTCACAAGCACTTGGAAATGAGTTTCACTAAATTGCCAGAATTACCCGTACAGATCAATCATTTTTGTAAATTAAAACTGTATTGATGCAAGATGAACCATATACGCTTAGAAAGATCCGGAAGTCTATTTTCTGGAGAATTTTACAGCTCGTAAAAATAATTTTTCTAGAGAAAGTTATGGCAGTTTTAGTAGACAAATATCAGGCCTCCAGAACCGAGCAAAAGAACAAGGAAGAAGCTTCAGTGGAAGCCGTGGCCTGGACTAGGCAGGGCCGTGGCCTCCAGTAAGGCAAGAAAACAAAGAAAAATGGAAGTTGCGGCGCCCACCCGGTCCACTTCTCCGAATTTTGACTTAATTAGGATTTTAATGACTTTTTAAACCCTAAAACACCCTTGGACTTTGTGATTATAAATAGACCACTTAGGGATTGTAAAGGGGGATAATTCATTAGAGGCTGGAGGCCGGGGAAAACATCATAAAGGCTGCCACACTCTCCCCCATGGCCAACTAATCTCCAAGCAAGGCGAAGGGATGAATACCTAGGTGTAGTCGTTCTTAATTTCTAGTCTTGATTCATTGTAGTTTGGATTTATTATCATTAAACATTGTTATGATTTACTTTTTAATCTAATTAGAAGATTTCCCCTTAATCCGGTGATTGCATCTTTCTCCCCCATATAAGTCTAGTCATGCTTTTCTTATGTGATGTTGTTGAGGTGTGATTGAGTTCAGTAGATTTCTCTTATAGATTTGTCCATTACTGTGGTATTGTCATTATGATATATTGTAGTTTCTTGATAATCTATAAGTTAGGTCATGTGTGCTTGAAAGTAAAAAGTATTTCATAACAATTACATTAGGGTTTTTATATATGCTTAGATTGAATATTTGCTGATTGCCTGTTTGGGATGTAAAACTTACAATCGAGATAAAAGCAACTAAATCAAAATTAGAATAAGGCAACGAACTTAGGGAGGATTCCCGGACCCTTGTTGTTCTCTATTATATTTACACAACTATTTCACACTACTTTAAACTCGGATTCTTTCCTTTAACTTTTATCATTTTGTATTAAAGTTTACATCCTCTCTTGTAGTTTGCTTGTCTCCCTGTGGAATCGACACCTCAAAGCTATGCTGCAACTACCATGTTATACTTTGGGCGTAATCAAATTTTGGTGCCGTTGCCGGAGAGACACGCTTAAGAACAAGGAAGTTGTCAACTTTAAGATAAAACGGTAGAAGAATTGTCGATAATTTTTCTTTTCAGGAGTTTGCAAGGGTGGTAACTTTGTTCCTTCTTTTAGCTTTCTACATTAATTTTTTATTTTATTCCTTCTTTTATATTATTTTATTATTATTATTTTGTGATCTTGCATACCCCGATATAGAGACACTTTGGGTAGATTTGCTTGTAGGCCTATGTTAGAGTCAGAATTAAATTCTTTTCTAAATCCTTTATTTGATAATCCATCTAGTCCCGAAGAAATGAGTAAACATGAATATCAACCCTCTAGGACCCTTCAGGATTACCTCCACCCTACACGAACAGTCACACCATCATGCATCATGTTTCCAGCCAATACTCGTCATTTTGATTTTAAAACAGGGATGATACAATTACTCCCTATGTTTAATGGCTTGGAAAGTGAAAACCCATATGTGCACATTAGAGAGTTTGAGGAAGTAGTTGCGACTTTTCATAGTCAAGATGCAACTGCTGACATTGTGAGACTTAAGTTCTTTCTTTTCGCTTTGAAGGATAGAGCTAAGAGTTGACTATACTCACTGAGACCATGATCTATTGGGTCGTGGACTGAGATGACTCGAATTTTCTTTAATAAATACTTTCCTCAACATAAGACCAATGCTTTAAAAAGGCAAATCTCCACCTTTGCACAAAAGGATGTGAGACTTTTTATCAGTCTTGGGAGAGATTTAAGGAGTTGTTGAGTATATACCCTCACCATGGGTATGAAAATTGGTGCTTAGTGAGTTATTTTTATGAGGGACTTACATATAGGGAGCGCCAATTTGTAGAGATGATGTGTAATGGTGAGTTTTTAGAAAAATATCCTGATGAGGCCATAGAGTACCTCAATGAGCTTGTTGAAAAAGCTCACACTTGGACTGGACCTAGTGCTACTAAAAGCACAAACAGGTCACGACTTGTAGGAAACCAAAATGGTGGTGGAATTTACCATATTAGGGAAGAGGACAACCTAAAAGCTAAGGTAGAGATGCTCACTAGGGAACTAGAGGTGTTAAAAACTAAAAGCCAACACAAGTAGCTAATCATGCAGCGTCTTTGAAACCATGTTTTGTGTGTGGCAGGGTAGATCATCTCGCCCAAGAGTGCCCCACATTTACTGAGATGAAAGGGATGTATGAGGAACAATATAATGCCTTAGGCATGTACAAGAAGTCTTTGACACCCTTCTCTGATACTTATAATCCGAGATGGCGAAATCACCCCAATTTCAACTGGAAGTCTGAAAACCAGCAGCTTGCACAACCCCCTGCACCATACCTTGAACCATATCATGCACCTGTACCTTCTAGGAGTTCTTTAGAAGACACTTTACATGCTTTTATTGAGGTACAGGGTAAGACTAATCAAAGACTTGAATATTTAATTACGCAGGCTATTGAAGAAAATAAAGAGATAAAGACCAAGTGTCCAAGTTGATGAGCTACTTAAGTGTGATTGAGCGAGGTAAATTCCTTTCTCAAGCTCAGTCCACATCTCATGGTCAGTACCTGGTGCAACAGAATTTGAATGAGGTGAATGCCATTGAGACACTAAGTGGTAAGTTATTACACATCCTTACAACGAAAAAATCAGAGGATATGGACGAAGGCCACCAAACATACATGATTGACTTATTCATGGAAAAGGTCCAACACCTTAATCCATTGGAGTCAATCCACACCCATGGGTTCACAAGAGCATATATTGAGCCAGAACTTGAAGATGTTACTGATAACATCCTTGAGGCCTCTTCAAAGCATACAAGCACAAAATTTGGCAGTGACGCAGTTGCTGGTTCATTCAGCTCATGTTTGTCTAGGAGGGAATAAGAGCATCTGGCTGAAGACGTAAAACTTAGCGCTCATGGGAGGCACCCCAAAGCATATCCTTTTACTTTTATTGTTCCTTTTCTTGTTTATTGTTCGTATTTTTTTCTTTCCGTTTTCTAGTATTAACTTAGTATTTTTTTTAGGGACAAATATACGAAGCAGTTCAAATGGTGGAGCACAATTTTCAGCTTATGTGCACCTTTGGCTACAAAAGGAGTTTCCTTTACTCTTTCTTTTACATTCACATCAATGCAATTTTTAAGTTGGGGGTGGAGGAAACGCATCTTTTTGTTTCAACATTTTTTATTTCCATCTTTGTTTCCATATTCTTTATTTCCATACATTTTTTTCTTTTTTTTTCATTGAACTGCTTGGTGTCATCCTCCCTTTTTGTTTGCTTTTAGCATGCTTTGTGTTAGCCTTGAATGTAATTCATATGTCAATGATATGAGCTTAATTGAGATAGCATATAACAATTAGAAGAAGTTAAATCTTGCTTCGGTTTGAGAATAATTTAAATATCAATCTTCATTTGGTTTGAGACTTTAGTTTGTGGTAAGATTGCATGATTAGTCTAAAATATGCAGAGAAGTTTTATGTGTAATTATTTCGTGAATACTTTTGCAGTCTCGATAAGCTCTAGAACTTATTTGATAATCACTTGAGGCGAATTCCTAGAATGCACACTACTTAGGATATGATATAGGATATTTTTGGACTGTTTGAGCCTTTCAAACCTACCCTTGCAATATCTATCACTAGTCACCTGTTTGAGCCATTTTCTTGAAAAAGAATTTGAGCCTTGTTTCTTTCGAAAATCCATTTACTTACCCTTATGAGCCTAAAAATATCTTATCTTTACCTTTTTTTTTTTTAAATAACTTAGTTATACACATCTGTTGAGAAGCACTGAAGAGGAGAAAGGATGAAAATATGAAAAATATTACTACTATAACCCAAGTATATTAAAGGAGATAAGTTGGGGGTTGTGGAAAAGAAAAGAAAAGAAAAGAATGAAAAAATAGGTAAATGGTCTTATGCCAAAAATACAAAAGAAAAAGAATGAAATATGGCAAAGAAAGAAGAAGAGAGAAAAGAAATGGTGACTTATTGAGAGAAAAGCTCTAATAAAAATGTTTTAAAAAGTTGGGTGTTGAAGTAAGGTTATTCAGTGCTTAAAGTGATTGTGTTTAAAGCTAAGAGATTGAGTTCTTTTACCTGCAAATCCTTCCTGTTCTTCCTTAACCTTTACCTTAGCCTAACATTACAAGCTTATTAAAGATCTATTGATCCAATGAAGTGTGATTTTTGTACAATAGTGGAGAGTGATCTGAAAAATAAGCCTATGGAGTTTGTTTATGTGATTGATATCACACAATTTATTATGTTTTTAGAAATCAAGGCTTGTATTCATGAATGTTATGCATAAAATCATCCGGTTGTTCGTATTAATGGATTGTGGTAAGACGGATGATAAGAGTCAATAACGATTTTAAGATTGATGCTTGGATTACTTTTGGACTTAAGTGATATTTAATGATTCTATGTGCTGTGTATTATGTGCAATTTCTGAGACAAAAATGTGAATTGCTCCTTGTTTAACACTAGCATTATTTTACCTTGTTTTGATTACTACCATAGAATTCATTTCTCGTTTTCACTTGAATTGCTAGGGACTAGCAATAAGCTAGTTGGGAGTTGTGATGAGAGTCGTAAAATGCACCTTAACAGTACTTAATTGTTAGCATTTTAGGGTTGATCTAGGTTTGAATTATACTTTTATACCTTAACAACTCTAAAGTGTCTTTCTTGGATCATTGAATTATTTCGATGCATTTTCAGGTACTTTAAGTTCAAAAGAGATAGAAAAACTATCATTGCTTGAAGCACAATGACTCGATGAACACTGAAGTGAAGGTTCACAAGCACTTGGAAAGGAGTTTCACTAAATTGCCAAAATTACCCGTACAAATCAATCATTTTTATAAATTAAAACTGTATTGATGCAAAAAGAACCAGAAGATGAGCCATATATGCTTAGAAATATCCAGAAGTATATTTTCTGGAGAATTTTAGGGCTCGTAAAAATGATTTTTCTAGAGAAAGTTATGGTAGTTTTAGTAGACAAAGGTCAGGCCTCCAGAACAAAGCAAAAGAACAAGGAAGAAGCTTCAGTGGAAGCCGCAGCCTGGACTAGGCAAGGCCGCGGCCTCTAGCAAGGCAAGAAAACAAAGAAATAGTGGAAGCCGCGACACAAAGAAGGGAGAGCCGCGGCGCCCCCCCCGGTCCACTTCTCCGAGTTTTGACCTAATTAGGATTTTAATGACTTTTTAAACCCTAAAACACCATTGGACTTTGTGATTATAAATAGAACACTTAGGGTTTGTAAAGAGGGACAATTCATTAGAGGCTGGAGGCCGTAAAAAACATCATAAAGGCTGCCACACTCTCCCCCATGGCCAACTAATCTCCAAGCAAGGCGAAGGGATGAATGGTGTAGTCCTTCTTAATTTCTAGTCTTGATTCATTGTAGTTTGGATTTATTATCATTAAACATTGTTATGATTTACTTTTTAATCTAATTAGAAGATTTCCCCTTATTCTGGTGATTGCATCTTTCTCCCCTATATAAGTCTAGTCATGCTCTTCTTATATGATGTTGTTGAGGCGTGATTGAGTTCAGTACATTTCTCTTATAGATTTGTCCATTACTGCGGTATTGTCATTATGATATATTGTCGTTTCTTGATAATCTATAAGTTAGGTCATGTGTGCTTGAAAGTAAAGAGTATTTCATAACAATTACGTTAGGGTTTTTATATATGCTTAGATTGAATATTTGCCGATTGCCTGTTTGGGATGTGAAACGTGCAATCGAGATAAAAGCAACTGAATCAATATTGGAATAAGGCAACAAACCTAAGGAGGATTCCCAGACCCTTATTGTTCTCTATTATATTTACACAACTATTTCACACTACTTTAAACTCAGATTCTTTCCTTTGACTTTTATCGTTTCGTATTAAAGTTTACATCTTCTCTTGTAGTTTGCTTGTCTCCCTGTGGAATCGACACACCAAAGCTATGCTGCAACTACTGCGTTATACTTTGGGCGTAATCAGTATTCATGACATATTTAAAGCATTGGCATATTATTTTATTGTGGTAGCATGATTGGTGGTGGATATTAAGTCCCTACGATTTTATCATTATCAATCCAAACTCAATATTTATTTCTCTCTCATTTTTATTGCGAATTTAATTCTAAATCAAAATTTACCAATCCCTGTGGAGAAGATCTCGCATTTGCACACTATGCTATTGTTGACCTTGTGCACTTGCAAGTAAAACAAGTTTGATTATTTGCTTATTAATTTAGGTGGATTTTTGGCGCCGTTGTCGAGGATTGCGCTAAATTTCTGTTTAGGATTATTTTTTCGTTCATATTTATTTTTTCTATTCTATTTTATTCTGTTTCATCATAAACCTAATTTATTTTCGTTTTCTGTTCTGTTTCAGGTACTGCAGCAGTTTCATCTGTGGCATTGCGATCGAGTGCACTCCTTGGTGCGATCGAACGCATTTGAGGCAGAGGCTACCCAAGCAGCAGTACTGAAATTGTTGTACTAAAGTGTTTCAGTTGATTCATGCAAGGACTTCGATCCAGGAATCCAACTTTCTTTCCCCTCAATACAGAGCTTGAGCGGACCATTCGACAAAGGCTTAGAGACAACTCTGAAGAGGTAGAAGAATTCTAGGAAAAAGCATCAATGGAGGATCAGGTTGACAACCAACCGCCATCTGAGTGAAGACCTATGAAGCAATCCTTTATCCCACGGAACCTCGACTAGCCATCATGCATTGCTTATCAACCAGAGGCAAAAAAAAATTATTACATATCTCCACAGATACTCAGTGCATTGACACACTTTAGGGGTACACCTGCTGAAGATCCACACTTGCACCTTCGGGAATTCTTTGATCTATTCAAGTTCCAGCATATCCGGGGCCTAGACCAAGAGAGAATCAGGTTAATTCTTTTCCCTTTTTCATTCAGCGATAATGCTAAACTATGGTACAATTCATTGCCTGCAGTTTCTATCCACACTTGGGAAGAGTTGGCCAATAAGTTCCTAAAGAAGTTTTTCCCAGCTCAAAAGGCAAGACAAATGAGGAAGAAGATTCAATCCTTCCAATAGAAGGATGGAGACCTGTTCTTTGAGGCATGGGGACATTTCAACAAGCTGCTACTCAAATGCCTACATCACAATCTACCTCAAAATGAACTGGTACAAGCATTCTATGAAGGTTTGAGTGATACTAATAAAAGTATTGTGGATTCAAGTTGTGGAGGTGTGCTGATGGAGAAGAGCAGTGAAGAAGCCATGGAGCTATTTGGGACATTAAGTGAGCACACCCAGCAATTCTCCTCTAGAGGTAGACAAAGAGTTAAGAGCAAAAGTATGTATGAGGTGACTCTAAATGGGGGATCCTCTAATCAGATAGCTTCTATGGAGAGGAAGCTAGATATGCTTGTAAAAGCCATGATAACATCTCACCTAGTCCACAAGCTACACAACTCTAGGTATGTGCTATATGTTCTCATTTTGATCATAATACTAAGACTTGTCCCTTGTATATCTACAGATCAAGAGCAAGCAAATTATGTGGGACAAAACAATTATCCGCCAAAGAACAATCCATATGCAAATATCTACAATCCTAGATGGTGAAACCACTCCAACTTCTCATGGAGCAACAATCAAAATGCCTTAAACCTTCAAGGGCAGCAAAGGAACTCCCAATCAGCAGCTCAATCAGTTCCAAAATCAAAGAAACTCCTAGAGAGCATTGCGGGGCAATTGGCAACTCAGCAACAACAATTGATGACTTCACAAGAACAGTCTATGGCAAAGGAAAGACAATTTTGAACTAAGCAAAGACAAATCAATGCCAAGCATGAACAAGCTATTCAAAGACTAGAAGTACAAGTGGGACAATTGGCTAAAGAACTGAGTGGAAGAAAGCAAGGTGAATTTCCAGCCCAAACACTATCTAATCCAAAAGGACATCAGCAACTAAAGGCCATTACAACTCTTAGAAATGGTAAGATTATAGGAACTGATGAGCCTACACAAGCATCCACATCCAAGGTAAGTGAAATGGAGAAGGTGAATGCACCACCCTTCCCTCAAAGGTTAGTAAAGCCAAATAAAGAAAGTAAATTGCTTGATATCTTTGAAATTTTAAGAAAAGTAGATATTAACATTCCTTTATTAGATACAATTAAACAAACGCCTGTATATGCTAAATTTTTGAAAAATTGTTGCACTAATAAAAAGAAGTTTCAGGAGCATGAAACAGTGGCTTTAACTGAAGAGATAAGTGCGGTGTTGCTAAGAAAACTACCACCAAAGTTAAAAGATCCAGGTAATTTCACCATTCCTTGCAAGATAGGTAACCAGATTTTTGAGCATGCACTATTAGATCTAGGGGCTGGTGTCAATTTGTTACCATACTCGTTATTTGAAACACTAGGTTTGGGGGAGCTTCAACCGATTTCCATCACCTTGCAATTGGCAGACAGAAGCATCTGCCAAGAGGTATTCTTGAGGATGTCTTGGTAAAGGTAGGTCTATTTTTTTTACCTACTGATTTTATTGTATTAGATACGGAAGAATCTCCTATGCCATTGCCTTTGCCCATCATCTTAGGAAGACCCTTTATGAGAATTGCTAATGCAAAAATTTGTGTGAAAAAGGGTATTGTAAGTATGAAGGTAAATGGTGAGAAGGTTGAATTCAAAATATTTGATGCATTAAAATTATCCTAAGATGATATGAAATGTTTTAATGTCTGCATGATGCAAAGTGTTGTTAAGGAACTTTTTTCAGGTCTATCACCTTAATCCATTGGAGTCCACCCTCACCTATGGTTTCACAAGAGTAGATGTTGAGCCAGAATCTGCAGATGTTACTGATAACATCATTGAAGCTGTGCACATCCTTGAGGCCTCTCCAAAGCATCCAAGCACCAAATTTGGCATTAAAGCAATTGCAGATGCACTCAACTTATGCTTTTCTAAGAGGGAATAAGATCGTCTGCCTGAAAACGTAAAACTTAGCGCTTATAGGAGGCAACCCACAACATATCCTTTTATTTTTATATTTCTCATTACTATTTAGTTTTAGTATTTTTTTTCTTATGTTACTTTAGTTTTTGTTTTTTAGGGACAATGTATGCATCAGTTAAAGTTTGGGGGTATGTTATGAGCCATGCCAGTCCTGCTAGTTCTTCATCTCCCAGATCAACTCTTTCCATGATATTCACACATTGGGGACAATGTGTAATTTAAGTTAGGGGGTATGGGAGACACATTCACACATATTTTGTCCCAGTTTTTTTTATTGAAAAGATAAATGCATCTTCATATTGTTTTGAAAATTTTGGTTGATCTAAACAAATATTATGATAAGATTTCATCAATAAGCTTAAAATCTAGAACACATGGTCTAATAATAAAGTTTTAAAAGTTTAATTACTTACTTTAAGGCATTTAAGAATTCACAAGTTTGATCTAATCTAACACTAGCACATTAGCACATAATTGTGTGGGGTATGACATGTAATTTTTATGTGTATGCTTCCATGGCTTAACTGTAACCAGATGAATTTTTAGATGAACACTTTGGTTGCCTCAGTACGTAGTGAGTGTTCACGTCAAAATGTGAGAATTTTGCTCATAATGATAATTAAATAAACTTTCCACTGAGCAAGTAGACCTCTTGTCTTAGTAAGCAGTGAGTGTTCACATCAAAAGGTGAGAATTTTGCTTGGCAGCATTAAGACCAGTTAGTTTTGTAGCATTTTTTACTCGAGTTAGTAAGTCCTTAGGGGTGTCTTTACACCTAATGCTCTAAAACCATCTGGTTTGGGAGTCATTGGCTAAACACTCGCTACATGGGTCAATTAGAAAGCTTAATGGAACTCAACATGGCAAAAATCTCATAATAAAAGAAAAGAAGAAAATAAAACTATACCATTATTGTTCATTCTGATAGGAAATTCGGTGAATTTTGAGACACCAAAACACTACACATTGGAGTTATTTGGAAGCTTAATCTTTTATGTGCTAGTTCACCACACACTAAGTCAGATTTGTGATACCTTAACCAGTCTCGTGTAAGTGATTAGATTTTAAAACTCTTATTCATTACGAAGATGTGTTTATATTTTAAGCCTGCTCATGAATAAATATCATGGTTTTGTGTGCGACCCAAATTTTTGCATGTCCTGAATAATGAATTTATCTTTGTTATTGTTTTTTTAGTTAGTTTTTCATTTTGTATTGCTAAGGGACTAGAAGTATGTAAGTTTGGGGGTGTCATTAGTGCTTAAATATTCATATTTAAGCCCCTTAATTTACATTTGTTAAGCTCTTCGTTTACGTATTTAATTCTATTTTACTTCATTTTTGTGTTTTCTATGTTTTTATAGGTTCATGGAGAAAAGGTAGCATTTTGGAACTCAAAGGAAGAAATCTAGAAGACCTGGAAGCAGCCAAGTGCGATCAAGCACAGAAGAGTGCGATCGAGCGCACAAGAAGAAGGCTCGAGCGCAATCTCATGCTTACAGTAAAACGATAGAACCTATTTTAGCAAGTAGGGTTAGGGTCTTGATTTGGAAATTAGGGTTCGAGGTGTCCTTGGAACTTTATAAATAGACTTGTAAAACATAGAAATGGGGATTTTTCCTTTTGGATGAGGCCAGAAGGGATTTCATGGATATGAATTGACGACTCTTCTCCATAGTGTTCTCGGGTTTCTTCTTCCCTTTTATTTTATTTTATGATGATATTTAGCATCATAACTATGTGTAACTAATTTTCTAGTAGGGCTTGATTGAAGCCCTAATTATGTTTACTCAATAATTCGGTATTGGCACCTTTGCAATATTTATCCTGTGATGCTTAACTTGATTAATGTTGTTTTTATTTAAATTCTTCATATTTGTTTGTCTGATCAACGTATGCATGTGGTATGGATTAGTTAGTTGAATCAATTTGGATGACCGAGTCGTGGGTTTAACAATAGTAACAAAAAAAAAATCCATGCCGGGTTCTTGGGTTAATCAACATGCAAAACCAGGAGTATACACCATACCCTAGGTCTCGTGTGGTTGTCGATTTCCACAGATCCTATGCTCTCTTAAGGAATAACTCAATATACACCATGCTGAATCCCTTAAGAAAGAAAAGAGTTAGAGTATACACCATACCTAACTTGTTGCTCAGAGAAATTAATAGCTTAAGGAGCAGACCAAGCCCTTAGGTTGAAAAACATTAGGTATTCATGACATATTTAAAGCTTTGGCATCTTATTTTATTGTGGTAGCATGATTGATGGTGGATATTAAGTCCCCATGATTTTAACCATTATCAATCCAAACTCAATATTTATTTCTCTTTCTTTCTTATTGCGAATTTAATTCTAAATCAAAATTTAGCAATCCCTGTGGAGATGATCTCGTATTTGCACACTATGCTACTGTTGACCTTGTGCACATGCAAGTAAAACAAGTTCGATTATTTGCTTATTAATTTAGGTGGATTTTTGCACAACATGGCATGTGGTGGTAAGTGAGGGTGAGTGCTGTAAGTGTAAGGAGTGTCTTGGTGTGGGCGAGGTTAGTGAGTGCAGAAAATGGGTTTGAGAGCGCTAGAGTGAAATATGTGAGAATGAAAGTGAAAAGGTGCAACAGAATCAAATGACTTAAAATAAACACGTGAATCTTTGCCCTGAGTGCGCTCGATCCTACTGTGAAGTGGGCTCGGTCGCACTTGTGCACAGGTGTGTGCATGTGATTACACTCACACACCATTGGGCATATGGCAAGGTTGCACTCGAGTGCACTGTGACATGCGCTCGATCGCAAGGATAGAATGTACTGAATCACTAACTGAACTACAGAAAGTACGAAAAAAGTGAAAATAATGAAAAACGATTAACAATAACAAAAATAGAAATGTACTGTACTCAGTGGCCTCAGTACCACTGACCTCAATAGAGGCACTTGAGCTACATGTTTATCAAATTGCTCAAGCGCTTTATATGGTAGCTTCTGTGCTACTCTCTTGGAAAGGGGCATTTAAAGTCTACCTCTTATGGCTCAAGTGTTCTTGGTTCTGCTGCATACTGGACAGATTGGAGTGCCAAATCTTCATCTCTTTGTGGCAAGTTGATTTCAAGGTATGGCTATTGGAACTTAACAAATGTAAATTAAGGGACTTAAATGTGAATATTTAAGCACTTATCAGTCCTTGAGACCCCCCTCCTGCTGAACTTTCGAATGCCCCAGATCAAACCTTACAACGGTTCTACGAACCCCCTGGACCACCTCCAGCACTACAAAACCATAATGACGCTCCACAGACATTTCGATCCAGTGATGTGTCGAGCTTTCCCTCTGACACTTGAAAAGCAGCTGGGACGTGGTATTCTCGTTTGAAACCAAGGGGTATCCGCACGTTCAAAGAGCTCAGTTATGCCTTCACCTCACACTTTCTTAGCAGTAAAAGTCCCAATAAGTCTTTGGAGTCCCTGTTTAACATCGTCCAGTTAAAAGGGAAAAAGCTCCGAGCCTACATATCAAGGTTCAATTCAGTGGCCTGGGAGATCCTCAACCTCGACCCCAATGTCCAAATGCTGGAGTTTAAGAACGGGTTGAGATTTGGGATCTTCAGCTCAAAACTTACTAGGGGCCGCCCGGCGACATAAATAAGATCTTGGCCCGAGCTTAGAAATATATACTGGCAGAGGATGACCAGGCCTTTCGAAGAGAGTGGGAAGGGGACACAAAAAGAAAAAAGAGGGGTCTTGCCAGTCCGTGTCGAGAACCCATCAAGTGACCCTTCAACGCATCCAGAACTGACGTCTTGATGCAGATCCAGGACAAAGCGATCCTGTAGTAGCCTTCAAAACTGCTACGCTTCAAGAACCATGAGCATGACACAGAAGATTGCCAGGCTCTAAAGTACCAAATAGAAGCCCTCATCAACAAAGGGCAGCTGAAAGAATTCACCAGGCCCCTGAGAAGTCTTGAACGCCCTTCCAATCGGGATAAGATGGTCAGGCCTACTCGAAAGATTCCTGGGCCAAGCCACGGAGAGCCCAACTAAAAACAAATCAGAGGTCATTGCGGCCAAGGTCATTAAAACTATTTATGGAGGGCCCGCAGCAGGGGGCACTTTCGAGAACCGTGGAAAAACTTATACCCTGTCTGCAGCCTCGATCATCGGACCCCACAAGAGATGAAAGACGGATATGACCATCACTTTTGCGGATAAGGACCTAGAGGGGGTCTAGATCCCACATGACAACGCTGTGGTCATCTCTCTTCTCGTGGCCAACAGATGCAATTGGGAGACTCTCGGCTAGAGCCCGTGTTTCTCGAGGGGCCTGGTGTTTGCAGAGGGCAGCATAGTTCTCTCAGTAACCGTAGGAACAGCCCCACGAGCAACCACCATACAGACTATTGTCCTAATCGTCCAACAGCCTTACCCTCTACAAGATCTGAGCGATCGTCCCCACATATCACTTAAAAGTGAAATTCCTGATCGAAGTAAAGTGGGCAAGGTTAGGGGAGACCAGAAGATCTTCAGGTCCTGGTATCTTAGTGCAGTGAGAGAATACATGAAGATGGAAGCTCTCTCACTCGAGTTAGATGACCTTAGAGACGAAGATAGGAACCCACGGGGCCAGCCAGTGGAAGAGTTGATCATGATACCCCTCGGAGAGGATGTCTCCTGAACCATCTAGATTGGCTCTAATCTCCACGAGGACTTTAGAGGACCCTTACTCGCCCTCTTCTAAGAGAACCAGAACCTCTTTGCATAGTCAATGACAGATATACCTAGGATCTGCCTTGAGGTAATCATGCACAAGTTAAATGTGGACCTAAGTCACAAACCAGTCATTCAAAAAAAGAGATCGTTCACACCTGAGTGACAAGCTGCTGTCTAGGCCGAGGTAGATAAGTTACTCACAGCCAACTTCATTTGCGAAGTAGACTACCCGGATTGGGTGTCCAACGTGGTAATGGTGAAAAGAGCCAGTGAAAAATGGCGGATTTGCATCGACTTCATGGATCTGAATAAAGCTTATCCGAAAAATAACTTCCCTTTACCAAGGATCGACCAAATCGTCGATGTAACCTCGGAGCACGAGCTGCTGGCCTTTATGGATGCATACTCTGGGTATAACCAGATCCTCATGTATAGGCCCGATCAAGAGAAAACGACCTTTATCATGGGACAAGGGCTATACTGCAATAAAGTTATGCCCTTCGGGTTGAAGAACGTCGGAGCCACCTATCAGAGATTGGTAAACAAAATATTTCAGGAGCAGATTGACTAAAACATAGAGGTCTACGTGGATGAAATGCTGGTGGAAAACATTGAAGTTAAGGATCATGAAAACGACTTAAGAGAAGCCTTAGAAGTCCTTCGACGCCACCAAATGAAGCTAAATCCCTTTAAGTGCACGTTCGAGGTCACCGGGGGAAAGTTCCTCGTCTTCGTGGTAACAGAGAGAGGCATAGAGGCGAACCTTGAAAAAATAAGTGTCATCCTCAGCATGAAATCACCCCAGACCGTGAAGGAGGTCCAACAATTCACTGTGCAGATAGCGGCTTTGAGTCGATTCATGTCAAAATCCATGAAAAAGTGCCTCCCTTCAAATCCATCAGAAAGACCAAGGACTTCGTTTGGTCCAAGGATTGCCAAGAAGCATTTGGAAAACTGAAAAAAGTACTTGGGCTAGTCCCCTTACTTACCAAGCCCATCGTCGGTGAAGAGCTTTTTCTATACCTCTCAGCGGGGCATTAAGTGGTGGCCTCTGTCCTAATTCGAGAGGAGGCAGGAATTCAAAAGCCCGTGTACTATGTGAGCAAGGTTCTCCATGACTCGGAAACAAGGTATCTTCCCGTAGATAAAATGGCCTATGCATTCCTGATTATGGCTCGTAAGCTCTGGCTGTATTTCCATGCACACACGATTGTCCTCCTGACCGACTAGCCTCTTCGGTAAGTGCTCCACAAACCAGATATCTCCAAGAGAATGGTCAAATGGTTTATGGAACTCGAGGAGTTCGACATTCATTACTAGCTATGCACAACTATCAAAGCCCAAGCCTTGGCTGACTTCATTGTGGAAACCACCCTCCCGATTTAGGATGATTCCACTCCAGATCTTGTTGAGACCGAGGTAATCTCCCAGTGGATGCTCCACGTCGATGGATCCTCCAACGACACTGGGACTGGCGCCAGACTTATATTAAGTGGCTCGGACGACTTTACCATCTAGTACTCCCTTAGGTTCGAATTCAGAGCCTCGAACAATGAAGCAGAGTACGAAGCTTTACTGGCCGAGATGAAGCTAGCAAGGGTGCTATCCATAGGGGCCTTAAATGCATACAACGACTTGCAGTTAATAGTAAACCAAGTCAATGGAGAGTTCGAGGACTGAGGGGAGAAGATCGCCACTACTTAGTGAAAGTCAAAGAACTTGTCGCCAAGTTCAAAGTGTATCAAATCAATCAAATTCCCTGGGCTGACTCCTTAGCCCGGCTCGCCTCCTCTCGACAGCTCGAGCCCACCCAAGCGGTCTACCTTGAAACACTCACCACACCCAGCATCAATGAAACAGTTGTGTTACCTGTGGCCACTAGGGAAACCTGGATGGATCCTATCATTGGGTATTTATGGGACGGGCATCTCCCGAGCGAAAAAAAATGAGGTGAAAAAAATCGTCTCCTGCACAGCACGGTACACAATTTTGAATGATCAATTATACAAAAGGGGTCTTATGACTCGTTATTTAAAATGCTTAGGCTCGATCGAGACCAAATACACCCTCCAGGAAGTCCATGAAGGGATCTGCGAAAATCATCTCGGTGGGCGAGCCCTTGCTTTCAAGATTCTTGGCCAAGGGTACTACTGACACGGGATACGAGAAGAAGCCATGGAAGTGGTAAAGAAGTGTAAAAGTTGCCAGTAGTATGCTACCATCTCCCGCAGTCCGATCAAGTGGGTAGAAGTCGAACCACTGGCCAGTATCACCGACCATCAGGCCAGGGGTTTCGTCTAGAAGCTAATAGTATGCCGCTTTGGTATACCGCGAGTGCTGGTAACAGACAACGACAAACGGTTCGATAGTACTCAGTTCAAAATATTCTGTAACGAGTTGCATATCGAGCATCGCTTCTCCTCCGTCGGGTACCTACAAGTTAATGGGCAAGCCGAAGTAACTAACAGAACCCTCTTGCAGGGCATCAAAAGGAGATTAGACGAGGTGGATCGACAGTGGACGAACCACTTCCGAATATACTCTGGGCGTATCGGACCACTACCCGAGCGCCCACCAGCGAAACCCCTTTCTTCATGACTGACCGCTCGGAAGCCGTTATCCCCTTGGAAATAGGAGTGCCTTCACTTCGAGTGTAAAATTTCGAGAGCAATAGCAACGAAAAGACTCTTCGTATGAACACTGATTTTTTCGATGAAGCCTGAGATAAAGCTCAGATCCGGCTAGCCGCCTATCAGTAGCGAACTGCTGGGTATTACAACTCTTAAGTACGAGAAAAGGCACTTTCAACTTCATTATCTCGTTTTACAAAAGAACAAAGTGTCTCGACCACGGGAAACAGGGAAGCTAATCCCTAACAGGGATGGTTCGTATCGCTTCAAAAGGGTATGTAGACCCGGTACCTTTGAGCTCGATGAGCTAAGTAGCAAACATATTCCATGAACTTGGAACACCGAACATCTCTGACATTTCTACCAATGAACTCGAACCCTACGCACGAGTTTCAAAAGGAAGTTCGATTGAAATAGAAAATTGTAAACGAAAGATTGTTATAAATAGCAAGGTTGGAAAAGTAAAAGATTCTATTGATATCATCAAAAGACAAAACAAAAGGCACTAACGGCCTTAAAATACAAAAAGAGAGAAAAAAAAATGCCTAATCTAAGGCTGGAGCCGCCTCCACATCAACCTATGGCTTGTAGTTGTCTCTTCCCCAGCAGGAGCCTCGGGCTCGACCTCAGCAGCAGTAGGCTCCTTTTCTTCCTCTTCCTCCTCTGGATTCAGAAGATCGAGCCCCGAAAAATAAATCTTAGGGTGCATGGCCTTGACCTTCCTCTTGGCTTCCAAGAAGCCCTTGAGGAACTACTTTCCTCCCTCCAGGTCTACAGTCACTCGGAAGGCATTCAAGCCTTGGAAAGCCGTCAGGGCCTCCTCAACGGCAGCCCAAGTACGGGCCTCGCCCTCCTTTACCAGGAGCTGCATAGCCCACTCGACCTCAACCTTGATACAAAGGGCAACATCCCTCTCCCGGACTCCTCGGTCCTAACCTGGTTGGTCGCATCCTCTTACGCCTACAGCCGCTGGACAGCTGATAGGAACACTTTGTATGATGTTTTTAATACCTTTCCTACCCTATTTGGCTTTGTAATTCTCTTAATTTTATTATTTTGAGCTTGGTTTCTATTCTTAGTGTTTAGAGAGCTTGTGAACGTGGGAATAGCAAAAGAACGTGCAAAAATGAGTTTTCCTAGTTACTTTAGGAAATCTAAGTGGATTAAGAAAATAATCTTATCATTCTAAGAAACTTTTCTAAATTGGTTTTTGATATCTTTCCTTTTATGGAACTTTCCTTATTTATTATTTTCTGATTTCTTTGTAGGGAATTTCCACCTTGGAATTTCAGGAGGACCCAACGACTAGAATTAAAATGGTCATATCTTCTTGCACACATCTCCAAATGGACTGAAACTTGTTGGGTTGGAAAGAAGACATCTTGAACTTCATTTTGGACCTAAGAAAGTCTCAAAAAGGATATTGTTTGAGCCTGTTATGATAGACCTAAACCTAGTAGGCTGTTGCATCCAAATTTTCGTCCACTTCGGGCTTGGACCTTGTACCTTGCTTAGTTGACAAAAGTATTATATGATTTTTGTTGGATAGGCCCATGTTAGGTTTAACATACCCATGTCATTAATTTACCTTCTAAATAAGCCCAACCGAAACCCTATTTTTTTATTTCCAATTGTACACAGCCCAAAACCCTAATTTCTCTCCTAATTTTGCACAAGCCGGCCACCTATTATTTTCCTTCTAATTAAAGCCCAGCTGGCCACCCAAAATTCTCTCCAAATAAGGCCCAGCCGCAACCCTAATTTACATTCTAAACAAGCCTAGCCGGCCACCTCAATTGTCCTCCCACATGTGCACAGCTGAAACCTTAGTTTTTCTTCTATATATATAAAGCTGAAAACCCTAGTTGGGGAATCATCTTTTCGGAGAGCTCTCTACTCAAACTCAAAAAGCAAGAGGCTGAAACACTCCACCTTTCCATCTCCAGTTGTGAGCATATAAGGACTTCTCCATATTGTGTTCTCCTTCATCGATCAGCCATAACCGTGAGGATCATCACCATTAACATCTTAAGCGTCCTTGAGTATGTTAGAAAATTGTAACCCTTACGGCTATTCTTTTTAATTGTTTCATACTTGGTTGTTATTGGATTAAAGAATATTGAGTTTGATTTTTATGTTGGAGTTTATTATTAATTCAATGAGTTGGTTAATTTTCAGATTTATTGATTTATGTTTTCAAATTTTTCATGATATGTAGATATATGAATTCATGATCTCTATTACATATGTTGAATTTTCAATTCTATTATATTGAAAACTTTGATATTGCAAATCATTGAAGCCAATAATCGCACTTTTGATCATCTAATTGATCAGGAGTATGATTTAAAGTGGCAAAAGCTATGAACAATAGCCAATGTTCTGAAAATTGCATGTTCTTTATCCATGTTGAATTTTCAGTTCTTTATCCATAATCACACTTTCGATCACCTAATTGATCTAGAGTACGATTTAAAGTGGAAAAATCTACAACTTTGATTTTGCAAATCATTGAAGCCATAATCGCACCTTCGATCACCTAATTGATCCGGAGTACGATTTATAGTGGTAAAAGCTATGAACAATAGCCAATGCTCTGGGAATTGCATGTTCTTTATCCATGGACTTTTTAATAGGACTAAGGAACAAGTTATTGAGTCATAATTCCTTTTGATCTTAATGATTTGTTTAAGTAATTGTAAGGATGCGCTGAGTATTAACTTGATTGCTTAAATAAAATAGCTAGCTGATGGACTTTTCCTAAGCTTAGTGATTATCTAAGAAGAAATTTATAAAGCGCATGATCTCTTTAGGCTTGTACTTTGATTCGATTCTGATATGAGATTGAGGTACGAATTCGTTGTCTACATTAAAACAATTTGATTAGTCATTTAATAAATTTAATTTTCTGAATTATGAGAGAAAATGATCAATTGTAAATAACGTTTCTTTAATTTCCTTAATAAAATTCGTAAAAAAAAAAATCAGATCATGAAAACCCCCTAATTTTGTGTAATATGTTAATAGATGTAGATTTATATTTGTTTATAATCTACTAATTAAACCAACCAAATTATTATTATTATTATTATTATTATTATTATTATTATTATTTGACTCTTTATTATAGGAGTACCCACAATCCCCGGCCAATAACGATACTCTACTAATCACTTTACTACAACCTTCTGCAGGGTTTGTTGATGACCAAACAAACGGTCTATCAAATGGCACCGTTGCCGGGGATTGCAAAATCTCTATATTTTAGTGTCATTTAACTTGTTAATATTTTGCGTACTTGTAAAATTTGCATGTAATATACATTGTGTTTTACTTTATTGCAATTTTAGCATATGACTTCCTTAAAACCATTTGTAACGTTTGTATGAAAAGAAGCTCATTATTATTTTTATTTCAAACTTTAACTTATACATTGATTCCTTTGCTTTTGTTTTTTTTTTTTGTCCATGAATGTCAGCAGTCAGTAAAAAGACTCAGGAACTTAGAAAACGCTTGGCTTTGCTAAAAGAAGTTACACCTTCTACAAATCAACCCCCACCTCACCAAGTAGGGAGGGTAGAGTCGGAAGAGTCAGATAATTCTCCACATCACTTGTCAGATGAAGAAGAAGATATACCTGACTTAGAAGACGCCAGTAAGGAAGATGAATTACCAATGGCTGAAACTATTAGGCCAATGTCTTCTTCAACTGATAGGGGAGCTGCACCAACTTGTATTACTTATCCAGAACCAGCAGTGGGCAAGATAGCTTTGTTCGAACTGAAGAGTGGGTTCTTACACCATATGCCCAAATTCCATGGGCTGACTAACGAAGATCCTCACAAAAATCTCAAGGAGTTTCAGTTTGTGTGTTCAAGTATGTGCCCAAGAAGTCAGGAGTTGTTGTGGTAAAGAATTAGGAGAATGAACTGGTACCTCAAAGAGTGGTGACTGGTTATCGAGTTTGCATAGACTATAGGAAGCTCAACACTTCAACAAGGAAGGACTATTTCCCTCTACCCTTCATCGATCAGATGCTTGAGAGGTTAGCTGGTTATCCTTTTTGTTGTTTTTTGGATGGATATAGTGGGTACAACCAGATTTGTATAGCCCAAGAAGACCAAGAGAATACCACCTTCACTTGCTCTTTCGGCACATATGCCTATAAACGTATGCCATTCGAATTGTGCAATACACCAGGTATATTTCAACATTGTATGCTTTCTATTTTCTCTGAATACATTGAGAATATCATTGAGGTCTTTATGGATGCTTTTAGTGTCTTTGGTAGAGATTTTGATGCATGCTTAGGAAATTTGGAACTTATTCTGAAACGTTATGTTGAAACTAACTTGGTTCTAAATTGGCAAAAGTGTCACTTAATGGTGACTCAAGGGATTGTTTTAGGACATATCATATCTGCTAGGGGGATTGAGGTTGATAAATCTAAGGTAGATCTTGTGTGTTACTTACCCTCTCCCACTTGTGTGAGAGAGGTTCGTTCATTTCTTGGTCATGCAGGATTTTACAAACGGTTTATAAAGGATTTCTCCAAGGTATCAAGGCCTTTGTGTCGTTTGCTCCAAAAGGACACTCCCTTTGAGTTTGATAAGGAGTGCAAGAAAACTTTTGAGAAGCTGAAGGAGTTATTGACTACTGCTTCCATCATATCGCCACCAAAAATTCGAGAGATTTGAACTCTAACTCCCCTCAAGAATCAAGCTCTTCAGAAACCTCCTCCTCAGCAACTCTCATACACCATGCCTCCGAGCACCCAAGCCAGCTACCAAACCAAGACATTAGCCCAACTCAAAATCAAAAGCCCGTGAATAGTGAAAACACCAAACTCCCGTGGCAAGAAGACGAAGGCTCTCAAGATTTAGGTTGCAAAGCTTTCAGAAACTTGGGGATGAAGACGAAGGCTCTTAAGGAAATCTTTCTCTCTTTGCGAAACTCATTATGATTTGAAGTGAAGAAAAAAGGAAGCAAGGGCCTCCTTATATAGGAAAAAAAGGGCACAAAGAGCAAGGACATTAAATGAAGGACGGATGAGGAAGTGACACTTTAAGAACTCGAGGCAACTTTCACTCTCCCCAAGGAGTCCGCCGCCACAAAACTAGGAGGCCCATAATTAAAGCTAAGGGTCGCTTCATTCCCTTAGGCGATGTCCCTCTCCCCTAGGCGCCGTTTCAGTCACCAAAAGTGTTGTCTCATTCCCCAAAGAGTTCAATCATTAACAAGCGTCGTCATTCTTGCAAAAAACGGCTGTAAGCATTTAATAAGGACTGACACTTGCCACATGTCAATAAAGACTAAGGAACCCAAGGGAATTGGGCCCCAAGAGAGCCCAAAAACCCACAAGACAAAACCCAAGATTTTCTATAGTCCAAGAAGCTCAAAGAAACATTTCTCATGGGCTCAAAATATAAGAAGCCCAAAAGTCTCCCTGAGATTCAAAATCTCTCCAAGTCCGAGCATATGAATTGCTCCACACATGCTCGGATCCATGTCTCCAAGGCAGAGTAGATGGATTGCTCTACACGTGCCTGACCCACTAGCTATAAGTTCGAGCAGATTGATTGCTCCACACATGCTCAGACCCATACCTCCAAGGCAGAGCAGATGGATTGCTCCACACATGCTCAACCCACTAGGTCCAAGTCCGAGCAGATTGATTGCTCCACACAAGCTCGGACCCATATCTCCAAGGCCGAGCAGATGGATTGTTCCACACATGCTCGGCCCACAAGCTCCAAGTCCAAGCAGATAGATTGCTCCACACATACTCAGACCCATTTCTTCAAGGCTGAGCAGATGGATTGCTCCACACATGCTCGGCTCACTAGCTCCAAGATCGAGCAAATGGATTGCTCCACACATGCTCAGACCCATGCCTCTAAGGCCGAGCAGATGGATTGCTCCACACATGCTCGGCCTACTAACTCCAAGTCCGAGTAGATAGATTGCTCCACATAAGCTCAGACCCATGTTTTCAAGGCCGAGCCGATGAATTTCGCCATACATGCTTGGCCCACAAGCTCCAAGTTTGAGCAGATGGATTGCTCCACACATGCTCGGCCCACCAGCTCCAAGACTAAGTAGATGGATTGTTCTAAACATGCTCGGACCACTGGCTTCAAGTCTGAGCAGATGGATTGCTCCACACATGCTCGGACCTATGTCTCTAAGGTCGAGCAGATGGATTGATCCACACATGCTCGGCCCACAAGCACCACGTCCGAGCAGATGAATTGCTCCACACATACTTGGACCCATACCTCTCCACACATGCTCGAACCAATGTCTTCAAAACCGAGCAGATGGATCACTCCACACATGCTCGGCCCACCAGTTCCAAGTTCGAGCAAATAGATTGCTCCATATATGCTCGGACCCATGTCTCCAAAGCCGAGTAGATGGATTGCTCCACACATGCTCAACCCACTAGCTCCAAGTCCGAGTAGTTAGATTGCTCCACACATGCTCAGACTTATGCCTTTAAGGCCGAGCAGATGGATTGCTCCACACATGCTCAGCTCACTAGCTCTAAGTCTGAGCAGATAGATTACTCTACACAAGCTCGGACCCATATCTTCAAGGTCGAGCAGATGAATTGCTCCATACATGCTCAGCCCATAAGCTCCAAGTCCGAGCAAATGGATTGCTCTACACATGCTCGGACCCATATCTTCAAAGTCGAGTATATGAATTGCTCCGCATATGCTCGGCTCACCAGCTCCAAGTCCAAGCAGATGGATTGCTCCACACATGCTTGGACCTATGCCTCCAAGGCCGAGCAGATGGATTACTCTACACATGCTCGGACCACTAGCTCCAAGTCTGAGCAGATGGATTGCTCCACACATACTGGGACCTATATCTCCAAGGACGAGCAGATGGATTGATCCACACATGCTCGGCCCACAAGCTCCAAGTCCGAGCAGATGAATTGCTCCATACATGCTCGGACCCATGCCTCCAAAGCCAAGCATATGGATTGCTCCACACATGCTCAGACCCATCTCTTCAAGGCTGAGTATATGGATTGCTCCACACATGCTCGGCCCACCAACTCCAAGTCTGAACAGTTGGATTGCTCTACACATGCTCGGACCCACGCCTCCAAGGTCGAGCAGATGGATTGCTCCACACATACTCGGCCCACCAGCTCGAAGTTCGAGCAGATGGATTGCTCCACACATGCTCGAACCCATGTCTCCAAGGTTGAGTAAATGGATTGCTCCACACATGCTCCACCCACAAGCTCCAAGTTCTAGCAGATGGATTGCATCACACATGCTCAGACCCATGTCTCTAAGGCCGAGCAGTTTGATTGCTCCACACATGCTCGGCCCACAAGCTCCAAGTCCAAGCAGATGGATTGCTCCACACATGCTCGAACCCATGTCTTCAAGACCGAGCAGATGGATTGCTCCACACATACTCGGCCCACCAGCTCCAAGTCCAAGCAAATGGATTGTTCCACACATGCTCAGACCCATGTCTCCAAGGTTGAGCAGATGGATTGCTCCACACATGCTCAGCCCACTATCTCCAAGTCCGAGTAGTTGGATTGCTTCACACATGCTTAGACCCATGCCTCTAAGGCCGAACAGATGGATTACTCCACAATGCTCGGCCCACTAGCTCCAATTTCGAGCAGATGGATTGCTCCACACATGCACGGACCCATGCCTCCAAGGCTGAGCAGATAAATTGCTTCGTATATGCTCAGCCCATTAGCTCCAAGTCCGAGTAGTTAGATTGCTCCACACATGCTCGGTCCCCTAGCTCCAAGTCCGAGTAGATGGATTGCTCCACACATGCTTGGACCCATGTCTCCAAGGTCGAGCAGATGGATTGCTCCACACATGCTAGACCTTCTAGCTCCAAGTCCGAGCAGATAGATTGCTCCACACATGCTCGGACCCATGCCTCAAAGGCCGAGCAGATGGATTGCTCCATACATGCTCTGCTCGGCACTGTCAAAAGCTCGGCGTATTACCCCTTTTACTACAGACCGGACTGTGTGATACTTCCTTAAGCACCTAAATATACTCAAGGAAGTGGGGGGCCTCTGGTACTACTAAAAAACACACACCCAATAAAGAGACGACACTTGGACCATCCCAGGGATACACAGCAGGGCAACACGCGGATGACTCAGGCTCGGACAACTGGACCCCAGGTCATCACCACCCTCTAGGTCACACCGTCCTTAACACAAGGGCCGCCTCATACGTGGGTATCCCTAACCAAGATAGCAAGGCAACACAGCTAGGCCTCCTAGGCATCATTGCCCACCCAGCTAGGCCCCTACGTCACCACCGCCCTGGATGAAAGGCCACCTCAAAACCCTATAAAAAGATTCAGGCGCCCATTCCAGAAAGAGAGGTTAGATTCGTCTTCCTAACCTAAAAAAGGAACATCGTCATACATCTTATCATACACTAGCAAAAGTTTCGGAGCATCCTCGGAGGCACTCCCTCGGTGCAGGTTCCCTCGAGGCCAGGCCTCCAACTCGGTGAACATGTTTTTGGCATCAACACAAGTTAACAAGGACTGCACCAGTCTCAATTGATATTTGATTGTGCCTAGTTAATGAAATTTTACAACCCAAGCCTTACCCTTGTTAGGTTTGAGGTGAATGAGAGGAAACGAAATAAAATGATATATTATGAGTGATGTTTGATCCATGATGCGCTCAAACATGTTATTTTATGAACTAAGATTTTAAAAAAACGAGACAAGAATATGTGAAAACTAAAAGAAAAAAAATCAAGTTATAATGGTTGGATGGTTGGCTGGTTGAAGGTTAACGAACTTGTTGGAGTGCTGATTAAAATCACTCAAATCAATCAATATTTGAGGTTTAGAGACTTTCGGTCATTGAAAACTGAGAGCAGAGAAGGTTCTGTCATTTACCAAATAGTGCGTAAATTTTACATCAAGTCTAATTTGCGAAGAAAATGTTCATTTGATGCCCATTCAAAACACTTACTTTTGTCTTTTTTGACTATATTTTGATAGTTATGTTAAATAGTTATGCATTGTCCTTTATTTTGCCTTTTTTTTTTTATGTTAATAGTGAAATCGAATACCCATATAATCCCCGTCTTATTGATTCTTATATATAATCAATGCTGACATTGGCATGTAAATGTTGTTGCGTTTGAAAAATTGGTGTACGTATAGTATATTTCCTATTGATCCGAATCGTATTGCTTAAAAATCTTTAGTAAGTCTCTCCACATAGGTGTTAAATTCTCTTTTACTGGAGATTTTAATATTTTGCGTGAGCGCCCCTCCCAAAGGGAAGGAGAGACCATAAACCACAGATTTTTGCTTATAAAAAGTACATAAAATGTGGTTGTTTGGAACTGTTTTTGTTGTTTCTTTTTCGTTTGAGGCTTATTAGGTTTATGAATTAAAGAATTGATGGTAGTATTTTCACTTTCCTCATCTTAAATCTTTTATGATTTTATCAATTAAATTAATTGACATTCACATTTGTTTTTTATCGTCCAAGTCAACAATAATTGCTTTCATTTATCTGAACTTACTAGAGTTAATAAAACAAAATGAATGGATGCAGAGTTTCCTTTATGGTTTTAAAATACAGTTTTTTATTTTTTTTTGTAGAATTTAATGTAATTGTGATTATTTGTTTCTTATTAGTTTTCTTATAAAAAATCCTTGAATGAATGGTTATAATGCCCGATTAGTATCCCTTTTCTACCACTAAAGACATGCGTGAATATCTCAACTACAATCATGTTTTGTAAGAGTGAATCAACCTAATTTTTGATGATGCAATTAAAAATGAAATACAAAAAGATAATGAATGGTAAACAGCAGTTATGAACAGTACATTTTAAATTGACATAATCTAATCAGTTTGCGTCACGTAAATTTAAAATGATTTTTTTAATCTCCATATTACCAATGAAATTACTACATATTACCATGAATTTTCAAAAGGTTACCAATAAAATTCCTAAACTGGAAAATCTAAAACTTGCTGTTACCGGATGGTGTAACTACTCCTATAAGTTTACCTCTCTTGTTCATTAAATTATTTTCAAGAAAAGTCCAGTCCTAATTATTGATTCATAATGGCTAAAACTTTTATCTGAGGGACACCCAACTGTTGTGATATTTGATAGATTTGAATGAGAGTAGTGTGACTGAACTCGTGCACCAAAAACAACTTTTCAGGCAGCACGTACAATCTAGATGCCAAAGTGCTTTTAATTTACTTTTACTGCACATAAGAGTTCGGTATTAGCGAAAAAGCACTTTATGTAAAAGCCAGACCGTCTACCGCGCTTTTCGGCTTGCTGTATTTTGGAGCATCTCCTTTGGCTGCAATTGAAGGAGCTTTTTGGAAACCACTTTTTTACCTTTGAATGACAATTTTGAGCTAAATATAACAATGTTCGTCTTTAAAGTGTGATCACTTATTCAATCCTGAAAGTTTCTATTTAAATAATCTCTATTATATAATTTTAAAACCTTTTCAATTTTGCAAATCACAATTCTATCAAAAACTTAAAGAATTGTTAAATTAACCGTCTTAAGCTAAAGTAGATGTGCACTTGATTAAAATAAATGTTGACGTGGATAAACGTACATGGTTTGAAGTAAAATCCCAAATCATATGTTTTATTTTGTTCCAAATCAAACTTTAAATCACATTCACGTCCAATATAAAAATAAATGTATCTCCTAATTTCTCAATTTAGTCTAGTCAGCTTTCAAATTAATCAAATCAACGTCCAAGTTGGACTTCCCTTGAGTTTTATCATGAAAATGTAACTCCTATGGTAAAATTGAACGATTTTAAAACTTTAAAAAAATATACACCACTTAAATTAAAACTTTATAAATGAAATTAAATAAATGGTTAAATATTGAGGATAAAAAGTGATATTTATATGTTTCATTATCTTCGGCCAATTTGGTACGTTGATCAAACACTATGATAATTAAGTTTATTATAGACTTTTATTAGTTACAATATTTGAAATTTTAGAATTAAAATAAACTCAGTTGAGAATATTTTCAAATTTAATATGTTTCAAAGAAATTTTTTTATTAAAAAACTCTAATCAATCTTAAAATTACCTGACCTAACCATATATGTACATACATGTGCCATGCATACATGCATGTATGTCTTACACTCTAAATTTTTATAATCAAAATGTGATGTATGAGGAACACATGCAGACAATATTGCATGGTGCAAAATAATGGACCACTTGAATGGAATGGCCACGAAGTATACCATATTTTTTTAATAAAGAAAGATAAGAAAATTAGAAAAGACGTTTTCTCCAATGATTGGATAGAAAACAGGAGCACCAAACCTTGTCTTCTTGTCTAATCATTGGTGAGGAATAAGCTTCATTTAGATACCATTTCATTTTGGTTTATTCACCTTCTATAACTTCTTTAGTTTATGCATCAACCCCCTTACTGATTAGAGTAAAGAATAAAATTAATATGTTCCATTATAAAATAAATCATATTATTAAAGATATTTTTTTTCCGTTATTCAAAACTTCAAATTTGGAGCATAGGCACCAAAGTTAATTTGCAATATTTTGGATAATGAGAACATTTTATATATATATATATATATATATATAAAAGTACATCTAACAAGAATTAAGATTTGAGATTATGTTTATAGAGAACATTTAAAATTTGACAATATTTTTAATCTAAATTTTATTAAATTTTAAACAATTTATAATTCTATAATATCAATTTTAGTTAGATTTGTTTTAGCATCGCTTTTGAAACAACAGAATTAAAGCAGAAATTAGGTCAAGTGGGCCTACTATGTTTTGAGGACACACTTTTAAGTCTTTGCAGCACAGAAGCAGTAGCATTCTATCTCTAAGGGAAATATTTGGTGTTGTTAGTTTTTTTTTATACCGAGAAAAATAACATATTCAATTGTAATTTTGTCTATATTGATGGTAATATAAGTTATATTTGATGGTAATGTTTATTTTTTATGGTAACTCCATAAATTGTATATTTTTTTTTTTTGTGACACAAAAATCATAACCACATCAAATCCAGAGATTTTTTTTAACTGAAGTTTACTAGGCAGCCTTTACTGTATATCTATGTACAATGTCAAGGGATTATCATATATATATATATATATATACACTAAGCATATATTTATCGTCGTTTATGTGGTAAAAATGGTAAAGGCAATATAGTGGTGTTAATAACAAAAAAATTAAAAAAAAAAGATGAGACGGTACAAAAATCTTATCCGCATGATGATTAATGGACTTTCTGCATAGGTTATAAAGTAGTGATCAGAGTTAGTTTAATTAGGTAAAGTCTTATCACACCAAAGTCTCACAATTGATACTATAATTAATCTTGTCTATTTAGCTTATATCATCATCCCTTTGTTTTTGTTATCTAATCAAAATATGTTGTTTGTTAGTTTCTGTTTAGTATCCATGCAGTTGCTATTCTACTATGATGATTCAATAAACATTTAATATTTCTGGGAATAAATGTTTTATTCTTTGGCCAAACCATCTGTGCCAATAACCCTTGTGATGACATCAACATGATGAATTCTTTGATTCAGATATCTATTCTTTTTTTTTAATTCCTCCTAATTTTAAGTGCATTGAAATTCCATGTTACAACAGATTATAATTAATAAATAACACAAATGGTAATATTAATTCCTGGTTAATTAAACAACTTTTTTTTGGGGAGTGCTTAATATAAACAAATGCATGACCACTTTGTATGCTTAAATTCGTGTTCTTAACAATCAGATTGAGAAAAAAAATAAATTAGAACCCTGAGATTAGTTATAATCTTCTGTAAAACAACGGTTCATTTGATTTCTACTTGGATTTTTTAAAAGTTAATGCTTTGTTTTTCTATTTCTGCAACTATATTTTTCTACTGAGCAAAGATAAACAAACTTCCATTCCAACCACCTGTTTTGACCACTTCAAACCAACAACCAATAAAAATTATTTCTCTCACTTACTACAATACCAATTAAAAGTGATTTTTTAAAGTTAAAACAATAATATTACCGATCTAGCTTTTATAAACATCGTTCAGTTATTAATGGTTCGCCGAGTGCTATAATTAATGACCATTTTGGGTTCTTCTAGCACCGCTATTTTCTCTTTAATCATGAGTCTCTTTTAGGCCTAAAGAACTGAGCTTTTTGACCAATTTTAAACTTTTGTCACCTTTTAAGTTCTAATCTCCACAGTGGGTATTGGAATCTTATTTGAACTGTTTTATTGGTGACCTGGTGTGTTTCATATAAATTATGTCATTAATTAGAACCATGACCATTTTTTATTGCACAGAGAAACTATGTTGCTGTTCATCATTATCGCTTGACTTAAACATCATACTGTTTTAATTAAATATTGAGTAATGATAATGTAGAGAAAGCAATACATGCTACTAATCAATAAATTAACTAGCATGAAAATGACCCAAAATATAACTAATTAAAACTATAGTATAGGTTTTTTAATCATAGTTTAATTTGTACTTTGCCAATTCTAAACTCAAATGAAATATTGAGCTAGTTAGCTTGCAAAGTTTCCTATAGCTTAAGGGTCAAAGGGGAGGGGGTGGTGGTGGTGGTGGTGCGCCTCCTTTAAGAAATGGACTTATCTCTCTTCGTGACTTCTCTTAAAGGCAAAAACATAAATTTCTTCCCCTCAAATTTGCAGCAGAGCAATGGTCATCAGCTGGTAGCCATAGACATGCAAAACACCAACAATATCCAGCCCCAAAATTGTCACACATCAACAAGCCTTTCATCGGATTCCGGCGAACCCTCTGCCAATATTACTACTGCAGGTAACAAATGGGCATCTAAGCTTCTTAGAGAATGTGCAACGGCAATCTACGAGAAGGACTCGAGCAAAATCCATCACCTCCTATGGATGTTAAACGAGCTCGCGTCCCCTTATGGAGATTGTGATCAGAAGTTAGCATCTTATTTCCTGCAAGCTCTCATTTGTAAGGCGACAGAATCCAGCCAACGATGCTACAAAACCCTAACTTCAGTAGCTGAAAAGAGTCACTCCTTTGATTCAGCCCGGAAGTTAATCCTGAAATTCCAAGAGGTAAGTCCTTGGACAACTTTTGGTCATGTAGCTTCAAATGGTGCAATCTTAGAGGCCTTAGATGGGGAAAATAAACTTCATATAATTGATATAAGCAATACCCTTTGCACTCAATGGCCTACTTTGCTAGAATCTTTAGCCACAAGAAACGATGAGACGCCATGTTTAAAGCTAACTGTTGTGGTAACTGCTAGCATTGTAAGATCGGTGATTATGAAGGAAATTGGGCAAAGAATGGAGAAATTTGCTAGGTTAATGGGTGTCCCCTTTGAACTCAATGTAATAAGTGGGTTAAATCACTTAGGAGATCTCACAAAGGAGAGTCTAAATGTTAAAGAGGATGAAGCTATAGCAGTGAATTCTATTGGGGCATTGAGAAGAGTTGCAATAGAGGAAAGAGGAGCTGTGATTCAGCTTTTCAAATCCCTTAAACCTAAAGTTGTAACCGTTGTAGAAGAAGAAGCCGATTTTTTGAGCAACAGAAGTGAGTTTGTCAAGTGCTTTGAAGAGTGCCTTAGGTTCTATACACTGTATTTTGAGATGCTAGAGGAGAGCTTTGTCCCAACTAGTAATGAGAGGTTGATGTTGGAGAGAGAGTGCTCAAGGAGCATAGTTAGGGTTTTGGGTAGTGATGATGATGTAGAAAATTATGAGTGTGAGAGAAGGGAGAGAGGAAGGCAATGGTCTGATAGGCTTAAAGAGGTCTTTACACCGGTTCGATTTAGCGAGGATGTTGTTGATAATGTCAAGGCATTGCTAAAGAGGTATCGATCCGGGTGGGCGCTTGTGTTACCTCAAAAATCAGATGATGATTCAGGAATTTACTTAACATGGAAAGAAGAGCCTGTAATATGGGCATCAGCATGGAAACCCTAGCTAGATAACTGGCCAAAGCAAAAGCCAATTAAAGCTTAATTATATATCATGGCCTTCAAATATATCACAAGTTGGAAGGCCATGAACATATATGGAGTTTGATTTACTTTTCTATGATTCATGCATACTTATAATATTTTTGTATTTTTATCTTATGTCCAACTTTAGTAATGCTTTATGCTTGGGAGTTTGTGCTGCTTTAATTCTTTTGTGATTTTTTAGATCATTGTTGTTGTTTGAAGGTGCATTTGTGTTGCTTTTTCCTTATAAGTTCCATTTCCCCAATCCTGTTTCCCATTTGGATTGCTTGCTCAGATTCTTTCCTTTCATCACTTAGTGGGATTTTGTAACACAATTAATATTATTTAGATTTATGAATTCGAAGAAAATTGCTTTTAGTATATTGCATTAGTATATCTGCAATCTAATGCTATAGAAAATGTTGATTATTGCAAATTAATGATATTATGGACTGCCTAGAGCCCTAGATTTAATACGAAGTAAATGAAAGCTTAAGACTAATTAACTAACTTATTATGAAGGTCCCAAATACCTTCACACTGTGATGAAACTATAAATATCAGGCAAATACAAATTGCAGATTCTTGATTAAGCTTCACAATGTGAGTGCGACGAAAATATGCTTCTTGATTAGCAAAGCTTTTTTACTGGTAAGAGAACTACTATCCTCTATTCCGTCAGACGCGATTGACATATAGATTTCATTTATGGTGCACATTTGATGTTCATGAATGTCCAATGACGTGCGTACACTGCAAATTAAGTCGCACCAGTAGTCATGACTGTTGATGTCCAAAATGTAATGCACACTAAGAAGGGAATACCCTTTCAAGAGTTAAGCGTTGGAGGGGATGCTGAGGGTAGATGGAGAGGCTGAGACCTTGCTCCTTGGCCCTACTCTCTAGGAAGGTTGAAGTGCTTGCAAAGAAAACTAGAACACTTGGGTGAGGGCCCGGAGTTTGTCTTCGAACGAGCACTCCAACACTCAAAATCATTTATCTAATCATAGTACTTAAGGAAGAGATTTTAGAATCTGATTATAATAGACATGTTTTATATAACAGAGACGTGAAGTACTTATCATTAATGGTTGACGATCTAGATTGTCGATTAGAGATCAATTAAAAAGTTAAGATCACTCCACAAGTTAATATAGTATTTATCTTTGAATCTTTGAATAAATTTTTACCATTTTATCTCTGAATGATAAAATGACTGTTTTGATTGTACCACTTCTTGCTTTGTGATTTGAAAATGAATTTTTACGTCCTCTTATTGATACAGCTTGAACTCAAATGCAGATTCAGTGGAATGCAAAACTTTCTAGACAAACCAAACGTGTAAGAGTTACGTCAAATTGAAGTATATATAAGGTCAGAAAAATGTTGTAGTCCTAGTGTAGTATTGAAAAAGATTCAAGAAGGAAAGTCTTAAAAAGAAAGCATACATATAAATAAATTGACATAAAGAAAAGGGTCAAGAAGAGACCTTGGTGGCAAACAGGAGAGTACCAACTAGATCCCATGTTGGCCTTTCTGTCTAGTGATTTGAATAGCATAATTGCCTTTAATTACCATACTCATGTACTCACTTTAGTCCAACATTATATAGTGGAATACAACTTGTTAGATTTAGATAAGACCCAATCTTGTGTACCATCATTAGATCCAGTAGTTCTTTATCATTTCCTATAATTATCAAATTCATTGCGTCACCATGTATCCTTTCCTATCATTTTTGCATCATATGAAGCCATAAGATAGAATACTAAATGTATTCCCCAAATTAATATTGAGATTAACTTTTCTTTTTTTTTGTTTTTGAAAAGGGGATAAACTTTTTTTTTTTTTTTTGGAATGAGGATAACTAATTTTTCTTTCAAGCTTATACACCAAAATTTCTCCAATGATATGAATTTATTCAAATTCAACATCTTTCTTTAAGTGCAAAAATATTTTTTACAATTTATTTATATGGAGCCATAAGAGAATTATAATAGATAACATTTTCATCATCCAAGATCACTGAATCTTAAGTTGTCAATCTGATTAATGTTATTAGCGTATGTAGTTGAATTGCCACACGTCATCCTTATAACTTTGTAAGGTAATATGCTGGGTTCAATCCCATTTTCTATCATCAAAATAAATTAAAAGAGATATAATCAAAAGTATTAATATATATTTGGGAAAAAAAAAACATATTAATAAAATTGAGAAATTCTTGTACAAGCTTAACTTAAGAGTTGGATAAAAATAACCAATAACCATAACCGAAGCTGAATCATCTCAAAAAAAAAAAAAAAAACAGTTAAAAAAAATGGTCAGGTTTATGTTTTGGATTTTAGATTTTTTTTTTTTGTTATGCTTATAGTTATGGTTCTTGATTTAAAAAAAATGGAGATTAACCATATAACCAAACCATTTTGAAATTATATATATACCAAATTACAATTTTATCTTTAGAGCAATAGATTAGATATGTTTTAAGATTAATGTTATAATAGTAAAAAATACTTAGTATATATATCCTTAAGAAGAAACCTTAAAAATCTAAAATCATTATTCACAATTATCTGTTTAATTAACCAAATAGTCGTAGTCTCCCCCCCTCTCTTACCTCCTTTGTCCTTCCACGCATCAATGTGAGCAACCTCTGTTTTTACCTCCTTCAGTCGCACGAAGAGTCCTCTATCCGCTGCGCCTCGTTTACACTTCACAACAGTTTCGATCTTTATTTTGAAGTATTTAAATGTTGATTAAATGGTATTAAGAATTTTAATTTTGATTGATTAGTGTGGAATAAATGAGAATGTAGTATTCTAACTTTTAATATTAAGCTTTGATTAGTGTAATAGTTTTTATTTGATAAATTCTTTTGTTAACTATGATTAATTTAAATTTTTTTATAACCAAACCGAACAAAATTTTGATTACCAAAGTAAATAATTTAATTTATAGTTAGGGTTGAGGATAAACCAAAATTTTGATTATAATTATGGTTTCATCAAATGTTGTGCTTACCAAACCACGTCCAACCCTAACTTAACCTATGTAAATCCCCCAATCATAAAATGCGATGTTAATATATATCATTAATTTTATTAATTGATTCAAAACTAACATAGCACATTATGATTAGTACGGATCAGTAAATATGCAAGAATTTCTTGATACCGTAATTTCGCCACAACTTCGAACTGGATCACGATTTTCTTCATTTGAAAATTGAAACGAAGTCAAGTTTACAGTGAAATTGAATGTCACATTATTAAATACAGAATATTTAAATTTAAATTTATTAATGGTAAGATTGTTAATGTGATATTCAACCTCACCATTAACTTAACCTCTATTTGAATTCTTAAATAAATATCGTGATCCCCTCAAACTTGTTGGACTCAACCGTTCACTCAAACACCCTATTTACCAACTGTCCATTAATTTTCCTCGTGGTTAGCCCTTATATAAATTAAAATTCTGCAGTTCGTTGGTATGTCTGCGTATTGGTTGGTGTCTTCAATCTTTCAGTTCTATCTCCAAATCCAAAAGTTGAGGGAAGCATCCGACACACTCACAAGATCTTTGCCAATAGAAGAAAGTCACTTCGTTCCTATTGGGTCAAAAGCCAAACTTTCATCTATTATTTTCTTTTTCTGTTTCAATGAGTGTCATTGGGTCTATATTTATATAGGTTATATAATGGGAAGTAATCATTTTTTTTTATATCTTTTATCCCGCATTCCCTCTCATTTCAAGTGTGGTTTTGATCTCTAATTTCAGGTCTAATCTGCGTACAGTATCCCAAACTCAATTTGTCACTGTACATAAATTTTGACTTGTTACAATTAAAGACTAGCCACAATGTACAAACATAACATGAATGCAACATGAAATAAGTGAGTTTAGGTTTATCTTAATCATATTTTTGCTGTAATCATGTCAGTGTCGATACAATTATGACATGAAATAATTATGTCATGTTGTGAGTTGATTCATCAATTCGAAAATAACACGCGAGTGATACAATTAATTATTTGTGTTATGTTAACACGATTATGATATGAACACGTATATCGCTCACTTTGACTCGTTTTATTAAATAATAATTAAATAAGATATTTATCATCATAATTTTAATGTAAATTAAAAAAAAATGATGTTATAATTGTTTATATGTTTTTTATAATAAAAAGAATACTAATATTAATATTGTGTATGTTTGAGATTCGTGTTATTTTATATAATAGGTTTATTTTAGAGACTTTAAATAATGTTTTAAAATTTATATACTTGAGCCTATGAATTAGGTTTTTATGTGGCTTATTTGATTAATTATAAATTATATGTTTGAAAATATGTTGGTTTTTAATTGTTTTTATGTTAAAAAATAAATTAAAAAATTTAAGTGAATCATGCTAAATGGGTCGTATTAGTTTTTGATACTTTTAGTCATGTTAATTAACTTGGTCATGTCAAACATTATATGTTTATTAAACGTGTTATGAGTGTCGTATCATGTTACCCGTCTAATAAACAAATTGTATTTGTGTTTGGATTTTTGAAACAATTAGTTCACCGTGTCATGTTCGTATTGACTCAAATAGTGTTATAACAAACAGTTGACATGATCTTCTGTCGGGTTGCATTTCTTGCCCCTTTTGTAACTTAACACTGTATTTTGGGGTTTTTCTTTGTTGCCCCTTTTCAGTATTTTGGGGTTTGCCTTTATGTTGTTGCACTTTCCTCTTTTAATCACTTTGTGCATTCATCATCCTTGTTTGCCTCTTTTGAAGTATGATAATTGCCGGTTTAAGAAAGAATTTCCTTTTTCAGTATCGAAGGGTTCACAAAGGTCATTTAGTACTATCATTTTAGAAATAAGGAAAGGTAGAGAAGCGATGCCTCTTATCACGTTGGTTCTGGATCCTTTAGTCCTTGAAGTCTCATTAATCATGCTTTCTCTTTTGCTTTCTTCTTTTTCAAGAATAACCAAAAGACTCGTGCCCGTCTTATATTATTGCTCAATTTGTTTATCTGGATGATAAAGCATAATCCTCTTCTCTGTACCATTGAAGTGACATATGGGAAAGTTCACGAAGGTGTTGGCATAACTGGTTATTATGATCATGAATGGTCAAGGCATTTTGTACAGGAGGTCAACAGAGAGGGGTGATTAGTTTGCCCTTCGAATTTTTGGGTTCAATCAACTAGGACGGATCTGAATTGGTAAGCCTAAGGAAAATTATAACAAGGAGTTTCGAGTGAGTTTTGGTGGAGTAGAATGAGATATTTTCCATAATATGGCCTCATGACATTTTATCGGAGCTTTGAAGAGCATTTGTTGATCTGAATCCTGTAAATTCTTTGTGAGCTAAGTTCCAGAGTAACTCAACATTTTTATTTAATAAATCCCATTTTTTTTCTTGGTCATTGCCCCATAAAGAAGAGACTCTTTTTATGGATACTTGCAGTTGGTTTTTCTAAGAAAAACATCTTGGATTGTGTTTGATAAAGTTATTTTGATTAAAGAAGATTCTCTTTGGTTTCAAAATCGACGAACTCTTTCAATCAAAATTTTCAATGAAATAGAACCTCTAAGTGCTTTTTTATGAAATTTCAAGTTTGAACAAAACTTTTTTAGTGAACTAGTTGAAATTTTTTTCCCGTCCAACAAGATTAAAAAATCATTCACATGAGTTGATTACTACGGGATACAATTCAAAAACACTTGTTACACTAAGCGTTATACTCAGTGCACCCCTTGACTAGAGAAAAGTCTAGATCTCACAAACTGACTCAATCTAAGAAGATGTCGCTTGCACAATCTGACTCTATCTTTTCATTCATTGTGGAATGGGTTTGTTAAAAAAAATAATTTTCTTTTCTTTTCTTTTCTTTTTTTCATTTCTTCTTCAATCCTTCAATTCTCTTGCTTTCTTTTTTTAAATAATAAAATGGAGAACAAATAAAAATCCTTTTTTCTTTTGATTTTCTAAACTTCTTTCAAAATTAGAATGACTTTAAATCGAAAGATCATAATTTAGATTTTTTATTTTACTTTTCAAAATCAATCGAGAAGTTTAACCCAAAAGTGGGTTATAATTAAAACTGATTGATTTATTTAATTACAACAAAAGATTAAATTGAGCTTTTCAAATTAATGTTAAAATGAAGTTTAAATATATTTTCTTGATTTTTCAAATTAAACTCATGAAATCTAAAATTTTATTACTAGCTCTGACAAAATTGGCATATGACAATTCTCAATCACAAGAGTAGAAAAATAGATTTAATGAACAAAATTTTGAACTACTCATTTTAAGTTTAGTTTTGGATCCTAAAAATATATTCTTTTAAATTGTCCAATGTAGAAAATTGTTATGAACTTGTGAATAAGTTTTATTTTGAAGATTTCACCAAGCAAAAGAAAATTTGTTTCCCTTATGAGTTACAATATTATGAGATTGACACTATAAGAAAAATGTCATTTTCGCAAGGACAAAAGTCGTTGCAAAAAGTCAAAAATAATTGTGAAAAAATCTTTTGCAATGCTAAAAATCATTACAAAGTCGTTATCATAAACTCCGTAGCAAAAAGTCCTGTAACGACTATTGTTCGTTGTGAAAAAAAACGTTCCTAACGTAATGACATGAACCGTATTAATCACATATAATATTATATGGCAACAAAAATGTCGTTGCGATATGCAAACCCTTTCGTAACAATCAAAAATTGGTTGCGTAAAATCCTGTATCAACAACGTTTTTGTCGTTACAAAAACCCATATATCAACGACTATATGATTGTTGCAAAGATCCTTTCGCAAAATCTATTTAATAACCACAAAGTCGTTGCGAAAATATCCTTTCACAACACTGATAGTTACTATAGGTTTTACTTATCTTAAATGCTTATTTTGCAACAACAAGAGTCATTGTGCCCATGTTTGGGGAGGGTTTTCAAAAACCCTTCTCAGTGTTTAAACATTAAAATCACTTTTCAAACACTGTTAACATGTTTGGAAGGGAGTTTTGCAAAACAGTTTTTAAACATTGTTTTCAAAATAAAGGTTTTCAAACACTGATTTCTGAAAACTCCAAAAAGGAGGAGTTTTCAGTTTTCATTTTCACTATTCAACTTAAAAATCACGACTCTCTTTTCTCTTCTCTCTCTCTGCTCTCTACTCTCTTCCATGAACGACGAGCTCTGTAACCCATGAACGACGAGCTCTGTAACCCATGAACGACGAGCTCTATAACGAGCCCAAAGACAACGCAGGAGGTAGCAATGGAGGGGAAGAAGCATCTAGAAGAGACGATAGAGGCAGCTTTCCAGATCCTCTTATCCATGAATGACAAGCTCTGTAACCCTACTTTGTGGGCGACCACTCCCTCTTCAGCTGCTGCAATGACCAATGGGCTTCCTTCGGTTTCCTCGAACGGCGATGCGTCGTCCTTTGATGGAGCCGCACACCACTTGGAGATGGGCGGCGACGGCGTCGCTGGTGGTGGCAGTGGCAATAGCGCTCTCGACGAGGCTCGCCTTCTCTACAAGAACTCCATCGCTTCGCTTCGTGCTGTTCTTGCCACTATTCCCAATTCTCAAAAGGTAATTTTAAGAAAAAAGCGAGCAATATCATAGCTTTAGTCAATTTGTTTTTTTTTAATTACTTCTGTTGGTTGTGAGATTTCATTGTGCTGTGTTAATAATACTAAGGCTTTTTGGGTTTTCTTTTCTTGGGAAGTGGAGATTTTGATACAGATTGTGATGGAATGAATTTTTTTTTTTTTTTGTGAAATTGTGTTTTTAAGTCTTGCTGCATTATAGGAGTAATGTATAACAAAAGATTGGGAATTGAGAGCCAGTGTGAGGAAAATGGGCATGCATAGCCTTAGCAGTTTTAGTGGAAGCAATGATGGATTGATGGGTAATGAGCAAGAGAAGTTTGTGTTGATTGTGTTCAATTAAGGAATGAACAACTTTGTGCGATTTGTCATTCTAGAATCAGAGATGAAATTATTTTTTGTATGCAATATAGAATAAACAAAACTATGAGAGTAGATACATCTCTGGGTGTACAGTAGGACTAGTAGTCGATTAGGAACCATCACAACCCCGTCAGACTGTTCAGAATGTGACATGGAATGGCAGGAAATGTGAACTGCATTAGAATCTCAATGACTAAGTTATTAATAACATTGACATTGTAAGTATTAGAAACGGTGGTGGAACCAACTATTTGATTTTGGTCAATTATTTATATAAAAAATAGAAGGCCTTATTCATCTGCATTTGCTGCAAATGCAAGCTCTTGGATGGCTCATCTTATCGTTGTAAAGAGTGACGGTGGTTACAACTATGCTTTAACTGATCTGACTGCCCTTTGGTTAGTTCAGCCCCTCTTCATTTTTTTAAATAAAATTTGAATTTGATATCTCTTTGAAATCATGTAGTTAATGTTGATTCTGTTATCCTCTAGTAATTTGTTCTTGCGTTTTGCTCCTTGATGTGGGTCTTGTATTGAACTGGCGGCAATATGAAAATTTGAATTTTGGCATGCAGGTGTAGGTCGTTGCTTGTTACCTTATTGCTGGTCATTGTTCCAGTCAGTATCTTGTGTGTGTGTGTGTGTGTTGCGAGACACCTACACCATGCATTCCCGGCATATAATGCAGGATATGCAATTCTGGCAGTAGCCATTGTCTTTACTATCTATGTTAGTCTTCTATCACTTACTTGGTAATTAACATTTCTATTCTTATTGTACAGGTTTTTTATGCAAGACATTATCAAGTTGAGTATGTCACTTTGTGAGTGGATGACTTTGCACCTGTGTTGTCATCAACTGATGTCAGAAATTTTAAGGTTTGCACTCTAGTTCTATAGGTGAGACTGCATAGTGATCCTTCATTGTTGGACTTGCCACTGGCCATCAATTGATTCGGTGGCACCAGCTCAGTACACGCTGGGGTCATGTAATGGGCAGGGGCATCAATTCTGTGATTGAAACATTATTAGGTATTTTCTCAAACTAATTTTTCATCCATTTAGAATAGAAAAAGGGCAAATTTTGATGGTGAGCAAATCATATTATTTCCTGTCGCAAAGGATTTAGCTTGTTGGTGTAATTGGATTGTATTTACTTTGGGTTTGAGAAATGGCATATACCTGAATGAGGTTCTTATTTAAGTTTAACTTATCAGATCAGAAACTGTCCCTCTTAATAGGAAAGGCCATATCTCTTGGATGATATTTTGTCCCTAATTTTCACTCTGTCAGTTACCAATGATTTGGAAAGGCCTATGTAAGGAGCTTGGGTTGGCTACTACTACAGGGAGACGAGCAACAGATTGATTTTCTCAATGTGGCCTCTAGTGATAGACAAATCCAAATGATTGAAATCTTAGTCAAATCTTGGACTTGCTTATGGTAATGACGCTGGCGCAAAAGATGCAGTTTTAAAGGGCTATTCCCCCACTTATACTACTGCAATGACAGAAATTAATGAAAAATTCAGTTTCTAATGCAGCCAAGTAGAGCCTATGTTTTCTTGTGTGTCTCACAGCAAAATCATGCCAAGGTAAGTTTGATTTCTAAAAGTTGTTACTGCATTGGCAGGACTAGTTTGATAGTTTGATTGATGGTGGATTCTGCTTTTTAATAATGAATGATACATGACCTGCTCATAGTATTCTTTTTCATTATTGTTATTTTGAATCAAAAAAATCAATTTCAATCAATCTTATTCTTATATATGTAGTGTTAATACTGATTTTAGTATATTTTACACTGTTTTTGAATTCTTCTAATCTTTCAACAGATGATTTTTAAGAGCCTGTAGAAAACAATGAACATAAATGAAGTGTTCATTTAACTACATGTTACTAATACCCTTTAGTCAAATCGGCACTGAAAGGCAGAAGAAAAATAGGAGATGCTCTGACTAAAGAGAGGCCCCACACAATGGGAGCTTAGATACATCACATGCAGATTTCTGTTGTGTGAGCATATCAATACTGTTGCATTCATCTTTTGCCTTAAACTTTCGTCAAAGCTCACTCAGTTCATTATATCTGTCAGCAAAACTGAAGCAAATAATTCAGAGAGAGAGAGAGAGCTCAATGTTGGTTCTTTGGTTCCTCCCAGCAAAAGATGGTTCATGTAAAGTACAAGCAGAGGAAAGTAGTCATGTGTTGTAGGGAATAAGAAGATTTTATAGTTTAGTTTTGCTTTTGAGAAAACATCAATATTAAAGTCTTTTTTGAGTGGTAGTAGTGGTTTTATGTCTAGGTTATGGGTCGTTCATTTCCATTTTATCAAATTATCAAAATTGTATTTGATCAATGAATATTGTATCTTGTTCTTAAATATTTTATTTTTAAGAAGAAAAATATGTCATCTTTTAGATATTGAACAAACTTGAATATTGTATTTGATGGGTTTGTTGTTCATATTTTATCAAATTGTGAAAGATGTATTGTATTTTTTATTTTTATTTTTAAGAATTTATTTAACATGACATGACCAAGGGGAAGAGTGTTGTCATGTTTGATCCATGATATATATAAAAATATTAACATTTTAAAAATAAGATAATATTAATTATTTCCAAATATTTGGTGTGTGCTTAAAAATATATTTAGTAAATATGAGAAATAAAATTAATTTTAGATACTAAAATTTAAACTGAACACTGAAAGCTGAAAACAGTTACAAGAAAGTGTAATCCAAACAATTTTCTATTTTCAAAACAGTTTTCGAACACTGATTATCCAAACAACATTTCGCTGAAAACTGTTTCCGGAAACAATTTTCGAACACTGTTATCCAAACATGTTTTCGAACACTGAAAACTGAAAACTGTTTTCAGAAACTCTTTTCGAAAACAGTTTTCGAACACTGAAAACTGAAAACTATTACCAAACATGCCCTGTGTAAGTACTTTTTGCAACCGCGAAAATCCTTGCAAAAAAAATTCTATATATATTTTTTAAATATAATTTCATGCTTAAAAATATGCATTGTTAAATCCAAAACAAACCATATTTACATTTACACAAAAATTACAAAAAATATATTAGATAGATTAAGAAAATAAGCACATCCATCAACTATTACAAAATCAAGAATCATTAGTGGATCGATCTAGTATTGAAAATATCAACTCCACATATGACAATGAAATTCAACATTTGATTTCAATCCAAGTGTACAAACTATAAAATTCGAGAATAGCTAACAAAAACAAAATAGCTAATTATAATCCTACTATCATCCTCCTAATACTGTATCCAATCAAACAAATTCACCTTACATAAATATCAAAATAAAAAGTAATTAGATCATGAAAAGCAAAAACTCGTAATTATAAAGTAACTTATAAAAAATCCACAATTAATAGAGCAGGTAACCAAGTTCTTGCAAATCTTTTTCTTGTTGATCCATGACTACTTGCAAAAACATTTTATTGATATTTTAAGCTTGATACAAAAATTGAGTCCAAAATCTATCATCCCAAACATACATAAATCCCTCTTGCACCCCAAAGATTTAACTGATATTGCAACCAAAAACAAAAGAACAAAAAATTGTTGGAGCTTAAAAACTCCCTGGCTATAGCAGCCCCAACACAAACAAAGACTGATTGAAAATACCCTTACTGAAACAGACCCAAAAACTTTATAATGAAATACCTGCATCACTTGCGTAAGTATCATTCGATAGAGAATATGAACTCAAGATAAAAACTGAAATTTTAAAGCACCTGCACCAGTCCTAAAAACCAAGCCTAAACTAAGATAACTTGCAACCATATTTTCAGTCCTCACCACCCCCATTTTTTCAAGACATCTTACCCCTTATTTTTTACTTGCCAAAATTTATGAGAAATTGATTTCAGTATTTTGCTTTATGGTGGGGTTTATGCTTCAAAATTTATGGCATCTTTTCATCTCTGAACCAAAAAATTTAAGGGCATAATTGACTGATAAAAAAACCAACACATTCAGCCAGCATCCAAGTGGAAAGGAATCAGCAAGCAAATGGAGGGAATCTCTACCAAGTGCAACAAAGACTTTTATCTTTCAAAATTCTCACGTAGATATATTTAATAGTTTGCAGTGGTCTATTAAGCTGAAAACTTCTTACATTTCTATAATTTGATTACCATTTGGTATTCAGTGTGAAGACTAATAATCAAGAATGTGAAGTGATAATAAATTTATAACACGTCCAAAACCCCAAAAAAAATGAATGAAAATAATTCACCTCAACATTAGCCCCCAATATGGCATCAGGATAACTGATTGATAGAGTTGATAAGAGATTTATGCCATCACTTTGGATTCCTATCACCTCTTCAACATCAAGATATACATAAGATCTCCCGAAAGGCCTCTATGGAAACCAGAAAACCAATTAACGATCCACAACCATGAAAATCAGTATGGTATCTTCTAAATGTACATATGTAATGAAATTACTACACTCTAAAACAAAAAACTACATATTCCTATAACCTGAAGATTTTCCTTCCTTTCTCTTTTGGCAGAAAACAAGGAATTGGTATCCAAAGCGAGGGGCATCAAGGAGAGGAGAAATTTTGCACCTCACAATAGTTAATTCCTTAAATAGTAAGAAAGCAATCCTTTACTTGCTGAAAAACCAAATAGGGAGAAGGAAAGGGAAGTAAAGTTAAAAAGGAATTCTATGAAGAAGTTAGAAGTTGAAAAATGATAGAAGCAATCCTTGATAAACATTGCATGATTCTCTGCTCTCCTTACAAAAAAGAAAAACTCAATGAGAGAATCTAAAAGAACCTAGAGACTTTCATTACCTCCACATGTTATTGTGGCATCAACAGCACAGACAGAAGAAGTCAATTTGACCCAAAACAATCAACAAACAAGAAAAAAAAGAATATTGCATATCCCAAGAAAATTGATAGCCTCCTTACTTTGTGATAATTAAAAGAAAGGAAGACCAAAGAACTTGAATAATAACAAAATTGATTGTTTACTTACCCATCCAATTACTAGCACTAATTTCTTAGCATGTATAAGTATCATAAAGAGAGAAATGAGAAAAATGAATTCAATTATAACATTAACAGATAAGGTAAACTAAACACAATTATATTTACTTTATATCGAAGGGAAACTAATCTTTAATCTCAACAAGCAAGTTCTAGGAAAATAAGAGTTGGAGCCTAATTTCATAGCATTTTTAACAGAAAGAAAGTTAAACAAGTAAAGAAACGGAACAAAAGTGAATGAAATGAGATCAACTCAGGACAAACTCTTATACCCAACAAAAGTGAAAATCACAAAATGCCCTCTGTTTATAGTACCACATTATCCTCATCTTACTGAAACAGACCCAAAAACTCCATAATGGAAAACTTGCATCACTTGCGCAAAAATCCTTCGATACAGAATATGAACTCAAGAAACTGAAATTTTAAAGCACCTGCACCGAAAGTCCTAAAAACAGAGCCACTTTTCTCAATAACTAACTACAGGGTGAAAGGGAACCATCACTTGATATTACCTCACTTGAGACAATTTTCAATTTTCCTTTTACTGATAAGAAGGAATAAAGGCATAGCTGGTTTAATTTCTTTTAAAAAAAACAGTAAAATTTTTATACTCATGTTAGAAGTGATTTCATTAGAGTAGAAAGGCTCATTAAGATCTAAAAATTAAGTATTCAAATAACTTTAAATTTGGCAGTCAAGATACTTTGATATACATAATTTTCACTTGCATTAAGTTTTAAAAAAAAATAAACTTTATAACTTCTGCCAGTCTATGCATCATTGATCATTTCATCCCTCACAAAAAAAGGACCTTTACAACTACCCACCCTATAAACCACTCGTTTTGCACTTAACTACCACCCTATAAATGATATATAATGTTGAAATGGAAGAGAGCTTTGCAAAAATTAATACTAAAAAGGTCTAAGAGAAAGAAAAAAAAGATAGATTGCTTACTAGGATTATCTTATAGAGAGAAACCTCAAAATAAGAAACATATGAACAAGGAAGTGCCATACCAACACAACCAAATAAAGAAAATATAATCTAGAATAAAGGGGTAAAGAAAGATAAAGAAGGGAAAACGTAGAAGAACCAAGAATACAAATTTCACTCCCAGACCCTATCACAGATATCTTCCACATGAACCACAATGAACTCCCAAGAAAGTTTTGCTTATGTACAGATAAAATGAATAAGTTACCAACTTGCCATCCCCTTGGATGCGTAGTTAAGAAACCCACTCTTCTGAAGACGTGGAATGTTGGAATACTAACTCATGGTAAATATGTTCCTGAGTGATGTATGTAATAGACATTATTCACCATTGCCTGTCTACAAAAAAAGGACGGATGATTATTCTCTAAGTCTTAATAATATTTTTTAAAGGGAATTAAACTAAGTTCATATTATTAATAAGTACTTAGACTGGCTAAAACCAGAGGCTCAAAGAATAAGCACCACAGGTACTTGTCCACTCTACAAAAATTCAAATGGAGCAGTCCTAGAACCAACCCAGACACAATACAATAAATAAAATAAAAAACCAAATGCTCATCATATTAACATGAATTGACAGATTAGTCAACTAAAAAATGGAAAAGGATATAAATTGGTTAACTAATTAAAGGCTTACGTAATTAGAGAGGAAAATCCCTACCTGAGAGTTGGGGTGAGTGACCCATCTTCAATGTAGTGAGCTGTTCATTGCGTCTGCAGTGGACCAAAGAACTCTATAGGGAGGGAAAAAGACGCAATCAACGGATGATCAAATATAGTGAGTAATAAAGATCCCGCCATATTAAATCATAATGGAATTCAAAGCCATCTTCCCTTCGCCCCTCGAAAGTACAACTTCATCATTAACTGATCCATGACAAATGAAGATATGAACTTAGTAGACTCACCGAATAACGACGCAATTTGTTGGGTTAAAAGAAATATATAGAGGGGTTTGGAGTTACCTTTCCATATGAGAAAACTAGCTGGTGGAGGGTTGTTATTCTATCATCCAGCTTCTAGTTTCTCACCTGATTTTGAAAAACCCTTTTGTATATGTTATGCATTAAGGTGATAAATCAATATATTTATCAAATTCTTCCTAATCAAAATAGAAAAACAAGTATCATCAAAGATGAAAGAGATATAAAAAAATAAAGCACAAAGAGAGTAAAACCAGAAAATTTAGAGAGCCAGCACCAGAGTCTGACTGTTGCTGCCGTTCAGCATAAACCATGTACCAAACGGTAGTACCTCAAATTTATAAGCCAGAGACAAATCATACTCTTTAGTTGTAGCCAGAGGGTACAAAGTAAACTAAGTGCTGTGGCAGTTAGAAAATATTTTTGATATAAAATATTTCTCAAAATCCAAAAAACATTTATGTTAAATCATCAAAAATTAATAGATTAATATGTGGAAGTGTATCTGAATCCATAACAATCAATTACTCTCTAAAGTCATGTGGTATGTTTTCCAGATCAACACGTTCTCTTAGAGAATCCTTTGTTTTCTCTTGCTCTCTCTCTGATGATGAGATGTCAAATAATAGAAGAATAATCGTACGTGTGATCTGGGGACCATAACCACTATTAATAGATAATTTCCTTGTTATCTTTTGAAAATTTTATTTTAGTTCATCATAAAAATAGAAATTACCCTTAAGTCTCTAAACGTTAAAGCCCAAATTACCTAAACCTTAGTAGACCACTTTAAATGGGCTTAACCTTATATGATAGTCTACAACACATAATTATTCACATATAAGCCCAATGTTGGATTAAGGATCCAACAATCTCTCACTTGGGCTATATGTGTAACTTTAAAACTATGCATTGCAAAATAATAATCATATGAGCTCTACTTTGCTGTCATTACTGAAATGTATCTATAACCAATCCGGTCCATCAATCATACCAACATAAGATCAAAACGGCCTTCGTTACATCTTTCGTAACTCGACCCATCAATGGTCACGTATGCCAATACAGTTGAATGACATGAATCATGATGTGGATGTGTAGCATGAAAATTTCATACAATGTGATCTTAACATGCCTATTTCCAACTGGTCCACCCTTAAACCTTAGTGAGATAAATCCATACCAAAATCAGAGTGTAAATAAACCAAAATTTTATTTCTGTAGAAAATAACTTTAAAATATCCATAAACTGAAATAACTGAAAATATGTTTGTATTAGAAAAGCATCTAAAATTACAAACTCCCACTAAAACTGAATACCCTCAAATGACATGACACCCATATAAGCAGTGTGCTCATGAAACACGTTGGGTGGCAATCTCTTAGTAAGCGGATTCGCAATCATGGAGTTTATACCAATATGCTCTATAGAAAACTGTCCACTCTGAACTCTTTCTTTAACAACTAAGAACTTTATGTCTATATACTTTGACTTCGTCGAGCTCCTGTTGTTAATAGAATATAGAACTGCTGACTATCGTCACAAAATAACTTGAGTGGTCTTTCAATACCTGATATGAACACTTTGTGTGATGTTTTTAATACATTTTCTACCCTATTTGGCTTTATAATTCTCTTAATTTTATTATTTTGAGCTTAGTTTCTATTCTTAGTGTTTAGAAAGCTTGTAAACGTAGGAATGGCAAAAGAATGTGCAAAAATGAGTTTTCCTAGTTACTTTAGGAAATCTAAGTGGATCAAGAAAATAGTCTTATCATTCTAAGAAACTTTCCTAATATGGAAACTTGCCTTTTTGATATATTTCCTTTTCTAATTATGGAAACTTTCTTATTTATTATTTTCTAATTTCTTTGTAGGGAATTTCCACCTTGGAATTTCGGGAGGACCCAACGACCAGACTTAAAATGGTCATATATTCTTGCACGCATCTCCAAATGGACTGAAACTTGTTGGGTTAGAAAGATGACGTCTTGAACTTCAATTTGAACCTAAGAAAGTCTCAAAAAGGATATCGTTTGAGCCTGTTATGATGGGCCTAAACCTAGTAGGCTGTTGCATCTGAATTTTCTTCCACTTTGGGGTTGGACCTTGCACCTTGCTTAGTTGACAAAAGTATTATGTGATTTTTGTTGAGTAGGCTTGTGTTAGGTTGGACATACCCATGTTATTAATTTACCTTCTAAATAAGCCCAACCGAAACCTTTTTTTGAATTTCCAATTGTGCATAGCCCAAAACCCTAATTTCTCTCCTAATTTTGCACAAGCCAGCCACCTATTGTTATTTCTCATTGTGCACAACCCAAAACCTTAATTTCTCTCCTAATTTTGCACAAGCCAGCCACCTATTTTTATTTCTCATTGTGCACAGCCCAAAACCCTAATTTCTCTCCTAATTTTGCACAAGCCGGCCACCTATTATTTTCCTTCTAATTAAAGCCCAGCCAGCCACCCAAAATTCTCTCCAAATTAAGCCCAGCTGCAACCCTAATTAACATTCTAAACAAGCCTAGCTGGCCACCTCAATTTTCCTTCCACATGTGCACAACCGCAACCCTAGTTTCTCTTCTATATATACAAAGCCGAAAACTCTAGTTGGGGGATCATCTTTTCTCATCATCTTTTCGGAGAGCTCTCTACTCCAACTCAAGAAGCAAGAGGCTGAAACACTCCACATTTCCATCTCCAATTGTGAGCACATAAGGACTTCTCCATATTGTGTTCTCCTTCATCGATCAGCCATAGCCGTGACGATCATCACCATTAACATCTCAAGCTTCCTTGACTGTGTTAAAAAAGTGTAACCCTTATGGCTATTTTTTTTAATTGTTTCAGACTTGGTTGTTATTGGATTAAAGAATATTGAGTTTGATTCTTATGTTGGAGTTTATTGTTAATTTAATGAGTTGGTTAATTTTCAGATTTATTGTTTTATGTTTTCGAATTGTTCATGATATGTAGATATATGAATTCATGATCTCTATTACATATGCTGAATTTTCAGTTCTGTTATATTGAAAACTTTGATATTGCAAATCATTGAAGCCAATAATCACACTTTCGATCACCTAATTAATCCGGAGTACGATTTAAAGTGGCAAAAGCTATGAAAAATAGCCAATATTCTGGAAATTGCATGTTCTTTATCCATGTTGAATTTTCAGTTCTTTATCCATAATCGCACTTTCGATCACCTAATTGATCTGGAGTATGATTTAAAGTGGAAAAAACTACAACTTTGATTTTGCAAATAATTGAAGCCATAATCGCACTTTTCATCACCTAATTGATCCGGAATATGATTTAAAGTGGTAAAAGCTATGAACAATAGTCAATGTTCTGGGAATTGCATGTTCTTTATCCATGGACTTTTTCATAGGAATAAGGAACAAGTTATTGAGTCATAATTCCTTTTGATCTTAATGATTTGTTTAAGTAATTGTAAGGATGCGCTGAGTATTAACTTGATTGCTTAGACAAAATAACTAGCTTATGGACTTTTCTTAAGCTTAGGGATTATCTAAGAAAGAATTTATAAAATGCATGATCTCTTTACACTTGCACTTTGATTGAATTCTGATATGTGATTGAGGCATGAATTCATTGTCTACATTGAACCAATTTGATTAGTCATTTAATAAATTTGATTTTCTGAATTGTGAGAGAAAATGATCAATTGTAAATAATTTCCTTGGTAAAATTCGTAAAAAAAATCAGATTATGAAAACCTCCTAATTTTGTGTAATATGTTAATAGATGTAGATTTATATGTTTATAAACTGCTAATTAAACCAATCAAATTCTTTTTTTTATGACTCTTTAATATAGGAGTACCCACAAGCCCCGACCAATAACGATACCCTACTAATCACTTTACTACAATCTTCTGCAAGGTTTGTTTATGACTAAATTTACGGTCTATCAAATGACATCGTTGTCGGGGATTGCAAAATCCCTATATTTTAGTGTCATTTAACTTGTTAATATTCTGCTTACTTGTAAAATTTGCATATAATATACCTTGTGTTTTATTGCAATTTTAGCATATGACTTCCTTAAAACCAATTGTAACGTTTGTATGAAAGGAAGCTCATTATTATTTGTATTTTAAACTTTACTTTATATATTGATGCCTTATAGTCTTTATGCTTCTTTAGAGCTAGGTGCACTTAAAAGTGATAATGTTGTTATCCAATTGGCTGATTGATCTAATAAGTATCCTAAAGGATACATTGAGGATGTTCTTGTACAGGTGAATCAACTCATTTTCCCTACTGACTTCTATATCCTTGATATGGAAGATTCGCCCCTAAATTCCACTCCATTGCTTTTAGGGTGCCTATTCATGAGGACCGCAAGAACAAAGATCGATGTGTATGAGGGAACACTGACCATGGAATTTGATAATGAAGTTATACGCTTCAATATCTTTGAAGCCATGAGGTATCCATTGATTGACATTAAACCCTGTTTTTTTATTGATGATATTGATTCACTTGCGCAGAGGTTTATGGAAGCAATGAAAGAGGATGAGTTGAAAGTAACACTCTCTCAAGGAGTTGGTTATACTGAGAATTGAGAATCCATTTCTAGGGCTGAGTTGGAGAAGGCTGAAGAGCTCATTGTGATAAAAACCGTAGCCTCCCTTGAGGCCCGACCCATATTACCAAGGTCTATTCCTCCTTTATCTCTTTCTATTTCTACTAACAAAATGTTACCTTTAATGATTCAGGCCCCTACACTTGAGCTTAAAGTTTTGTCAGATCACTTGAAGTATGTCTTTTTGGGGGACAAGGAGACACTGCCTGTTATTATATTCTCAAAGTTGGAGGAGGACCAAGAGAAGAAGCTTGTGGATGTTCTGAAGAAGTACAAAACCGCAATTGGTTGGACTTTGGCAGATATCCAGGAAATTAGCCCAACCATGTGCGTCCATAGGATCCTGTTAGAGGATGGAGCCAAACCCATCAGAGAGGCCTAGAGACGCCTACATCCACCTATGATGAAGGCAGTGCAAGATGAGGTAATTAAGTTACTTGATTGTGGCGTTATTTACCCTATTTCAGGTAGCAAGTGGGTGTCTCATATTCAAGTTGTGCCAAAGAAGTCAGGAGTTACTGTGGTAAAGAATGAGGAGAATGAGCTGGTGCCTCAAAGAGTGGTGATTGGTTATCGAGTTTACATAGACTATAGGAAGCTCAACGCTTCAACAAGGAAGGACCATTTCCCTCTACCCTTCGTCGATCAGATGCTTGAAAGGTTAGCTGGTTATCCTTTTTATTGTTTTTTGGATGGATATAGTGGGTACAACTAGATCTGTATAGCTCAAGAGGACCAAGAGAATACCACCTTCACTTGCCCTTTTGGCACTTATGCCTACAGACGTATGCCATTCGGATTATGCAATACACCAGGTACGTTTTAATGTTGTATGCTTTCCATTTTCTTTGAATACATTGAGAATATCATTGAGGTCTTTATAGATGATTTTAGTGTCTTTGGTAGAGATTTCGATGCATGCTTAGGAAATTTGGAACTTATTCTGAAACGTTGTGTTGAAACTAACTTGGTTCTAAATTGGAAAAAGTGTCACTTCATGATGACTCAAGGGATTGTTTTAGGACATATCATATCTACTAGGGGGATTAAGGTTGATAAGTCTAAGGTAGATCTTATGCGTTACTTACCCTCTCCCACTTGTGTGAGAGGTTCGTTCATTTCTTGGTCTTGCAGGATTTTACAGGCGGTTTATCAAGGATTTCTCCAAGGTATCAAGTCCCTTGTGCCGTTTGCTCCAGAAGGACACTCCTGATAGAAACACTTTGTGTGATGTTTTTAATACATTTCCTACCCTATTTGGCTTTGTAATTCTCTTAATTTTATTATTTTTGAGCTTAGTTTCTATTCTTAGTGTTTAGAGAGCTTGTGAACGTGGGAATGGCAAAAGAATGTGCAAAAATGAGTTTTCCTAGTTACTTTAGGAAATCTAAGTGGATTAAGAAAATAGTCTTATCATTCTAAGAAACTTTTCTAATTTGGAAACTTGCATTTTTGATATCTTTCCTTTTATGGAAACTTTCCTTATTTATTATTTTCTGATTTTTTTATAGGGAATTTCCACCTTGGAATTTCAGGAGGACCCAACGACCAGAATTAAAATGGTCATATCTTCTTGCACACATCTCCAAATGGGCTGAAACTTGTTAGGTTGGAAAGATGACGTCTTAAACTTCAATTTGGACCTAAGAAAGTCTCAAAAAGGATATTGTTTGAGCCTGTTATGATAGGCCTAAACCTAGTAGGCTGTTGCATCCGAATTTTCGTCCACTTCGGGCTTAGACCTTGTACCTTGCTTAGTTGACAAAAGTATTATGTGATTTTTGTTAGATAGGCCCATGTTAGGTTGGACATACCCATGTCATTAATTTACCTTCTAAATAAGCCCAACCAAAACCCTATTTTTTTTTTATTTCCAATTGTGCACAGACCAAAACTCTAATTTCTCTCCTAATTTTGCACAAACCGGCCACCTATTATTTTCCTTCTAATTAAAGCCCAGCTGGCCACCCAAAATTCTCTCTAAATAAAGCCCAGCCGCAACCCTAATTTACATTCTAAACAAGCCTAGCCGGCCACCTCAATTGTCCTCCCACATGTGCACAGCCGAAACCCTAGTTTCTCTTCTATATATACAAAGCCGAAAACCCTAGTTGGGGGATCATCTTTTCTCATCATCTTTTCGGAGAGCTCTCTACTCAAACTCAAAAAGTAAGAGGCTGAAACACTCCACCTTTCCATCTCCAGTTGTGAGCACATAAGGACTCCTCCATACTGTGTTCTCCTTCATCGATCAGCCATAGCCGTGAGGATCATCATCATTAACATCTCAAGCTTCCTTGAGTGTGTTAGAAAAGTGTAACCCTTACGACTATTTTTTTAATTGTTTCAGACTTGGTTGTTATTGGATTAAAGAATATTGAGTTTGATTTTTATGTTGGATTTTATTGTTAATTCAATGAGTTGGTTAATTTTCAGATTTATTATTTTATGTTTTCGAATTGTTTAATGATATGTAGATATATGAATTCATGATCTCTATTATATATGTTGAATTTTCAGTTATGTTATATTGAAATCTTTGATTTTGCAAATCATTGAAGCCATAATCACACCTTTGATCATCTAATTGATCCGGAGTATGATTTAAGGTGGTAAAAGCTATGAACAATAGCCAATGTTCTGGGAATTGCATGTTCTTTATCCATGGACTTTTTCATAGGAATAAGTAACAAGTTATTGAGTCATAATTCCTTTTGATCTTAATGATTTGTTTAAGTAATTGTAAGGATGCGCTGAGTATTAACTTGATTGCTTAAATAAAATAACTAGCTGATGGACTTTTCCTAAACTTAGTGATTATTTAAGAAGGAATTTATAAAGTGCATGATCTCTTTAGGCTTGTACTTTGATTCAATTCTGATATGAGATTGAGACATGAATTCGTTGTCTACATTGAAACAATTTGATTAGTCATTTAATAAATTTTATTTTCTGAATTATGAGAGAAAATGATCAATTGTAAATAATGTTTCTTTAATTTCCTTAGTAAAATTTGTAAAAAAAAAAATCAAATCATGAAAACCCCCTAATTTTGTGTAATATGTTAATATATGTAGATTTATATTTGTTTATAATCTGCTAATTAAACCAACCAAATTATATTTTTTTTGACTATTTATTATAGGAGTACCCGCAATCCCCGGCCAATAACGATACCCTACTAATCACTTTACTACAACCTTTTACAGGGTTTGTTGATGACCAAACAAACGGTCTATCAAGCGCCATTTAATAGACCGTTTGTTTGTTTGGTCATCAACAAACCCTGCAGAAGGTTGTAGTAAAGTGATTAGTAGGGTATCATTATTGGCCGGGGATTGCGGGTACTCCTATAATAAAGATTCAAAAATAATAATAATAATAATTTGGTTGGTTTAATTAGCAGATTATAAACAAATATAAATCTACATCTACTAACATATTACACAAAATTAGGGGGTTTTCATGATCTGTTTTTTTTTTTACGAATTTTACTAAGGAAATTAAAGAAACATTATTTACAATTGATCATTTTCTCTTATAATTCAGAAAATCAAATTTATTAAATGACTAATCAAATTGTTTCAATGTAGACAATGAATTCATGCCTCAATCTCATATCAGAATTGAATCAAAGTACAAGCCTAAAGAGATCATGCACTTTATAAATTCCTTCTTAGATAATCACTAAGCTTAGGAAAAGTCCATCAGCTAGCTATTTTATTTAAACAATCAAGTTAATACTCAGCGCATCCTTACAATTACTTAAACAAATCATTAAGATCAAAAGGAATTATGACTCAATAACTTGTTCCTTAGTCCTATGAAAAAGTCCATGGATAAACAACATGCAATTTCCAGAACATTGGCTATTGTTCATAGCTTTTACTACTTTAAATCGTACTCCGGATCAATTAGGTGATCGAAGTTGCGATTATGGCTTCAATGATTTACAAAATCAAAGTTTTCAATATAACAGAACTGAAAATTCAGCATATGTAATAGAGATCATGAATTCATATATCTACATATCATGAACAATTCGAAAACATAAAACAATAAATCTGAAAATTAACCAACTCATTGAATTAACAATAAACTCCAACTGCCCCCAGGGCATATGGCGCAGTGGTAAGTTCGGCCTTCGAGATGGCGGTTTCCCCGTGAGGTCTCGGGTTCGAGTCCTGCCACTGTGATGCACATCCTGCAATTTACATCCTCCACAGGGTCGGGGGGCAAGGATTGTGAGGGCGGTCGTAATGGTCCGTTATCCAAAAAAAAAAAACAATAAACTCCAATATAAAAATCAAACTCAATATTCTTTAATCCAATAACAACCAAGTCTGAAACAATTAAAAAGAATAGTCATAAGGGTTACACTTTTCTAACACACTCAAGGAAGCTTGAGATGTTAATGGTGATGATCCTCACGGCTATGGCTGATCGATGAAGGAGAACATAGTATGGAGAAGTCCTTATGTGCTCACAACTGGAGATGGAAAGGTGGAGTGTTTCAACCTCTTGCTTTTTGAGTTTGAGTAGAGAGCTCTCCGAAAAGATGATGAGCAAAAATGATCCCCCAACTAGGGTTTTCGGCTTTGTATATATAGAAGAGAAACTAGGGTTTCGGCTGTGCACATGTTGGAGGACAATTGAGGTGGCCGGCTAGGCTTGTTTAGAATGTAAATTAGGGTTGCGGCTGGGCTTTATTTAGAGAGAATTTTGGGTGGCCAGCTGGGCTTTAATTAGAAGGAAAATAATAGGTGGCCGGCTTGTGCAAAATTAGGAGAGAAATTAGGGTTTTGGGCTGTGCACAATTAGAAATAAAAAAAATAGGGTTTCGGTTGGGCTTATTTAGAAGGTAAATTAATGACATGGGTATATCCAACCTCACTCATATGCACATATATACATATCTAAATACAAGCTTGTACATATACCTACACTTACTCAAAACTTGAATATGCAAATACACACACAATGCACCAGGTCTTGTTGCCCCCCACACCCCCCCCCCCCCCCCCCAAAAAAAAAAACAAAAACAATTTAAGTACTTTGAAATAGCTAACCAAACTCCAAACCCAAGGTTTGGAGTTTGTAAATGGATGTCCAAATTCTAATTTCACAATTTCCTACTTTACATGGTCTATTGTTTTACATATCAATAGAACCATTATAAACTTAAAATTTAATGGATCTCACCTCCACATAAATGATTTCTATACTTAATCTACCATTTACTACCAAACACCAATATACAATAAATTTCATGAGTAATGATCCTAATGACTGAGTTTAGTCTAGATCTTCTGGTTACAGTTCATCATGTACTGTATCCCATTACAGAATACGTGCTCTACCAAGATTTTGGTCCATTTGGCTATGTGGAGAAAATTAGTCTTTTCTCCAATTCAATGGAATTTCAAGCTCTCGTGCAATGCTATTGGCCTCAAGACGCTATTTAGGCTAAAACTGAGTTGGATAGTCGGCGTATTTATGCTAATTGTTATCAATTAGAGAATGAGTATTACACCTTTAAGACTAAAATTCAAAAGATGCAACATCTCCTTGAATAAGTGAAACAACAAGTGGAAGCAACTTTCACCAACACTTCTACTAATCAGGATTCCATTCCAAACGAGTCAGAAGTTGTTTCTCCAATCTACACAGACTTTGAAACGAATGAACAAATTATTGAAGAAAATTCTACCATTCACTATGAGGATGTACCTATTGAGTCACTTCAAAATGAACAAGGCCAAAGCCAAGATGAGGGCAAGATTTATGCATGTGACCTTCCTTACATTGATTTTGTCCTCCCGCACGGATCGAGGCTCCTCAACAACTCCTCTAGATATCCTTCTTTTGCTCGATTGAGACCGCAACATCTCGAAAATTGCAAGTCTTTGCCATGCAACTTCAAGAATCACAAGTTTTGATACTTCACCACTTCAAAACTCATCGTCGAGTTTTTTATAAGTGGGGGGAATAATGCAGAATAGGAAAGAGAATATTTATTATTTTGGGATGTTATTGTTAGACATATATTTTAGGAAAATTAGATTTAGGCAATTAAATAGTTATTAGGATTTGATTTTCTTTTTTATTTAAATAATGTTTGGTGCTTATAAAAGAGAACTGATATTAGGATTGTAAGGGAGACTAGAATGATGAATTGAAAATTGGTTATTGTTGACCCTTATTTGATTTTAATTATGTCAAAACAATACTTTACTTATGCTAACAGCTTTATGTAATTGTTTTTTTTAATCAAGTCTAAGCATCTAACTCAAGAATAAGACATAATTTGAGTATAAATAAGAAGAGATCATACTTGAGAAACACTCGAAAGAAGACCGAAGACCTAGTTTAGGTTCTAAGGTAGATAAGACATGTAAATCTCTACCTATAAGTATTTAGATTTTCAATATGGCTCAATTTTGTTTTAACAAAATGTTTTATCAATAATTTTTTCTGACTGGAAAAATGTTTTGAAAACAGAAAACTTTGTTCAAGACATCCAATCGATTGAATGGTTTCATTCAGTCAACTGAATACAGTTCAGTCGACTTAATGATATGGTTTAGTATACTGAATAAGATTCAATCAATTGAATGAAGTCATTCAGTTGACTAAATGAAGAACATAAAGTTTTTTTCATTTAGCCAGTCGACTGAATAAACCATATAGTTGACTGAATGACATACCTGACTTAAACTTGAAATTCAAAAAGTCATCCAATCGACTGGATGTTCGAAAATAACGGTAATATTTCAATTTAGAAGGTTAGTTCAATGCATTTAATGCACCAAACTGCTCCCAAACGAGATTCTTTAAGAGAGTAACAGATAGTAGCCATTTTATCTATAAAAGGCCATCATAAATGAGAGATAAACAAGAGACAAATGCAAAAAGAAGTCTTCATCTTCTCATTTGAGATCATTAAAAGCTTTCAAAATCCTTTATGAGCCATTTTTAAAAGCTTAGTACTTTTAAGAGAGATATATTCTTTCTTGTAAGAGCATTAAATTCAAGTTTCTCTTGTCCTTCTTCCACATTCAATTCCTATCATTGTAAAGAGAAAGATTTATTGTAACTCTTAGAGTTTTTAGGCATTAAACACTTCTTTGTAACTTCTTTGTGGAATAGAGTACTTGTAAGGTTTGGACAACACCTGTGAAGTTGCTCTACTATCATTAATGGATTGATTCAAGGAGGTTCCTTGAAGTGAGTGGACGTAGGGTCGGAGTGATTCCGATATTGTCAAACCACTATAAATGGAGTTTGCATATTCTCTTTCTTTACTCCTTTAATTTGAAGAAATTTATTTATTGTGTTCTTTACCTGACTAAATTGTTAAAACTTGTTTGTTAATTGCAAAAAAAGTTTTTAAAACCTAATTCATCCCCCTCTTGGGTTTGTACCTCGGTTTACAATTAGTATCAGAGCCACGTACTCAATTTTAGGCTTAAAATCCTCGAGTTGATCCAATGGCTTCAAACATTTATACCGAAGATCATTCTTATACTAGACCTCCTTTGTTCAATGGAACAAATTATATTTATTGGAAAAATAGAATGAAAATATTTGTTCAAGGAAAAGATTATAATTTGTAGAGAATCATTAAAGAATGACCTAGAATTCCTACTAAGGAAACAACTATTAGAGAAATCAATCATATAATGCCTAAGCTTGTAGAATGATTCCTCCTTTGTTCATTCTACAATCCTCTTCAGAGTTTGATGAAGAGGAGTGTAGAATGATGTCTCTAAATAGTAGAGCTACTAGTATATTACATTGTACTTTAGATATCAATGAATACATTAAAATTTTAGCATGTGTTTCGGCTAAAGAGATATGGGATAAACTTCAAATTACTTAAGAGGGCATTAGTGAAGTTGAAAAATCAAAAATTTATATGCTAGTGTTCGAGTATGAATCTTTTAAAATGTTTCCTAACGAAACAATTTCTAAAATGCACTTCTGCTTCACCACTATTGTTAATGGTTTAAATCTTCTTGGTAGGAACATTGAGGAATTTGAGTTAACAAGGAAGATATTAAGATCTTTGCCATCAACTTGGAAAGAAAGGCAGATAGCTATAACGGAGGCCAAAGATCTCGACAAACTTGATGTCGAAACACTTCTCGGATCATTATTGACATATAAGGTGGAAAAAATGAATCCCAGTGCTAATGATGATGAGATGAAGAAAAAGAAAATGATTGCTCCCAAAGCTTCCACAAGCAAGAAAGCGGAAGAAAAGTAAGAAGAGAATGAGAGTAGTAAAGAGATGATGAAATGACACTAATCACCAAAAGGTTTCATAAGTTCTTAAAAAAAAGCAAGAAACCTTACACAAAGGATTACACTCCAAAAAGAGAACATATTATGTGCTATAGTTGCAAGAAGCCCAGACACATTAAGGTTGATTTTTCAACAACAAACAAACCATTCATGAGCTTCAAAAAGAAAGTTATGGTTGCAACCACTTGGAGTGATGATAAAGAAGAAAAACTTTCGGATAACGACGTTGGATATAAAGAAATTGCCAATCTTTGCTAAATGGCAATTGATGATGAAAATAAGGTAACAAATTCTTCCCCACTAATAATATTGTTAGTGGTAGTGAAGAATTGATTAAGGTAATTGTAGACTGAGGTTCCAACCCAAGAGGGGGGGACGGTGAATTGGGTTTTTAAAAACTTTCACTAATTACTTGCAAGTTCATAAAAATAATTAAATGCATAAGTGTATAAACAAGTAATGTGCTTTAAGTAAAAGAGTTTAAGGAGGAGAAAATGCAAACTCAGTTTATAGTGGTTCGACAATATCGGATTCGTTCCGACCTTACATCCACTCTCTTCAAAGAAACTCCTTGAAATGATCCGCTAAAACTTTTAGTCGTACAACTTCACGGGTGTTGTACAAACCTTACAAACAATCCCTTCATCTTGGAAGCTAATCACTTCATTTTAGAAGCTAATCTCCTCCTTGCGAAAGTTAATCCCTTTACAATAATTATGAGTTTTTGTAAAGTAAATGGTAGAGAGATAGTAATGAATACTTTTACAAATGAACAATATCTCTTTTTCAAAGAAAAGCTTGAAGAATGGCTCAACAATAAATTTTTCAATGCTTTTGTGTATTAATGAGTAAAACCATGAATTGAATATGTAGAGTTCTATTTTTAAAAGCTCATTGAAGTTGGTTTATATAGCCTTGAATTAAAAGGGTCGTTAGACACTAACTTGGTAGGTTTGGTGCATTAAATGCTCAAGTCTGGCGTCTCAAATGGTCATATTTTTCGAATTACCAGTCGACTAGGTCTCAGTACCAGTCGACTAGGTCAAGTGAAGAAGTTCACTTTTAGGCTGTAGGAGAGTACTAGTCCACTGGGTCCTAAGTAACAGTCGATTGGGAACTCACTGTCCCAGTTGCCAGTCAACTAGTATAGATCACCTAGTCGACTGGGTTGCCTTTCAACCTAGTTTTTCATGTTTCAAAATGTTTTTGACTTAGAAGAGTTTGAATTATTAGTTTTGTCAAAATTCTTTCATAGAAAGAGCCATAAGACAAGCTACTTACTTGAACAAAAGAGATTTATAGTGTGTTTCAATACCTTAATGCCTATACTATATCTTATGTCTTGACTTGGTGTCTGATTCCGGTTGAGTTCTTGTATCTTGATTCTTTGCTGAAAGCTTTTATCATTTAAACACTTAGATAAAACTGTTAGTATAATTAGAGTAATGTTTTGTCATTATTAAAATTTAGATAAGGGTCAACAATCTCCCCCTTTTTGATGATGACAAAACTAATGAGAGAAAACAGTTTTAAAAACTAAGTGTTGGGTTTTTAGGAAAAAATGAGCAGAATTTCCTCTGTTTTTTGGATAACAGCAACCTGTAAAACAGTTCAAAGCAGTTTATAATCAACCCAACCAAGTAGCTCAACATAGTCTTATATTCAATAAGTTCTTCAGAGCAATGCTCGCTCTAAATCTTTGCTTTATTTTAAGTCTACAGTTATATTTCTCTATTTCTCATTTTTCTCCCATGTTTTGATAATAGCAGAAAAAGGGGATTCTAATCATAAAAATAAGCAACATAAATACTATTGACAGTAAGATTATGCATAAACAAACTTGTATGCAAAAACTAGGTATAATTGAGAGCTAGAATGACTTCCCGAGAAAAACCAGAAGTTTTCACACGTGCATAAGTAGTTAAACCATTTCTCAGATCAAATAAATATTTAAACTAAGTAAACATATTGCGTAAAAGTAAAGAAAATAGATGAATCATTATGTAATCATGAAATATAGTCATAGAAAACCAAATATCCATACATCACGGGCTTCTAAGAGCCGAAAGTACAAACTGAAATGTATGATAAAGTGATAAATGTAAGCCAAGAACAACTAAAAGCTATACAACTGAAAAATAAAATAAAATAACAGTAGGTAACTTAGTGAGCGGGAGAATCAGAGCCGTCTCATATAAGATCCCGAAGCTCATCCAAGGAGCCCTCTGTGTGCTCTCGATGCAGCTCGAAGTCATCTCTAAGGGAGCTGAGGTCATGATGCATGGCATCAATAGAAGAACTCAAGCTTTGAAACCCGGACTGCGTGGATAGCTGGAGGCTCGATATGGCCTGGAGTAGATCACTGTATCTAGTTGGACTAATACTAGAACCGCCATGTAGTGGTGCTTGGTCATCAGTGTCAATGGCAGTGGTAGGGGCTACATCACCTGGACCTTCGTCATCTTCCTCACTACTGTCATCCTCGCCAATCCTTATGTTCTTCTCGGCCTTGAAGTAGATCATCCTATCTCGGACTATGCACCTTATCTTCTTTAGAGAAGAGACGTTGATGATATCCTTGGGGTCAATGTCTTGAGCCTTAGAGACAGGAAGAAGAACCCAGAAGTGCTAGAGGATGAGGGTGATGAGCGTCCTATAGGGAAGGCACCCGGAGTCACTAGCTTCACCGTTTATCATGTTGGAGAGCAGTAGGGGATAGATATTGAAGTGGTGTATAGTTTTAATACACCAAATCAATACTACGTCTATCTTCGAGAGATAGCCTTGACTCTTGAGTCGTGGATGGATGGTCCAACTCATAATAAGATTGAACAACTTCAAATCGAGGGGTATGTCACTACATGTGTGAAATGTAATAGGCCAAAAGATATAGCTAGGGTCACCCCTAACAATCTGACATGCCTTCTCGTAGTTAAAGTTGTCCGGCCATCCGTCCAGTATCCATTGGATCCCTCCCATAGGGATCCATAGTATGTTCACCAGGAGATCAGTGTTGACCTCAAACTCCACACCCATCACACTGGTTCTGAACTGAAGAGCCAGTGGACTAAGTTTCACCAAGTTCGCGTAGAACTAGTAAATCAGGTGTGGGTAAAATTTTTGGTGTATATTGACCAGTGAGGTCAAGCATATTACCTCAAAGGGAGGTAGTATATCAAAGTTAGCATGAAAAATAGATTCGAAGTCATAGAATCTACCCGTCATGATCTTCTTATGATGAATGATAGTGTTATACCTCTCTTTGGTGGCTGGACTCCAAAATAGGGAGTCGTCGAGCTTTGTCCTCGCCATTTTGCTAAATGAGCCCGCCAATCCTTTCTTTTTGGTGTCTGGTGTCATAGATTTCTTGGACCATGGCCTAGTAGGCATGTAAGGTCCTCCAACAGTGGTTTTGATTCGGATTCTCTCAGACATTTTGGTAAAAAAGGTGTTTTTGGGGAGAGTTAGAGATTTAGGTGAAAAAAGGAAATTTCAACCGTGCAAAGTTGAAATAAAGGTTATAGGGGTTTAGATCAAGGAATATGAAGTGTTTTAGTGATTTTTGGACAGAAAAAAGAGATTTTCTAGAGAGAGAAAGCTTAGGTTTTTCAAAATGGAGTGAAAACTGAAAAATCTGAAAAGATTATTTATAGAATCGCGATACCAATCGACTGGGTTAGGGCGCCAATCGACTAGGTCCTTCTCAAAGTTGAGAATTTTTAATATACCAATCGACTGGGTCATCCATACCAGTCGACTGGATAGTTATCAGAAATTCAAAATTTTGGCTCTAAACAGGGTCTTGTTATACCAGTCGACTAGGTAAATGGACTAGTTGACTGAGTGAGAAGGCAGTGAGATACCAGTCGACTGGGATGAACTTACCACTCGACTGGACCAAAAAAAACTTCTAGTTTAGAGTCTTAGCACGAAATTTGTTTATCTATGCTATCTTGAGTGAGGAAAATATTAAATAAGGTATAATACTCATTCATTAGATGTCAAGTATGCAAATAATGAATGATGATGCAATCAAGCATATAGTTTATCATAGTCTAATAATCCCATCAATAGTCTAATTTTACAAAAACTAGCTTCACTTAAAGGTTTGGTAAGAATGTCAGCTATTTGATCTTTTGAAGGAATGAATTCTAGTCTTAAGAATGTCACTTTTTTTAGCATGGTCTCTTAGAAATGATATCTAATTTCTATGTGTTTGGTTCTAGAGTGCTGAATAGGGTTTTTGGTTAACTTGATAGCACTGGTATTATCGTAATGTATTGGGATAATGTTAAAGTTTATGCCATAGTCTTCTAGCTGTTGTTTCATCCACAATACTTGGGCACAACAACTTCCAGCTGCTACGTATTTCGCCTCGGTGGTCGATAATGCAACCGAATTTTGTTTCTTGGAAAACTTAACATTGTACCTAAGAATTGACATGTTCCACTAATGCTTTTTCTATCTAACCTACACCCTGCAAAATCAGCTTCTGAATATCCTACAAGCTCAAAAAATGAATCTCTAGAGTACCATAATTCTAGGGTTTGAGTCCCTTGTAGATATCTAAAGATTCTTTTTACTGCAATTACAGGTGATTCCTTAGGATTAGCTTGAAATCTAGCACACATGCATACACTGAACATTATATCAAGTCTACTTGCAATTAAATAAAGTAAAGCTCCTATAATGCTTCTATAAGTCTTAGTGTCTATACAGTTAGCTCCTTCATCAAGGTCAAGTTTTGTAGATGTGCTCATAGGAGTACCAAGTGACTTTGAGCTTTCCATCCCGAACCTTTTTAGTAGATCCTTTGTGTATTTTGATTGATTAATGAAGATGTTTCCTTTAAATTGTTTGATTTGAAGTCCAAGGAAGTAGATAAGTTCACCCATCATGCTCATTTCAAATTCACCTTGCATGCACTTGGCAAACTCTTGACACATAGATTCATTAGTAACACCAAATATGATATCATCAACATATATTTAGACTAGTAGTGTGTCATTTTTGTAAGTTTTTGTGAAGAAGGTTGTGTCTATTTTTCCTCTTGTAAAATTGTTGTAAATAAAAAATTTACTTATTCTTTCATACTATGCTCTTGGAGCTTGCTGCCCATATAGAGCTTTAGAAAGCTTATAGACATGATTTGGAATACTAGGATTCTCAAATCCAAGAGGTTGCTCAACATATACCTCTTCTTCTATAAAGCCATTTAAAAAGACACTTTTTACATCTATTTGAAATAATTTAAATTGTTAAAGCATGCAAAGGCTAATAACATTCGAATAGCTTCTAATCTTGCTACGGGAGCATAGATCTCATTAGAGTCTATTACTTCTTCTTGATTATATCCCTTAGCAACTAGTCTAGCCTGGTTTCTAGTCACTATACCATTTTCATCCATCTTATTTCTAAATACCCATTTATTATTGTATGATTCTTTGGTCTAGGAACTAGATTCCATACATTGTTTCTTTCAAATTGATTTATTTCTTCTTGCATGGTATTTATCCAATCACGGCTTCTACAAAAGTTTTAGGTTCTATTTTAGACAAATAGGCTACATAATTGCAAATGTTTCTAATAGAGGAACGAGTTCTTACCCCTTGTGAAGGATCACCAATCACTTGATCGATTGGGTGATAATTTACATACCTCCAATCTTCGAGAAGATCATCCTCTTGATGACTTGTAGATGGTTGGTCCAATTTGAGAGCTTCTATCTCTTGACATGTGTGAGGTGGGCTCCCCTTTGGGTCAACAATAGGAGTAGGTGTTTTCGTTCTTGGAATAAAATATATATCATCACTGAAAGAAAATTTTCTACTACTAATTGGATTAGACTCATCAAGGGCTACATGTACGGATTCTTTTACCACTAGAGTTCTCTTGTTGAAGACTCTATAAGCTTTATTAGAGGTTGAATATCCTAAGAATATCCCCTCATCGGTCTTTGAGTCAAATTTACCCAAGTTAGTTTTATTGCTATTTAGGATAAAGCATTTACAACTAAAGTTACGATAATAGGAGATATTAGGCTTTCTACCTTTCCCTAATTCATATGGAGTTTTGTTAAGCAAAGGCCTAATTAAAATTCTATTCAAGATATAGCAAGAAGTGTTTACCGTTTCCGCCCACAAGTATTTTGGTAAGCCATTTTCACAAAGCATGGTTCTTGCAAATTCTTATAGAACTCTATTTTTCCTCCGAACAACTCCATTTTGTTGAGGAGTTCTAGGAGCTGAAAAGTTGTGATCAATTCCATTTTCATCACAAAATTTTGAAAAGCTTTGGTTTTCAAATTCTTTTCCATGATCACTTCTAATGCTTGAAATAGAAATTCCTTTTTCACTTTGAACCTTTTTACAAAAGTTTTCAAATCCTTTGTAGGCTTCATCCTTGTAAGCAATAAAGATAATGAAGGTATATCTTGAATAGTCATCAACAATAACAAGAGCATATTCATGGCCACCTAGACTAATGGTACTTAGTGGACCAAATAAGTCCATATGCAATAGTTCCAATGGTCTAGTAGTTGAGACTTCCTTTTTTGATTTAAAAGAAATTCTAGTTTATTTTCCCATTTGACAAGCATCATATACTTTATCTTTTTCAAATTTGATTTTGGGAAGTCGAATGACTAAATCCTTTTTTGAAATGATTTTAAGCAAATCCGTGTTCACATGACCAAGCTTTCTATGCCATAGCCATGGGATTTCACTAAATGTGGGAAGACATTTTTCATTTTCCGAATGCAAGGATTTTAAATCAACTATATAGACATTTTTGTGTCTTAGGCTAACAAACTTGATATTGTCACTTTTGATGTCTATAACTAGACAATGAGAGGTTTCAAATATGACTTTGTAGCCTTTGTCACAGAGTTGACTAATACTTAGTAAATTTGGCTTAAGGCCATGCACTAATAATACATTATCTATGGTTGAGAAATTATTTCCAAGTTTTCCATGCTGGATGATCTTTATTTTTGTGTTGCCCCTAATGGTGACATGTCCGCCATCTCTTAGAGTTAGCTCTTTGAATACACTTCTATCACCAGTCATGTGTTTTGAGCATCCACTATCAAGGTACCAACAGTTACCTTTCTCTTTGGTGTGGAGACATATCTACATCACACAAGGATACACAATTGCACTTTTAGGTACCCAAAATTTCTTGGGTCCTTTGGGGTTAGTCCTAGAAAATACGATTCCTTTAGGAACTCATACTTTCTGAACAATATGAGGTGTTCTATATTTGTAGACATGTTTATGATGCACAATCCTAGGATAATAGTTATTGAAATTTCTAGGATGACTTAGTTGTGCATGTCTATAAATCTTTGGATAATAATTCTTAGGATACATGTTTCTATTGTGAGGATTATGAACATGTGTGTCATTTCTAGGAAATGTATGATGATGATTTCTAGGATACATGCTTACATTATTATGAATGAGCATATTATTTCTAGGATAACCATGATGGTAATTCCTAGGATATGCATATACGGTGTGCAAGTTTTGAGTATACATATTGTTTCTAGGATGCACATGATGGTTATTCCTAGGATGTGTATGAGATTCATTTCTTCCATCTCGTATGTCAATAGTGATCCGAGAAATGTTTCGACATCAAGTTTTTCGATATCTTTGGCCTCCGTGATGGTCATTTTCTTTGCTTTCCAAGTGGGTGGCAAAGATCTTAAGATTTTTCTTGTTAGTTCAAACTCCTCAATGTTCCTACCAAGAAGCTTCAAACCATTAACAATAGTTGTGAAATATGAGTGCATTTGAGAAATTGTTTCGTTATGAGACATTTTGAAAGATTCATATTCGGATACTAGCAAATAGATTTTTTATTTTTTAACTTCGCTAGTTCCTTCATATGTAACTTGCAGTTTATCACAAATCTCCTTAGCCGAAACACATGTGGAAATTTTATTATATTCATAAATATCTAAAGCACAGTGTAAAATACTTGTGGCTCTACTATTTAGAGACATCATTCTACAATCCTCATCTTTGAACTCAATTTTGAATTTAAGCATTGTATGATTGATTTCTCCAATAGTTATTTCCCTTGTAGGAATTCTATGTCTTTCCTCAATGACTCTCCATAGATTATAATCTTGTCCTTCAACAAAGATTTTCATCCTATTTTTCCAATAGTTATAGTTAGAGCCATTGAACAAGGGAGGCCTAGTGTAGGAATGTTCCTCAGAATAGCTATTTGATGCCATCGAATCAACTCAATGACTTTACGCCTAAAATTGAGAATAAGGCTCTAATACCAATTGTAGACTGAGGTTCTAACCCAAGAGGGGGTGAATTGGATTTTTAAAAACTTTCACTAATTACTTGCAAGTTTATGAAAATAGTTAAATGCACAAGTGTATAAACAAGTAATGTGCTTTAAGTCAAATAGTTTAAGGAGGAGAAAATGCAAACTCAGTTTATGGTGGTTCGACAATATCGTATTCATTCTGACCATACGTCCACTCTCTTCAAGGAACCTCCTTGAAATGATCCACTAAAACTTTTAGTCGTGCAACTTCACGGGTGTTGTACAAACCTTACAAATAATCCCTTCCTCTTGAAAGCTAATCTTTTTCTCTCGGAAGCTAATCTCCTCCTTGCTGAAGTTAATCCCTTTACAATAAATATGAGTTGTTGTAAAGTAAATGGTAGAGAGATAGTAATGAATGCTTTTACAAATGAACAATATCTCTCTTTCAAAGAAAGCTTGAAGAATGGCTCGACAATAAATTTTTCAATATTTTTATGTATTAATGAGCAAAACCATGAATTGAATGTGTAGAGTTCTGTTTTTAAATGCTCATTGAAGTGGGTTTATATAGCCTTGAATTAATATGGCCGTTAGATGCTGACTTGTTAGGTTTGGTGCATTAAATGCTCAAGTCTGGTGTCTTAAATAGTCATATTTTTTGAATTACCAGTCGACTGGGTTAAGTGAAGAAGTTCACTTTTAGGCTGTGGGAGAGTACCAGTCGACTGGAAACTCACTGTCCTAGTTGCCAGTCGACTGGTATAGATCACCCAGTCGATTGGGGACATTCTGTCCCATATCCCAGTTGATTGGTATAAGGAGACAGTCGACTGGGTTGCCCTTCAACCCAGTTTTTCATGTTTCAAGATGTTTTTGACTTAAAAGAGTTTGAATTATTGGTTTTGTCAAAATTCTTTTATAGAAAGAACCATAAGATAAGCTACTTACTTAAACAAAAGAGATTTACAGTTTGTTTCAATACTTTAATGCCTATACTATATCTTCTGTCTTGACTTGATGTCCGATTCAGGTTGAGTTCTTGTATCTTGATTCTTTGCTGAAAGCTTTTATCGTTTAAACACTTAGATGAAAGTGTTAGTACAATTAAAGTAGTGTTTTGTCATTATTAAAATTTAGATAAGGGTCAACAGTAATTAATCAAATGCATGAAGAATTGAAGAAATTTGATTCTAGAAATATTGCTCTCAAGAAGGAAGTCTTATCTCTCTCTAAAGAGATGGAAAGTCTAAAAGAAGAAAAATAAAAACTATCTTCCATGCTCTATATATAATTCATCACAAGATTTTTTAAAAAATAAAAATGATAATTTGAAAAAGAAAGTGATGGAGTTAAATAACACTATATCTAGGCTTATTCTTGGGAAAAAAAAAAAGTAGATGAAGTGTTATCTTGGCAAAGAATGAGTGCAGAAAAATCTAGTTTAGGTTATTCTCTATTAGGCAAATAAAATCAAAATAGACTTTATTTATAAAAGCAATATGTGTGGATGAACCCTCCACTTCTAAGGCCTCTAGTAATGTCAACAGTTTTCCCTCAAAAAAATGCTAGTAAGCCTAAGAATGCAAATTTCAATTCAAATGCAAAGAATTCTAAATCATATGCTAGAGATAGAAATCCTAGAAATACATATCCACATATGTATGCTCGTCATAGAAATACAAATGCTAGGAATACACATTCAAGAGATGCACATACTAGGAATGCATATCCTAGAAATAACTATCATGCATAAGCCAGAGATAACATGTATCCTAGGAATGCTCATCCAAGAAAAAATAGACATACATATTCAAAACATCCTAGAATCCTCTATGACTATCATCCTAGGATCATGCATCATTAACATGTTTACTATTATAGAGTACCTTATAATATTAAGAAAGTATGGGTACCTAAAGGAGCTGTATTTTGTAGGACTAACCCCAAAGGATTCAAGAAATTTTGGGTACCTAAAAGTGCTATTGTGTATCCATGTATAATGTAGATATGTTTCTACACCAAAAAGAAAGGCAACTATTGATACCTTGATAGTGGATGCTCAAAGCACATGATCGGTGATCAAAGTATGTTTAAGGAGCTAATTTTAAGAGATGGCGGACACACCACCATTGGAGATAACACCAAGATAAAGATTATCGGGCATGGAAAGGTGGGTAAAGATTCTTAAACCATTGACCGTGTTTTATATGTGCAAGGCCTTAAACCAAATTTACTTAGCATTAGTCAATTATGTGACAAATGCAACAAAGTTATATTTGAATCCTCTCATTGTCTAGTAATAGACATCAAGAGTAACAAGATTAAGTTTGTTGGCCATAGACATGATAATGTCTATCTAGTTAATTTAGAATCTTTACATTCGAAAAGTGAAAAATGTTTTCCCGCTTTTAGTAAAAACCCATGGCCATGGCATAGAAGGCTTGACTATGTGAACATGGATTTACTTAAAATTCTTTCAAGAAAAGGTTTAGTTATTAAACTTCCCAAAATCAAATTTGAAAAAAACAAAGTTTGTGATACTTGTCAAATGGGAAAACAAACAAGAGTATCTTTTAAATCTAAAAAGGTAATTTCAACCTCTAGAGCTTTTACACATGAACTTGTTTGGTCCAAGAAACACCATTAGTCTAGGTGACCATCAATATGCTCTTGTTATAGTTAATGATTATTCAAGATATACCTTTGTTATTTTTATTGCCTATAAGGATGAAGCCTTTAAAGGTTTTCTGAACTTTTGTAAGAAGGTTCAAAATGAAAAAGGAATTCCTATTTCAAGTACTAGAAGTTATCATAGAAAAGAATTTGAAAACCAAAGTTTTTCAAAATTTTGTGATGAAAATGTAATTGATCACAATTTTTCAACCCCTAGAACTCCTCAACAAAATGGTGTGGTTGAAAGAAAAAATAGAGTTCTAGAAGAATTTGCAAGAACTATGCTTTGTGAAAATAGTTTACCAAAATAATTTTGAGCAGAAGTCGTAAATACTTCTTACTATGTTTTAAATAGAGTATTAATTAGATCTATGCTTGACAGAACACCATATGAATTATGGAAAGGTAGAAAGTCTAATATGTCTTATTTCTGTGCTTTCTATTGCAAGTGTTTCATCCTAAATAACAATAAAACTAATTTAGGTAAATTTGACTCTAAGACCGATGAAGGAATATTCTTAGGACATTCAACCTCTAGTAAGGCTTATAGAGTCTTTAACAAAAGAACTCTAGTGACTGAAGAATCCGTACATGTTGCTTTTGATGAATCTAACTCAATTGGTAGTAGAATAATATCTCTTGATTATGACACAGATTTTATTCCAAGAATGGATACATCTACTCCTATTGTTGACCCTGAAGAAAGTCACCCTCAAACAAATCAAGTGGTAGACACTTACAATCTTGATCAACCTTCCACAAGTCATCATGAAAATGAATTTTCCAAAGATTGGAGGTATGTGAATTATCATCTAATCAATCAAGTGATTGGTGATCCTTCACAAGGGATAAGAACTCGATCTTCTATGAGAAATATTTGCATTGGTGTAGCATATCTATCCCAAGTAGAACCTAAGGCTTTTGTAGAAGCCGAAAAAGATGTTGATTGGATGAATGCTATACAAGAAGAGTTAAATCAATTTGAAAGAAATAAAGCATGGACTTTAGTTCCTAGACCAAAGAATCATACCATCATAGGAACAAAATGGGTTTATAGAAACAGGATGGACGAAAATGGAATTGTAACTAGGAACAAGGCTAAACTTATTTCTAAGGGTTACAATCAAGAAGAATGAATAGACTTTGATGAAACCTATGCTCCCATAGCTAGACTAGAAGCTATTCGTATGTTGTTAGCCTTTGCATGCTTTAAAAAGTTTAAACTATTTCAAATGGATGTGAAAAGTACATTTTTAAACGAATTTATAGAAGAAGAAGTTTATGTTGAACAACCTCTTGGTTTTGAAGATCCTAACCTTCCGAACCATGTTTACAAGCTTTATAAAGCTCTCCATGGGTTAAAGCAAGCTTCAAGAGCATAATATGAAAGATTAAGTAAGTTTTTACTTGAAATTGGTTTTACAACAGGAAAATTAGATCCAACTCTTTATACAAAAACTCATAAACATGACATACTCTTAGTCCAAATATATTTTGATAATATTATATTTGGTGCCTCTAATGAATCCATGTGTCAAGATTTTGCTAAGTGTATGCAAGGAGAATTTGAGATAAGTATGATGGGAGAGCTTACCTACTTCATTGGACTTCAAATCAAACAATTAAAAGGAGACATCTTCATCAATCAATTCAAATACACCAAGGACTTGTTGAAGAAGTTTGGGATGGAGAACTCAAAATCTATTGGCACTCCTATGAGCACCTTTGAAAAACTTGACCTGGATGAGGAAGGTAAGTGTGTAGACATTAAAACTTATAGAAGCATGATAGGGGCTTTACTTTATCTAACTGCAAGTTAACCTGATATAATGTTTAGTGTATGCATATGTGTTAGATTCCAAGCAAATCCTAAGGAATCCCATATAACTATTGTGAAAAGAATTTTAAGATATTTACAAGGTACTCAAAATCTAGGCTTATAGTATTCTAGAAAATCAACTCTCGAGCTTGTTGGGTACTCGGATGCTGATTATCCGGGTTGTAACTTATATAGAAAAAGCACCAGTGAAACATGCCAATTTCTAGGTGCTATGTTAACTTCTTGGTTTTCAAAAAAACAAAATTTAGTTGCACTATCAACTGTTGAAGCATAATATATTGCCGCTAGTGGTTGTTGTGCACAAGTTTTATGGAGGAAACAACAACTAGAAGATTACGACATGTGTTTTCAAAGTATTTCAATTCATTGTGACAACACTAGTGCTATCAACTTGACAAAAGACCTAATTTAGTATTCTAGAACCAAACATATTAAGATATAACATCACTTTATAAGAGATCATGCTCAAAAGGGTAATATTAAACTAGAATTTATTCCCCCTAAAGATCAAATTGCTAACATTCTTACAAAACCTTTGAATGAAGATAGCTTTTGTAAAATTAGACTATTAATGGGATTGAAATTTTTTGAATATGTGGGTGTTTGATTGGATTTACATTAATCATTTACATTTGTGCCATTGAGTGAATGAAGATTGATCCTCAATCAAACTTACAATTCTTCAAGCTAGAGTTCAAACTTTTCTTTGAAAATCTTGATCCAATCGACTGAATAGAATCATTCAGTCGACTAACACGAATTTGCTTCTACACTTGAACTTTTTGCCACTTTTTAAGTCGACTAGATGTTCATCTAGTTGACTGCATAACATCATCTAGTCTGTCGAATGAACTTCTTCAGTCAATTGCATCGCAAGCCGTTTTGAAACCAAACTTTCTGTCATTTTTCTAGTCGACTGAAAAGATCCATCTAATCGATTGAAAACGCGATTTTTCAGATTTTAAACTCCTTATCAGTTTTAAACTCCATTAAAACCTTTTCTAAGCTTTTTCTAAAACCCTCACACACTTAAAATGCTTCAAAATTCAAAATCTCTATTGATTTTTTTTTTTACCAAATCCCCTTTTATTGCTCGAAATCATTACCCATTCCTTAAAATCCTATGATTCTCTCTCAAACTTCACTTTTTGAAATCCATAAAAACACAAAAATGCATTCTCTCTCTTCTTCAATAGATTTTGAAGAAATCAATGTTCCCAGTTTATTATCTCCTTATACCAACGTTCTAAGACTCAATCCCTGCCTTTTTTACCCTCGATTCGAGTCTTAAAACCTTTTCCATTCTCAAATTCTTGTTTCTTGGATTTTACTATTTCTCTCTCCTCCATAACTATGATCAACTCTGGTTCAGATAATCCAACTTCTCGTAATCGCAAGCCTGCTTTTAAAGAAAAATAAAAATCGAAAGAAGGATAAGGGAGCGAACCTCCAAAGGACGACCCTCCAAGGGACCACCTCAACACCTCTCACTTTTTAGGTGATTATGCTAAGGAGAGGTATGTCACTGCCATACGGACTAAATCCATTAGACCTAGTAGAGTCTTAGATTTTTCGACCCTTAGCTTCAATAATTTCAATCTTAAACCTCTATTTGATATGATGGAATGGACTGATATAGTCACTTTTCAGGAAAAAAATTATTCTAGGCTAATGTATCAGTTTTATGCCAATTTACAATAGTTTTCACCCTAATCAACTAAGTTTTCCACCATTTTAATGGGAACGAGTTCATTATCACTCCCAGTGTCCTTCATGAGGTCCTAAAGTTACCCAATGAAGGGATAAGATGGATAGGAGATGGGTGGCCATGTGATTTTGACTATCAAGAGGCCTGCAGGGTTGTTAAAGGGGATGAGACTTACACTTACCAAAGTCAAACATATAACACCTATCTCGACCTTCCTCGAGATTCTAGGATCCTAAACCGCATCGTCAACTGGACTCTGAACCCCATATTAAGAAGCTAAAACTGTCCTTTTAAGTAAGACCTCATCATTATCTACTGTCTTAAGATAGGCACCCCTTATACTCTCTACCCACTCCTCCTTAGTAACATAGTTTTAGGTCATAATAGTGATTTAGGTGTCCTTCCTTATGGCATGATTAGCACATTGCTCCTAAAGCACTATGGAGTACCTCTTCTTAACTTTGAGGCATAGGAACTTGACTCCATGGACGTCATTAGCATTTTCTCTCTAAAAAAAATGGGTTGCATGGTTAGAGATCAAATGGCCATCTCTAAGCCTGGCAAGAACATTTGGATTGGCAACGAACCGTCTGAGGAAGCAGCACCCGCACTCGAGGCTCCTAGGAGGACTCCACCGAGACCAGTTGGTACAGGGCACTCATAAAACTCTCAACATGCTATCATTGAAGCTTTGACAGGCCTCCAAGTCTCTATGACTAGTATACAGCAGGCTACTGAGGCCAAAGTTGAGGAGATCAAGACTGAGGTATATGCTGATCTTGCTGACTTGAGGACTAGTCTTCGTGTTGTATATAATGATCTCTCGTCCTTTAGAGTTGACTCACAAAGTACTATGGATGATCTACGAGATCAACTTTGAGATGTTCAGGACCACCTTCGAGCATCCTGATTCACTCTTCACCTACTCCAAATGATTGGCACTATTAGTCTAGTTATCTCTTATTTATTTCTGAACTTGAGAAACTTTGCAAGTTACATTTACTCTCTCATGCATTTTACTGTTTTCAGACTTATACTCATACCTAGTTGACATGTTAATTGTTTCTTATGTTTAAAATTTTGCTAGGTTCGTGGGAACCTTAGTTGTTTATCTATTTATGGATGTGTTTGGCCAACTAGCTATTCTTTTGCAAATTGAATGACTCTTGTTTCCTTTAGCTTATGTATCAGTTTTTTTATTCTTCTCGGGAAGTCTTTCGGTATTTATTTTGAGTTAATCCTTTGTATACAAGTTCGTTTTAGTATAGTCTATCTATCAATTAGGATGGATATGCTTATCTTGCTGTTTATAGCAATTACTAGAGCTTACAACGCTTATTTTCAGCATTTATGCTCTTTTTTAAGCTTTCTTGATTGGTTCTTTGAAATATTTTCTCTAGCTTCAAATTCTAATATCTATCTAGAGTTCAATATCTATCTGGGCTTGGTTCCTCCTTATCACTTTTGTGTTGTTGAAAAAAAGTGCGAGAAAAAGACAAAGATGACAGTTTATAACCTTGTGTGTATGCATAGATTTAGGGGGAGCATTGCTCCACTCTTAGTTGGAACTTGCTAGAATTACTTAAAAGTTAATATATGCTTGGTTGGGATGTCTTTTAAATACTTACAGGTTGGTTTTATCCTAAAAATAAATGAGACTCTGTCCACTTTTATGTAAAAACTCAACACTTAGTCATTAAAACTACTTTTCTCTCCTTATTTTTGTCATCATAAAAAAGAAGGAGATTGTTTACCTTTATTTTATTTTAATTATGTCAAAACAATACTTTACCTATGCTAACAATTTTATCTAAGAGTTTTTTTAATCAATTCTAAACATCCAACTGAAGAACAAGGCGTAATTCAAGCATAAAGAAGAAGAGATCATACTTGAGGATTACTCAAAAGAAGACCGAAGACCTAGTTTAGGTTCTAAGGTAGATAAGACCTGTAAATCTCTACCTACAAGTACTTAGCTTTTTAATATGGCTCATTTTTGTTTTATCAATAATTTTTTCTAACTAGAAAAATATTTTGAAAACAGAAAATTCTATTCAGGACATTCAGTCGGCTGAATAGTTTTATTTAGTCCACTGAATACAATCCAATCGACTTAAAGATATGCTTTAGTTGAACTGAATGAAGTCATTCAGTCAACTAAATGAAGAATATAAACTTTCTTTCATTTAGCTAGTCGAATGAATAAATCATACAATCAACTGAATGACAAACCTCACTTAAATTTGAATTTAAAAAAGTCATCTAGTCAACTGAAAAATTCATCCAGTCGACTGAGCGTTCGAAAATAACGGTAATATTTCAGTTCAGAAGGTTGGTTTAGTGCATTTAATGCATCAAACTGCTCCTAAATGGGATTCTTTAGAGAGCAACGGCTAATAGGCCTTTTATTTATAAAAGCCCATCATAAATGAGAGATAAACAAGAGAGAAGTGCAAATGAAATCTTCATCTTCTCATTTGAGATCATTAAAAGCTTTCAAAATCCTTTATAAGCAATTTCTAAAAGTTTTGTACTTTTAATAGAGATATATTCTTTGTAAGAGTATTAAATTCAAGTCTCTCTTTTTGTTCATCCATATTCAATTCCTATCATTATAAAGAGAAAAAGTTATTATAACTCATAGAGTGTTTAGGCATTAAAACTTCTTCGTAACTTCCTTATGGAAGAAAGTACTTGTAAGGTTTAGACAACACCCGTGAAGTCGCTCGACTATCATTAGTTGATTGCTTCAAGGATGTTTCTTAAAGATAGTGGATGTGGGGTCGGAGTGATTCTGATATTGCCGAACCACTATAAACGAAGTTTGAATATTCACTTCCTTTACTTCTTTAATTTCAAGCAATTTATTTATTGTGTGTTTTATTTGATTAAATTGTTAAAACTTGTTTGTTAATTGCAAAAAAAAAAAATTAATACCCAAATTCATCCACCTCTTGGGTTTGTATCTCGGTCTACAATCATTTTACATTCTATGTTGGTTATGTCCCCTCTACCCTAATTTTTTTTCTACCTAGTCTATTTCTGTCTGTTATCTCTATTGTTTCTTTGTTGTTTCTCCCCTTTCTCTATTCTACTTCTATTTCTACTATTTGTCCGGCATCATAATGTATTTTCCTTTATTGCAATTAGTTTACAATAAGGATAATATCATCCTGTAGCAACAGAAAACCTAGTGCTAAAACAAGCTTCCACAACAACTCTTTGATGAAAACAAAATTGGAGGATCCTTGGGTGTGGAAGAACTCAATTCTTCAAAAGATTGAATCGACCCTGAGAAAAGCCGCGAGAACCAGGTTCGCTTCGTTTTTAGTTATGTGATTAGGAAAGTTCGACACATCACTGCCTCATAATGTCAATAGATGAGCATCAAGGACTTGAAGGTCTCCAAGTGATTAAGAGGGCAGGTCTTCCCTGTATAGGACTCGATGTTTGGCATCTTGAAGTTGATCAGAATCTTCATTTCCATGATTTCTCGAAGAATGGATTTTCGAAAGGTTTTATCTTGTTCAAGATGTTTAGCTTGTTGGTTTTCAAAGTGAGTCGATGTGCTCATTCATTTGTTTCAACTATTGGAAAACTTCGAACAGATCGAGTTCTTTATGTGTTCTTTGAGCCAATAGTTTGATACAGATTCTTCCTTCTCTTGCTCGGGGTTTGGCCCGACACCGGATTTAAGAGCTTCAATACACCGAGTTTGACTTTTGATACCTCACTCTCTGTTAAATTTGTGGTAACATTCATGTTGTCTAGAGATACATGGCTTTCTTGGGTCTTCTCTGATCATGGCTATACTAATTTTTTGGTGGTGGGCTAGAACAAGGAGGACTCGGAAGTTGTCTAGTATTATTTGCGTGACCATTTCGGCTAGATTTTCATATCATCTTCTGAGCTTCTCGTATTCGGTTTAACTAAATTGAGCTTTTGGATTTTCAACTAGGCTGATCTCTGTGGGACTGGATTGAGCCCGTCCACCATGGACCTTTGTGTTTTGATTGCTTTCTGAGGCCCGGTGAAGGTTTAGTTCATCCGTGTGTCTTGGGATTACAATGTCATCTCTCTTCTCTTCAACTGTAGTATAAGCGGTGTTCATTGTTGTCATTGTGGAAGCATGAGGAGGGAAGTGTTTTTTGGATGGCATCATGAGATAAATTTATCAGTTTCCCATGGACGACGCTAATCTATTGATGCTAAAAAGATGGTGATGGGTAATTTTGTATTCTTGGCCTTCAACGGGGTGGAAATAGTGTAAATGACTTCAGAGGTTACAAAGAGAGAGTTGAGTTTGACCTCGTTCCTGTGCTTACGTTAGCTAGGTACACGAACCCTTACAATGAAAGTCACCCAGAGTTTTATAATCAGAGAAAGAACCTCCGGTGATTAAATCAGTAAATATACCGAGGTGACGTAAAAGGAATGGTTTAGAAAAGTACCGAAGTGAGAGAGTGTTTCTGTTAGTTGTGCGTTGACTCTCTCTTTTAAACGGGACTTATTCTCCCTTATATAGGCTGAGGAAGAAGGCGAGATCTTTGGAAGAACCGAGATAGGTTTCATCAAGGTACGTTTATCCATGCTAAGCGGGTTTGCGGACAAATCCCATGTCTCTGAGAGGTCAAATTCATAGCCTTAGTAGACCCATGGGTCGTCACTCATTGGCCTTGTCCTGTACAGTTTAGATCCACAAGTTACGCTGTTTAGGTGGTTGATCATCATTACTTGTGATGTGTCGCTCCACATGTTTAATTCTTTTGGGACCGGATATTTTGACCAATATTAGAGATTTTTTTTTCTAGATTTTCATTTGTTTTTATCCTTTCTCTTTCTTCTTCTTCCAATTCTTTCTTTTTCTCTCGTCTTTCTTATTTTCTAGTTCTTTTTTTTTATAGAGTCTATCTCCTTTCTGGTCAACTACTACTCGATGATCTTACCACACAACTGCTACAATCATGAGTGGCTGACAATGTTATGCGATGTTGTAGCACTTGTCTCTGCTATGAAATATAGATAAACGAAAAGTTGAAATTTGGAATGAGGGTCTACCATCTCATCTCATCTTCCTTAATTCACTAAGGTTGTAACTCTCTTTTATTTGTGAAATGATGGATGCGATTCTTTCGTGGACATAATTAAAGTTTTAATTTTATTTAATTTTTTAAGAAAAAATCTTGTTGTTAGTTTGTAAAATCAAATCTATTGCAATTTGATGTTTGGGGTTTGTAGCTTGATCATGAAGATTGTGGAATCTTGAAGTAGAAAAGAACAACCCTTTTTAGAATTTTGTATGGGTAAATTTTCTCAAATCAACAATTTAACACTGTCGGAGTATATTGTCGAAAATTCCACCTCAGATATATCGAATTTTCAATGTAACCTAAAATTTGATTTGAAACTTCAAAAGCCAGAGGAGGAGAGACAAAACTAAGGCGAAGTTATTGTTTTATTTACTTTGTTAAAACTTTAAACTAAATGATAAGCGTATTTTCGGGGTACCATGTTTAATTGATGTGGTGGATTTACTTTGGATCAAATATCTATTTGTGGGTTAACGAAAAATTTGATAGAAAAGTGTAATGAAATCGCCAAACCATGGCTAAAACAAAAATGTTTTTAGTCAATTTTCAAACGCTTAGGGTTAAGTGAAAATGACCCCAAATATTAAAAAGTTTGTGTAATTTTTCTTAAAATCAAACCCAATCTAAAAACTTAAAACTCTAGTTTGTTTCAATAAGAAAAGCTATGCCAAACAAATGCCTCGTTTGGTTGTGGTAATAGAATGAATGTTGTAATGTAATTGAAATTGTAATGTAATCGAGATTGTAATGCAATCGATTATGTTGTTTGGTTAGAACATGAAAAATACCATTAAATTGAAACTGGAATCGATTACAGGACTAACGTGTTCAAACCACTAAAATGAAATCAAATTGATTAAAATGTCAATATAAAATTATTCATAGTAATTATTATATTTTATTTATTTATTCTACTATTTATAATAATAATAATAATAGTAATTATAATTATTATCGTTACTATAATTATTTTTATAATAATTATTATTATGCTTATTAGTATAATTATAATCGTAATTATTATGATTATTATTAGCATTATAATAATAATAATATTATAATTATAGTTATAATTGTAATTACAATAATACTATTTATAATATTATATATCAGATTATAATGATGGTGATTGATAGGAATACTTTGTGTTATGTTTTTATTGCCTTTCCTACCCTATTTGGCTTTGTAATTCTCTTAACTTTGTTATTTTGAGCTTAGTTTCTTTTCTTAGTATTTAGAAAGCTTGTGAACATGGGAATTGTAAAGTAAGGTGCTAAAATGAGTTTTCCTAGTTACTTTAGGAAATCTAAGTGGATTAAGAAAATAGTCTTATCATTCTAAGAAACTTTTCTAATTATGGAAACTTTCCTTATCTATTATTTTCTGATTTCTTTGTAGGGAATTTTCACCTTGGAATTATTTGGATGATATGTCAAAACACAAGAGAATATTAGAGTCCATTAGTGACATGGGTATGTCCAACCTAACATGGGCTTGCCCAACAAAAATCACATAATCTCTTGTCAACTAAGCAAGGTGCAAGGTCCAAGCCCAAAGTGGAGGAAGATTCGGATGCAACAGCCTACTGGGTTTTGACCCATCATAACAGGCCCAAACAATATCATTTTTGAGACTTTCTTAGGTCCAAATTGAAGTTCATGACGTCATCTTTCCAGTCCAACAAGTTTCAGCTCATTTGGAAATATGTGGAAGAAGATATGACTATTTGAATTCTGCCAGTTGGGTCCTCCTGAAATTTCAGAATTATATTCCTCTTTCTTACTTTTGGCCATTCCTTGATTCCTTGCATGTTTTAGGGATTGTTTCCTTGCATGTTTTAGGGATTGTTTCCTTGCATGTTTCATGGCTTGTTTTTAGCATCGTTTTCTTGCTTTTCCTAAGCTTAGAGGGTTGTTCTAAGCTCTATAAATAGGGTGTTTGTACGCTGAAAGAGATCATCTTTTCTCTTGGAACCATGTCTACTCAAAATTCAAGAAGCAAAAGGCTGAAACACTCCACCATTCTATCTCCAATTGTGAGCACATTAGGACTTTTCCAAAATGTGTTCTCCTTCATCTATCATCATAGCCGTGAGGTTCATCACCATTAACATCTCAAGCTTCCTTGAGTGTGTTCAAGAAGTGTACCCCTTACGGCTATTCTTTTTGATACCGGATTTAAATAGAATTGAAGGAAACTAAACAAACAAACAAAGAAATGAAAGATAGGAGTTCACCACCCACGAGATAACACCAAAGGGATATAGAATATCACCACCCAAAGGATTAACATAAGGGATACAGAACTATAGGAATTCAGAACTTTAAGGATTATACCAAAGAGATACAGAATTATAAGAAGGAACAACTCTCTTCTCAAAAGCCAAAGGCTAATTTCAATTTATAAACTCAAGTCTGATTTTTCAACTTACAAACACAAGTATTTATAGAGCTTAGAACAACCCTCTAAGCTTAGGACAAGCAAGAAAACAAGGCATAAAACTTGCAAGCAAACAATCCCTAAAACATGCTAGGAAACAATCCATAAAACATGCAATGAAACAATCCCTAAAACAAGGAAGGAGACAATCCCTAAAACATGCAAGGAATCAAAGAAAAGGTCAAAAGAAGAATACAATCCCGAAATTTCAGGAGGACCCAACTGGCAGAATTCAAACGGTCATATCTTCTTCCACACATCTCCAAATGGGCTGAAACTTGTTGGGTTGGAAAGATGACATCTTTAACTTCAATTTAGGCTTAAGAAAGTCTTAAAAAGCAGATCGTTTGGGCCTGTTATGATGGGCCTAAATCTAATAGGTTGTTGCATTTGAATCTTCTTCCACTTTGGGCTTGGACCTTTTACCTTGCTTAGTTGATAAGAGATTTTGTTATTTTTTGTTGGGCAGGCCCATGTTAGATTGGACACACCTGTGTCAGTCTCCCCCAATTGATGAAGACTTGCCCCCAAGTCCACTGGGTCTTCTTGATCCTCAAAGTAAAGAGAAAGATCTGAAACATTAAAGGTTGCAGAAGCTCCATAACCACCAGGCAACTCAATCTTATAAGCATTCTCCCCAATGCGTTGAACTTGAAAAGAAAACCTTATTGCAACAAGATAGGATTGAATGAACCCTTAGAACAATTTTCCCACGTATTTCCAAAGTCAGGATCATTCTTGTACAATTCCTTGAGCACTTTAAAACCCAATACTTGTACCTCCATAGTGCTGAGCAAAGAATGTCTTCTACTTAATGCGTCAGCCACTTGATTTAATTTTCCAGATTTATGCTTGATAGAAAAATAATAGGATTGAAGGAATTCAACCCAACTCACATGCCGACTGTTAAGCTTCTGTTGGCTATTCAAATACTTCAAAGCTTCATGATCGGAATGCAACAAAAACTCATTTGGGAGGAGATAGTGACTCCAATGATCCAAAGCACATATAATAGCATAAAATTCCTTATTATAGGTAGAATACTTCCTACAACTCTCATTCAGCTTCTCACTAAAAAAGGCAATAGGCTTACCTTCTTGGTTGAGCACAGCACCAATTCCCACTCTGGACACATTACAATCAACTTCAAAAAGCTTGCTAAAATCTGGAAGTATCAGCACTGTCTCTTTTCGAAGAGTTTGAAACACTTGATAAAGGTGCTCCATATGATCTCGTTGAGTTTTGCTATAAATCAGAATGTCATCGAAATACACAACAACAAAAAGCCTAATGAAAGGCTTAAACACATGATTCATCAGTCGCATAAAAGTGCCAGGAGCATTAGAGAGCCCAAAAGGCATCACCATCCATTCATACAGCCCCTCTCTAGTCTTAAATGCTATTTTCCACTTGTCTCCCGACCTCGTTCTGATTTTGTGATAACTGCTGTGAAGATCAATTTTTTAGAAAATAATAGCTCCATAAATCTGGTCAAGAAGATCACCTAATCGCAGAATAGGAAAGCGATATCTGATGGTGATCTTATTCACCGCTCTACTATCAATGCACATACGCCAAGAGCCATCTTTTTTGGGAACAAGGAGTGTCGGAACAGCACAAGAACTCATACCCTCTCTAACAAGCCTCTTTTCGATCAATTCTTCAATTTGTCTCTGTAATACTTCATGCTCCTTAAGGTTCAATTGATAGGCTGGTTTGTTAGGCAACACAGATCCTGGTACAAGATCAATGCAATACTCCATATATCTCATAGTTGGAAGGCCATGGGGAATTTCCTCTGGAACAACATCACTAAATTCCATGAGGAATGGAATCAAAGAAGGGGGAATTTCTGTTGGTTCTTTCTCTTCCCTTACCACAATTGCAAAGCCTAACCATTCTCCATCAATGCTTTCTCAACCCCATATCTGGTTGACAAATTAGTTCCCTCCCCAAAAGAAGGTTTAGGAACATGAACCATTTTCAATGGAACCAAAAGGACCTTAACTCCATCCTTTTCAAAAGAATAAGTATTTTTGAAACCTTCATGCTAATCTTTCTATCATACTGCCAAGGTCTACCAAGCAACAAATGATATGCATCCATAGGCACTATGTCACAAACTACAGCATCTTTATAATTCTTGCCAATGGAAAATTCAACCAAGCATCTTTTATTTACCTTCACTTCATTGCCTTTGCGAAGCCACTGGAATTTGTAAGGTTCCGGATGATCTTCAGTTTTTAACTTCGGTTTCTCCACCATTGTTGATGCCACAACATTTTCACAACCTCCTCCATCAATGATGACGTTATAGACCTTTCCATGAGAAGTGTATCTAGTATGAAAAATATTGTTCTGCAACCATTCATCTTCCACATAGGTTATGTTGAGGCTTCTTTGAACCACAAGAGCCTCCCCTCGATCAGCATAAGTAATTTCTTCTTCCGCAGCAACATGTTCATTAGTTTCTGGTGAAAAATCATACTCACCTTCCGTTTCCATGTCTTCTTCCACAAGAGACACCATTTTGCGATTTGGATAATCAGAAGCAATATGTCCAAAATCTTGACATTTGAAACACCTTCGAGTTGTATTGGAAATGACTAGACGATTTGAACCTGATGTAGTTTCATTCCTTTGCTTGGCCGCGACTGCCTTGGGTATGGTCGTGGTTTTAGAAGTGGAACCACTCCCACGGTTAGAAACTCCATCTTGAATAAAGGATCGAAAACAACTGCCACATTTTTCTTTCAGTTGCTTCTCCACCTTCATAGCTAGTTTGCAAACATCATTGTAAGTCCAATATGGTTGCAGCTGCACCACATCACTGATTTCAACATGTAAGCCACCAAGATAGCGGGCTATCATCTGCTCTTCTTGCTTAACAGCATCACAGCAAAGTATTAGATAATCAAACTCCGTTGTATACTCCTTCACGGACAACTCCCTTTGCTTGAAATTATGAAATTTCATAAAAGCATCTTTTTTGTAGTGGTCAGGTAAATACTTTCTTTTTAACTCGCTCCTCATCTTTGCCCATGTTGTAATACGTACTCTTCCTTCACGTTCTCACTGCCTCTTCAAACGCTCCCACCAGATTGAAGCATATTTCCTTAGATTGATGGCAACAACTTTCACTTTACGATTTTCTGGAACATCTTTGAAATCAAAGATTCGCTCAACGGTAGTAAGCCAATCAATGAAATCATCTGGTTGCATCCTTCCTTCAAATTCTGGAATGTCCACCTTGACATCATAATCACGTCGAAAAACATGATTTCTTAGCTCACGGGGGTGAGGTGGTGTGCTGTCACTTGAGGCGTGACTACGAGCTTGGTGAAAAGGATTAACTTCGTCTCCATCATTGCTGGAAACTTCAACGTCTGAGCCATGATGAGGAGCACCATGTTCAGAAGTTCCATAACGCTCTAGGCGATGTTCGAGTTGCTGTACTTATCTCCTCAAGGCTTCCATCTCGATATCTCGCGGATCTCCTTGCGGTGGTGCTTTTGGAGCTGCTACTGGAATAGTTTGACCACGACGACCACGACTAGCCATAATAACAAGAGCTATGGAAATCAAGGTGTTAGATATCACACTTGAGAAACTAAAGCTCTGATACCAATTTGATAAAGGATTTAAATAGAATTGAAGGAAACTAAACAAACAAACAAAGAAATGAAAGATAGGAGTTCACCACCCATGAGATAACACCAAAGGGATATAGAATATCACCACCCAAAGGATTAACACAAGGGATACATAACTATAGGAATTCACAACTCTAAGGATTATACCAAAGAGATACTGATAGACCGTTTATTTCGGTCATCAACAAACCCTGCAGAAGATTGTAGTAAAGTGATTAGTAGGGTATCGTTATTGGCCGGGGATTGCGGGTACTCTATACTAAAGAGTCATAAAAATAATAATAAATGATTTGATTGGTTTAATTAGCAGTTTATAAACAAATATAAATCTACATCTATTAACATTACATAAGATTAGGGGGTTTTCATGATCTGATTTTTCTTTTTACTAATTTTACTAAGGAAATTAAAGAACAATTATTTACAATTGATCATTTTCTCTCACAATTCAGAAAATCAAGTTTGTTAAATGACTAATCAAATTGTTTCAATGTAGACAACGAATTCGTGCCTCAATCACATATCAGAATTGAATCAAAGTGCAAGCCTAAAGAGATCATGCACTTTATAAATTCCTTCTTAGATAATCACTAAGCTTAGGAAAAGTCCATCAGCTAGTTATTTTGTTTAAGCAATCAAGTTAATACTCAGCGCATCCTTACAATTACTTAAACAAATCATTAAGATCAAAAGGAATTATGATTCAATAACATGTTCCTTATTCCTATGAAAAAGTTCATGGATAAAGAACATGCAATTTCCAGAACATTGGCTATTGTTCATAGCTTTTACCACTTTAAATCGTACTCCAGATCAATTAGGTGATCGAAAGTGCGATTATGGCTTCAATGATTTGCAATATCAAAGTTTTCAATATAACAGAACTGAAAATTCAACATATGTAATGAATTAATATGTCTACATATCATGAACAATTCAAAAACATTAAAGAATAAATCTGAAAATTAACCAACCCATTGAATTAATAATAATATCTAACATAAGAATCCAAGGCTGAAACAATTAAAAAGAATAGCCGTAAGGGGTACACTTCTTGAACACACTCAAGGAAGCTTGAGATGTTAATGGTGATGAACCTCACGGCTATGATGATAGATGAAGGAGAACACATTTTGGAAAAGTCCTAATGTGCTCACAATTGGAGAAGGAATGGTGGAGTGTTTCAGCCTTTTGCTTCTTGAATTTTGAGTAGAGATGGTTCCAAGAGAAAAGATGATCTCTTTCAGCTTACAAACACCCTATTTATAGAGCTTAGAACAACCCTCTAATCTTAGGAAAAGCAAGAGAAACAATGCTAAAAACAAGCCATGAAACATGCAAGGACACAATCCCTAAAACATGCAAGGAAACAATCCCTAAAACATGCAAAGAATCAAGGAATGGCGAAAAGTAAGAAAGAGGAATACAATCCCGAAATTTCAGGAGGACCCAACTAGTAGAATTCAAACGGTCATATCTTCTTCCACACATCTCCAAATGAGCTGAAACTTGTTGGGCTGGAAAGAAGACGTCTTGAACTTCAATTTGGACCTAAGAAAGTCTCAAAAATGATATTGTTTGGGCCCGTTATGATGGGCCAAAATCCAGTAGGCTGTTGCATCCGAATCTTCCTCCACTTTGGGCTTGGACCTTGCACCTTGCTTAGTTGACAAGAGATTATGTGATCTTTTGTTGTGCAAGTCCATGTTAGGTTGGACATACCCATGTCACTAATGGACTCCAATATTCTCTTGTGTTTTGACACATCATCCAAATAATTTCAAGGTGGAACCCTACAAAGAAATCAGAAAATAATAGATAAGGAAAGTTTCCATAATTAGAAAAGTTTCTTAGAATGATAAGACTATTTTCTTAATCCACTTAGATTTCCTAAAGTAACTAGGAAAACTCATTTTAGCACCTTATTTTACCATTCCCATGTTCACAAGCTTTCTAAATACTAAGAAAAGAAACTAAGCTCAAAATAACAAAGTTAAGAGAATTATAAAGCCAAATAGGGTAGGAAAGGCATTAAAAACGTAACACAAAGTGTTCCTATCAAATTCCCCCACACTTAGCTTTGGCTAGTCCCTTAGCAAAACAACAGTATGTAACCTAGTAGAATCTCAAGAGAAACAACATAAACTAAATGACACCACAATGACATAACACAAATTAAATGACTCTAATCCTTCCAACTTACGTCTCAGAGATCCCTTAGGTAATATGGCATAATAAAGTACGGAGAGCACAAGTTTACCTCAAATAAACAAGCTACGGAGTTATTAAGATTATATAACATTCGTACTTTAAGTGTGTGTGTGTGAATAATCAGCCAAGAGTAAGTGTAATATGCCACCCTCGAGTTAATGCACAAATAGTATCAAATTTTACTTCTCACAATGCATCACTCTGGTTTTCACTCATTTAAATGTGGTGCTAGCTATACTAATTACTCAATCACTTGTGAAAACAGTTTAAACCATAGGCTTGCTTGTGCACCCACTCTCCACCTCAAAAACAGAACATCAAAGGATCAGGAGTTCTTTGAAAGGGTTGTAATGGGGCTAAAGGGTCAAGGTTTCATAAGAAAGAAGAGAAAGGATGTCACAAAATTTCCTTAGAACTAGAAAGCATTCAATAACGTCATAAATAGATCATCATTATTAAGTACCACGTTTCCATCACAATAGGGTGGATTTAATCACTTTGGCTTTCAACTTGCTTTAAAGACTCATAATTCTCCCAATTCTTCAGAACTTGTATTCTTTGAAACACAGCAAATTTTTTTTTTCTTCCTATTACTCCTTTTATCTTCTTTTTTTTTTGTTTTGTTTTTTTTTTTTTTTTTTTTCCGAAACAACCACCTTAGAACCATATGAAATTCCCCCACACTTATGCTTTTCCACCATCTCCACATTACAAATCAATATAAACAAGATCCAAGCTCCCTAGTTCCAAGGAAAAATAGTAGGTAAAGTGTTTAAGTTCGTAAGGGTAAATGAGTGTGGGTTAATGAAGAAAATAAGCTAATTCAGGTTCAAAATGCTATCTAGGGGTCAAATCATGATCAGGTTAAAAGCTATTTAGTCATAGTGGTAAAATCCTAATTTGCCTCCGTCTTCTCCAAATCTGAACATGTACGATCGTCTCAAGTGGTTTAAAAGCAAGTTCTAGAAAACATTATATTCACAAGATGCACTCAGAAGAGAATTTGAATTGATATGCATAATGAATCAATTATAAGGCTCGAAAAACTCACAAATATTGTGGGATTATGCAAGTATCATTCAATATGTCTCCATGCTTCACTCTAAGGCAACAGATTACTCAAATCAAGGCTAATGTGCATCAAAATTTCAATTTCCAAGTATGACTATAATATAAGCAAATTAACTCCATTTCTTGTTTTATCTTTAAAAGTATGCTCAAACTCTTTAAAAACCATTAAGAATCAGTTTCATCATTGAGTTGGAAGAGGTCCTAAAACCTAAAAAGCAATGATATGACTCAAAAAGATGTAAATCCCTCTCCCACACTTAAATGGTACATTGTCCTCAATGTATATCAGAATAAGCATGTAATATAGAATATAAACATGGGTAAGGTATTTACGAAAATCACACAAAACAAATAACATATAAAGATCAACCAACGTAAATGGAAGAGAGAAAGAAAATGCAAATCTGTTTTAATGACTCTTCCACAGCTTCGGTTGAATTGGGTTGCCTCCCAAGCAGCGCTTTAATGTTTAGAGTCTTTCAGCCTAGACTTTGTACCTCGTTTTTAGTCCTTTGTGAGTGGCACCTCTAGGAGGGGTACATCCTCCACAGTATGCTCCTCAAAAGCCTCATAGTAAGGTTTCAAGCGATGACCATTCACCTTGAATTCATTTCCAGTTTTTTCACTTTTTATCTCAATCCCAAAGAGCTGCTCATCTGGGAATGATTCTTGCAGGGGTAGGACGTCCTCCTCATGAACAAGTCTGCTCAAATGGTCAGCTACCAAGTTTTCACTCCCCTTCTTGTCCTTGATCTCTAAATCAAATTCTTGAAGCAAAAGCACCCATCTAATCAGTCTCGGTTTGGCCTCCTTCTTTGTCATCAGATACTTCAAAGCTGCATGATCAGTATAAACAACAACTTTAGTTTGAAGTAAATAAGAGCGAAATTTATCTAAGGCAAAAACAACAGCAAGGAGCTCTTTTTCAGTTGTGGAATAGTTTAGTTGAGCATCATTGAGTGTCCTAGAGGCATAGTAGATGGCATAGGGCTTCTTGTCCATTCTTTGTCCCAAAACAGCCCCAACGGCATAATCTGAGGCGTCACACATCAATTCAAAAGGTAAGGACCAATTAGGTGGAGACATGATGGGAGCAGTAGTCAATAACTCCTTCAGCTTCTCAAAAGCTTTCTTGCACTCCTCATCAAACTCAAAGAGAGTGTCCTTCTGAAGTAAACGGCACAAGGGCCTTGATACATTGGAGAAATCCTTGATAAACCTCCTGTAAAATCCTGCATGACCAAGAAATGAACGAACCTCTCTCACACAAGTGGGAGAGGGTAAGTAACGCACAAGATCTACCTTAGATTTATCAACCTCAATCCCCCTAGCAGATATGATATGTCCTAAAACAATCCCTTGAGTCACCATAAAGTGACATTTTTCCCAATTTAGAACCAAGTTTGTTTCAACACAACGTTTCAGAATAAGTTCCAAATTTCCTAAGCATGCATCAAAATCTCTACCAAAGACACTAAAATCATCCATAAAGACCTCAATGATATTCTCGATGTATTCAGAGAAAATGGAGAGCATACAACGTTGAAACGTACCTAGTGCATTGCACAATCCGAATGGCATACGTCTGTAGGCATAAGTGCCAAAAAGGCAAGTGAAGGTGGTCTTCTCTTGGTCCTCTTGCGCTATACAGATCTGGTTGTACCCACTATATCCATCCAAAAAACAATAAAAATGATAACCAGCTAACCTCTCGAGCATCTGATCGATGAAGGGCAGAGGGAAATGGTCCTTTCTTGTTGAAGCATTGAGCTTCCTATAGTCTATGCAAACTCGATAACCAGTTACCACTCTTTGAGGTACAAGCTCATTCTCCTCATTCTTTACCACAGTAACTCCTGACTTCTTTGGCACAACTTGAACAGGAGACACCCACTTGCTATCTGAAATAGGGTAAATAACGCCACAATCAAGTAACTTAATTACCTCATCTTGCACAACCTTCATCATAGGTGGATGTAGGCGTCTCTGGGCATCTCTGGTGGGTTTGGCACCATCCTCCAACAGGATCCTATGGACGCACATGGTTGGGCTAATTCCCTTGATATCTGCCAAAGTCCAACCAATGGCGGTCTTGTACTTCTTCAGAACGTCCACAAGCTTCTTTTCTTGGTCCTCCTCCAACTTCGAGGATATAATAACAGGTAGTGTCTCCTTGTCCCCCAAAAAGACATACTTCAAGTGATCTGGCAAAACCTTAAGCTCAAGTGTAGGGGCCTGTATCACTGAAGGTAAAATTTTGATAGACCGTTTATTTCGGTCATCAACAAACCCTGCAGAAGATTGTAGTAAAGTGATTAGTAGGGTATCGTTATTGGCCGGGGATTGCGGGTACTCTATACTAAAGAGTCATAAAAATAATAATAAATGATTTGATTGGTTTAATTAGCAGTTTATAAACAAATATAAATCTACATCTATTAACATTACATAAGATTAGGGGGTTTTCATGATCTGATTTTTCTTTTTACTAATTTTACTAAGGAAATTAAAGAACAATTATTTACAATTGATCATTTTCTCTCACAATTCAGAAAATCAAGTTTGTTAAATGACTAATCAAATTGTTTCAATGTAGACAACGAATTCGTGCCTCAATCACATATCAGAATTGAATCAAAGTGCAAGCCTAAAGAGATCATGCACTTTATAAATTCCTTCTTAGATAATCACTAAGCTTAGGAAAAGTCCATCAGCTAGTTATTTTGTTTAAGCAATCAAGTTAATACTCAGCGCATCCTTACAATTACTTAAACAAATCATTAAGATCAAAAGGAATTATGATTCAATAACATGTTCCTTATTCCTATGAAAAAGTTCATGGATAAAGAACATGCAATTTCCAGAACATTGGCTATTGTTCATAGCTTTTACCACTTTAAATCGTACTCCAGATCAATTAGGTGATCTAAAGTGCGATTATGGCTTCAATGATTTGCAATATCAAAGTTTTCAATATAACAGAACTGAAAATTCAACATATGTAATGAATTAATATGTCTACATATCATGAACAATTCAAAAACATTAAAGAATAAATCTGAAAATTAACCAACTCATTGAATTAATAATAATATCTAACATAAGAATCAAAGGCTGAAACAATTAAAAAGAATAGCCGTAAGGGGTACACTTCTTGAACACACTCAAGGAAGCTTGAGATGTTAATGGTGATGAACCTCACGGCTATGATGATAGATGAAGGAGAACACATTTTGGAAAAGTCTTAATGTGCTCACAATTGGAGAAGGAATGGTGGAGTGTTTCAGCCTTTTGCTTCTTGAATTTTGAGTAGAGATGGTTCCAAGAGAAAAGATGATCTCTTTCAGCTTACAAACACCCTATTTATAGAGCTTAGAACAACCCTCTAAGCTTAGGAAAAGCAAGAAAATAATGCTAAAAACAAGCCATGAAACATGCAAGGAAGCAATCCCTAAAACATGCAAGGAAGCAATCCCTAAAACATGCAAAGAATCAAGGAATGGCCAAAAGTAAGAAAGAGGAATACAATCCCGAAATTTCAGGAGGACCCAACTAGTAGAATTCAAACGGTCATATCTTCTTCCACACATCTCCAAATGAGCTGAAACTTGTTGGGCTGGAAAGAAGACGTCTTGAACTTCAATTTGGACCTAAGAAAGTCTCAAAAATGATATTGTTTGGGCCCGTTATGATGGGCCAAAATCCAGTAGGCTGTTGCATCCGAATCTTCCTCCACTTTGGGCTTGGACCTTGCACCTTGCTTAGTTGACAAGAGATTATGTGATCTTTTGTTTTGCAAGTCCATGTTAGGTTGGACATACCCATGTCACTAATGGACTCCAATATTCTCTTGTCTTTTGACACATCATCCAAATAATTTCAAGGTGGAACCCTACAAAGAAATCAGAAAATAATAGATAAGGAAAGTTTCCATAATTAGAAAAGTTTCTTAGAATGATAAGACTATTTTCTTAATCCACTTAGATTTCCTAAAGTAACTAGGAAAACTCATTTTAGCACCTTATTTTACCATTCCCATGTTCACAAGCTTTCTAAATACTAAGAAAAGAAACTAAGCTCAAAATAACAAAGTTAAGAGAATTATAAAGCCAAATAGGGTAGGAAAGGCATTAAAAACGTAACACAAAGTGTTCCTATCAGATACAGAATTACAAGAAGGAGAAACTATCTTCTCAAAAGCCAAAGGCTAATTTCAATTTATAAACTCAAGTCTGATTTTTCAACTTACAAACACAAGTATTTATAGAGCTTAGAACAACTCTCTAAGCTTAGGACAAGCAAGAAAACAAGGCATAAAACATGCAAGCAAACAATCCCTAAAACATGCAAGGAAACAATCCATAAAACATGCAATGAAACAATCCCTAAAAAAGAAGGAGACAATCCCTAAAACATGCAAGGAATCAAGGAAAATGCCAAAAGAAGAATACAATCCCGGAATTTCAGGAGGACCCAACTGGCAGAATTCAAATGGTCATATCTTCCTCCACACATCTCCAAATGGGCTGAAACTTGTTGGGTTGGAAAGATGACATCTTGAAATTCAATTTAAGCTTAAGAAAGTCTCCAAAAGCAGATCTTTTAGGTCTGTTATGATGGGCCTAAATCTAATAGGCTGTTGCATCCGAATCTTCTTCCACTTTGGGCTTGGACCTTTTACATTGCTTAGTTGATAAGAGATTTTGTTATTTTTTGTTGGGCAGGTCCATGTTAGGTTGGACATACCTGTGTCACTTTTTAATTGTTTCAGCCTTGGATTCTTATGTTAGAGATTATTATTAATTCAATGAGTTGGTTAATTTTCAGATTTATTCTTTAATGTTTTTGAATTGTTCATGATATGTAGACATATGAATTCATTACATATGTTGAATTTTCAGTTCTGTTATATTGAAAACTTTGATATTGCAAATCATTGAAGCCATAATCGGACTTTCGATCACCTAATTGATCTGGAGTACGATTTAAAGTGGTAAAACCTATGAACAATAGCCAATGTTATGGAAATTGCATATTATTTATCCATGGACTTTTTCATAGGAATAAGGAACATGTTATTGAATCATAATTCCTTTTGATCTTAATGATTTGTTTAAGTAATTGTAAGGATGCGCTGAGTATTAACTTGATTGCTTAAACAAAATAACTAGCTGATGGACTTTTCCTAAGCTTAGTGATTATCTAAGAAGGAATTTATAAAGTGCATGATCTCTTTAGGCTTGCACTTTGATTCAATTCTGATATGTGATTGAGGCACGAATTCGTTGTCTACATTGAAACAATTTGATTAGTCATTTAACAAACTTGATTTTCTGAATTGTGAGAGAAAATGATCAATTGTAAATAATTGTTCTTTAATTTCCTTAGTAAAATTAGTAAAAAGAAAAATCAGATCATGAAAACCCCCTAATCTTGTGTAATGTTAATAGATGTAGATTTATATTTGTTTATAAACTGCTAATTAAACCAATCAAATCATTTATTATTATTTTTATGACTCTTTAGTATAGAGTACCCGCAATCCCCGGCCAATAACGATACCCTACTAATCACTTTACTACAATCTTCTGCAGGTTTTGTTGATGACCGAAATAAACGGTCTATCAGTGATCATCAGATTCTTAGCCTAAACGGTCTTTTATAATTATGCTTTCTAATGGATTTAGCTTTTTTTCTTTTTAATGGCTGAAAAGGCTCTAATAGTTTCAAATCTGTATTGAGCACAGAAATATCCTAACTCTTTCTTGCTTTGATGAAGTTCAGACTTCATTTTGGATTTGAGTTTAAGGTCATTGCATAAAGCAAGGCCTTCATAGTTAATGAAACTTATAATTTATCCATAAAAGAGATCATCATAGGGAAGAGATCCGTTATTGAGATCTCTAATCCTTTGTCTGACTTTCTCAGCAAAGAGCTTAAGAAGTCCACTAATAAACTTTTCTTTCCAGTAAGCATTACTGGAGTCTTTTCTAATAAAAACTTTGGCAAGAAATACGTCTTTATACCATCTAAAGTCTTGCATAGTGGGATAGGTTAAATTAATAAGAATCTCAGAAGACCTGGCAATCCATCTATCAAGGTCTCCTATAAAATGTTTGGTAATAGTGTAAATCAAGGTTTCAAAGGCATTTTCTTGTTTAATTGAAAATAGTTTTATTTCCCCTGTTTGAGGGTCCATTGAAGATTGAGGAACATCCATAGTAGATTCTAGAACTTATTGTTTATTTGTTTCAGAAAGGTAATTCATCCACCATCATTTGAGGGTTCCTGTGAATCCTACAATAATGGCTTTAGTAATACCTTTATTCGTATTGGTGAGTTTGGTCTTAAGAGAAGTAGCAGCCATAGCCATTTCATGGAGCATATCTAATATATTATGCTCACTGGCTCCATCTAAGTTCCATTCATAAATGGAGTCACAATCATACTTGGCTTGTACTGCCAGTTGTCTCTCTTCATATTGAAGATTAGGTGGAGTTGGTCGAGGATAATAATTCCTAGTAATAGGAAGGGGAGCTTTGGGAGTTCTGTAATGAATCCTATTTATTTCATCAGATTCTCTAATCTCACTAATTATGTCTCTGTCAACTTCATGAATAATCGATTTTCCTTTTCTTGATTCCTCATTGCTTGATTCCTCATTTCTATCATCCTGAATATTTAATTTTTTTAAGACGTTCATTAATAGAGGTTAGGATATCATCATCTCCTAAGGTAATGAGGTCTTCAGTGTCTATATGAGGTGTATAAATATATTGGGTTAATTTTATGGGCTTTTGAATAATGGGCTGATAATTTGGATAAAGGTAAGGTTGAGATTGTTGAGATTGTTGTGGGTGTTTCTCTCGGGGGATTTGGGAGGGAAGATTATCTATTTGGGAGTCAATGGAGTCAATAACATGTGCAACAGAGGTAAGATGTGTGGAAATAGTAGCAAGGTTTTGATTAGTATAATTATTCTGATCATAAAGGTGAATAATACCAGAACACTTAGCAGGCCTTTCAGGATTATCCAGAGAACTGGTAAATACTTTAAAGGATGCTGCTGGTATTTCTTCTTTAAATTGAGGAAGCTTAAGTTTTAATTTGGCTAATGGAGGATGAATAGAAGATGAAACCTGATTGGATGAAGAAATCTAATTTTGATCTAATTTTGTAATAGTATCTATTTGATTACTTAATTCTAAATCTGGATGGTTTCTAGCAAAGGGATTATAAATCTTATTATTGAAAGTATACATTTCGAAATAATCAAAGAATAATATATCACACTAGATTTCATTCATGTGTGAATAATATTCTTCACGAATCTTTTCTTGTTCTTGTTCAGAAAAGGTTTTGGAAAACCAAATTGATTTTTTCCTATTTGCTTTTGATAAAAAGTATTTTCTTAATAAGTCCTTATTTATTGTATAGTTGGAACTCATGATAACATTTAAATCATACATGTCTGATTTTGTAGGAGAAGGTTCTTTTATCAAAGAAGGTTCTTCATTCTTTTGAGAGGTTTCTCCTGGAGCATCAAAGGTTGTTTTGAAAGATTCAGTTTCATAAAATCCTTTTGGAATGGTTTGATTAAAATCTACACCTAATAAGTTTCTTGAATCTAGACTGAGTCTAGGAGGTAATATCTGAGGATCATCATACATAGGAGTTCTAATTCTATTGGATACTGAATTTCTTGAGGTTGATGAGGAAGGATTATCAGAAGCAAATCTGATAATAACACTTCCATCCTTATACTCACTAATCTGATAAACATTTGAATTTGCTATTTCCCTGGGGGGACATAGAGATTCGAATTTCCAATTCTCAGGAATAGTAATCTGGTTCCATTTTAATAACTTAGGAGTAATAGCGTTTGCGTGAAAAGTATTGGCTTCTAAAAAGAGAGTTTCTCCTGGTTTAGTTTATAATAAAGCCTTAGGGTTAATCTTAGTAGTCATAACTTTATAATAAACTTTATATATAATATTCAAATTCCTAGTTCCTGTTTTGATATCTAATCCTTTTAACTGTATATCTAATGTAAGAGTATACCACCATATCTTGTATTGGAGGCATCAGTCTCAACAATAATTTGAGCCGAATGAGACATGATATCTAAAAGATTTGGGTCATACAAATCAATAGAAAAATTAGGATAACAGTTAAAATAAACAAGACTATTATGAATATTGGAAGCTACTAATGATAATAAGGAGTTTTGAAAATTTAAATGCCGAGCATCCCTAAACATCATTAATACAGGAGTATCAATTCCTAAACGATGTAATGGTTTTATTGCTATTTGGACTAATCCTAAATGAAGATATTTAAATCCTTCTTGTCTATGTTTTTTCATAGCAGGTAATGATAATAATTTAATACTTTCATTCTCTCTGCTAATACTATAGGTTTGCTCTATTGTTTTGATAGAGTAGTCTGATCGAAAGTTAAAACAACCTACTTGATAAATTTTATTGATCTTTTGACTGGGTATATGCCAGTTAAGAAGATCTTGTTCTATTTTGGCTATCTTTATCTCTTGGCTATTGACAACATAATTTGGATCTGGATGATCATCAGTGGGATGATCATAATTTCTTGGAGGCGAAGAGGAGTTTGATCCTGACACAGATGATGAGTCATCTCCCTGTCGACGTCTCCTAAAGAGTCTGTCCATACAAAGAGATTTGAAGATATGGCAAAGAAGACAAGTGTTAAGCAAAAGTGAATAGTGCCTGCCGGGACCACCACACAAAGGGCTGACCAACGGCCTTACCAACACTCAGACACAAGAGTAACATGAGTCATGTAAGCAATATAATCAAAGCAAGAAGATGAACAGATTCACAAAAGAAACAACAACATGGCTCTGATACCAACTGATAACAGGATCATAAAAAGCAGTTTAAAAAAAAAACAGTTAAAACACAAATTTTGATAATACACAAGCTGATTTTATATATTGTGATTAAAATTCAAATAGTAGCTTACAGTGCTTTTTGAAAAAGATCACTTGTTTGCTTTATAAGGTGCGCTTAAAACTATTTCTCTCTGAAATTTTTGTCACTAAAATCAACTCTGAAACAAACTCTGATTACAAATATAATTTACATTCTAATTTATAGAGAAGTGTTGATGGACTTGAAGGAGAGTGAAGTCCGGAATTGTTGATTGATACTTGGCCTTTAGTGTAGGCTGATCTTGCTTTTGTGCTGTCCAATTACTGTTTTTGTTTTCTTGTGTCGACAGAATATCTTGCTTTTTGCTTTCTTGAGTGCTTCATATTGTTTGTGTCTTCTTGCGTCGGCAGATTATCTTGCTTTTTGCTTTTCTTGAGTGTTTCATACTGTTTGTGTCTTCTTGTGTCAACAGGATCATTATCTTGCTTCGTAATCAAAATCTTCAAAAAGATCTTGGGCCCAATAATTGGGTGGTGTCTTAGGAGTGGCTGATGGTGATTGAGAGCTGTCTTCATCACTGTCTGATAATTGGGATAATTCCTCAAATAATTTCTTTCTTCATTCTCTTTTTGACATATTGGAAGAAGTTGCTTTTGATTCTTTCATTAGGTGGAGAGGATTATTTTGAAACCAACTTTTTACAAAGTTGATATTAGAATAAGAACAGTCATATTTTGCCCACCATTTAATTTTGAAAATTCTTTTTATGGAATTATGTCCATAACCAGATGCAGTAATAGAATAATCCCATGCTAATATCCAGGGTATAGCAAAAAAGGATATGAATAATGGTTCAAGGATATAAGGTTTATGACTGGAAATATGTGATTTAAAATAAGAGAGTGATTCTTGAATTTAGGAAGGGAAAAGAGGTGAGCTGATACCAAAAAATGCCCACCAATCTAGGAATCACATGGGAAATTCAAATTTGCATTTTTTGTCAAAAAAGATAAACCAGGAATGAGTCTTTGGTTTGATGAAAACATATTGTACCAAGCTTTCTGGTAGTCATGGTAATTGTAGGTTGGAGGATTGAAGGCTATGGAAAAGGGATTAGGTTTGTAATGATCATGGATTTTATCAGGATTGATAATCTTTTGGATTTTGCATTTAGAATAAAGAATTTTGTTATGATCAAGGGGGTCATGGGTGTGCGTAATTTCAGCAGACTTAGTATCTACTAAAATTAACTCATAATGGTACTGGGTTTTCCTTATATCTTCAAGAATAAAGTGGAAACCTGCAGGGAAAACTTGGTTAGTATATAAATATTGAATAATAGGATTATTGTCATTATTATTATCTGGAATAGGCATACTGGTACAGCTAATATGTTCTTGAATGGATTTTTCTAGATATTGAGTAGGTGGTATTTTGGGTTGTGAAGATAATACTTGGGCATATGATGTGATATGATCCACGCCAAGAACTAAGAAATTTATGGATCAAGAAGACCTCCAAGATCGTCTAGAAGCAGATTTACGTGAGACCGCAACCCGTTGCTTATATCGAAGCAAGAACCTTGGTATAATGAAGACACCACAATCAATTATGGAAGGATTGATTGATAAGTCGAATATGAACGCCACGAAAACTCCGATAAGTTCAAAAGTTCTAAAAGAACCAAAGAGAAATTTCTCTCCGAAAGTATGAATCAAATCTGAATTGTCTTATTCCAAAAGCCAATGGCTATTTAAATACATGAGAATTCATAACCAAATAGAAAAAGGAAAACTAAAAAATAGGAAATAAACCTAAACAGTATTCTGGAAAGAATAGGAAACTACGAAATAGGAAATAAACCTAAATAGAATTTTTGTAACCTAAAATTCAAATAAGGAAAGTACCTAACTTGGCATGCAAGCCTTATAATGCAACAATTAAATTTAGAAGGAAACAATTAAAAAAAGGTGCAAGCCCAACGTAGATTCGGATGCAACAGCCTACTGGATTTCGGCCCATCATACCAGGCCCAAACGATATCCTTTTTGAAACTTTCTTAGGTCAAAATTGAAGTTCAAGACGTCATCTTGCCATCCTAATAAGTTTCAGCCCATTTGGAGTTGTGAGCAAGAAGATATGATCATTTTAATTCTGGTTGTCGGGTCCTCCCGAAATTCCAAAGTGGAAGTTCCCTTGGATCATGGAAACCCATCCTTGTGGATCATGTATAGCATTATCCTTAGGCCCCCAAAGATGGTTCTTAGCCCAAATATGTTGAATAAGCCAATTGAGAGTTTTCTTGAACTGTTTAGCTCGGGTCCTTGTAACTTGACCAATTTGAACTTGAATAGGATCTGCCTCCTATTTGTTAGTTGTGTCCTCATCATTCCCCTCCTCTTGAAAAGGATTTGTCCTTAAATCATCACCTACATCAAAAGGGCGTAAATCAGAAACATTGAAAGTAGTATTAACATTGTACTCACTTGGTAAATCCAATTTGTATGCATTGTTATTGATGTGCTCAAGGACTTGAAAATGAGCATTAGTTAATTTTTCTTCGATCAATTGGAACCCCTTCTCTTGTTCGTCTCCCCATTTGAATCCAATGTTCTTCTTGATGACTTCACTAAGTGGTGCGGCAATACTGCTAAAGTCTTTCATGAACCTCTTGTAAAAACTAGTAAGTCCATGAAAACTATGAACTTGACCTACACTCGTGGGACTTGGCCATGGTAAGCCATGTGGAATCTCTTTGGGAAAGATATCATCAAACTCCTGTAAAAGAGAAACAATAGAACTAGGCAAAGATGAGTCAAATTGGTTAGTGTTTAACGCCTCTTTGTACAAAAGTACAATCATTGGCTGATTTAAAATCATCACTCTTTTTATTTCACTCGTTCTTGCATAGAAAATTGTTTTTCTCTCAATGGCCGAATCAGCTCTCTTATTTTCTATCTCAATTTTTTCGAGCTCTCTCATTTTCTCTTTATGGTTTGCATTCGTTCTCTTTTTCTCACTCTCTTTCGTTTGCTCACTCTCTTTTTGTAACCTCACTTGATCTTCATAAACCTACTTTGGTGTCAAAGGAACTAGAGTGATTGTTCTTTGATTTCTTACAAACGAATATTTGTTGGTGAAGCCATCATGCTTAACACATCGATCGAATTGCCATGGCTGGCCTAGTAACAAGTGCCCAGCTTGCATCGGAACTACATCACACAAAACTTCATCTTCATATTTTCCAATACGAAAGGAAACTAACACATGTTTGTTCACCCTCAGTTCACTACTATTATTGAGCCATTGTAACTTGTTAGGCCAAGGATGTTTAATCGTTGGCAGCCCTAATTTCTGAACCATTGTAGTGCTAGCAACGTTAGTACAACTACCTCCATCAATAATCATACTACATACCTTGTTTTGCACGTGGCATCTAGTATAGAAGATGTTTTCTCGCTGCACTTTGTCATCTTCTTTGATTTGCACACTTAGAGCTCTCCTTGCAACCAACAATTCTCCTTGGGCAGCGTATTCCTCATCACTCGCATCCTCCAATGGTGGCATAGATTCGGTATCTTCTTCGCCTTTGGTTTCAATTTCACCATTATCTCGCAATACCATAACTTTTTTGTTCGGACATTGGCTTGCTATGTGACCCTTGCCTTGGCATTTAAAACACTTAATATCACGATTTCTAGTGGTGGAAGAGTCAGTTTTACCTTGATTTCCGTGGCTGGTACTTTCTTGTTTTTGCTCGGTTTTGGGCTTGGCCAAGGCTTGCTTCACAAAATTCGGCCTCCAAGATGAACCCGAGTTAGGGTTTTGTCCTGTATTGTTGCCCTTCCTCTTGAGTTGGTTCTCAATTTTGACAGCCATGTGCACCATATCTTCCAATTCCACATAATGATGCAACTCCACCGAATTAGCAATTTCCAGGTTCAAATCAGCCAAGAACCTAGCCATAGTAGCCTCTCGATCCTCCTCTACATTTGCTCGAATCATAGCTACTTCCATCTCTTTATAATAATCCTCCACACTTCGACTACCTTGTGTAAGACTTTGCAATTTTTGGTATAACTCACGGTAGTAATGGCTTGGAACAAACCGTTTCCTCATCAAGGTTTTCATCTCCTCCCAAGTCTCTATTGGACGCTCTCTATTTCTCCTCTTATTTAACATTACCTGATCCCACCAAACAATTGCATAGTCAAAAAATTCAATGGCCACAAGTTTAACCTTTTTAAGCTTGGAATAATTATGATAATCAAACACTAATTCTATCTTCTTCTCCCACTCAAGGTAAGCTTCAGGATCATTTTTGCCTTGAAACGATGGAATCTTCATCTTAATACTACCCAAGTTATTGTCTTCCCGATTCCTAGCTTCTCTACCTCGACCACTAAATCTCTTATGGCTAACAACTGATTCCCGATCATCTTTTTCATCAAATCCATTCCCATAATACTCCTCATCTTTAACTCTCTCTCCCCTAGGTTGAACTCTCTCCCTCCTACGCACATTAGGAGCGTTTTGTTGCTGCCCCACACGTGCATTCTCTACCCGATCAACCGATCATGAACCTGTTCCATCTCCGTTCATAATACTTTTCTCATCTCACCCATTAAAGCTTCCATGAGCAACTTCTGATCACCATTTCCCGATGTATCTCCGGAATTATTTTTGTTCTTGTCGTCTGACATGTTTGCTGCAAATATAACGTTAGAAAAAAAAATGACCTCACACACTCCCTCATGTGTTTCACTAAAAGAATGAGTCACTCAATTTCACTCGTGTTTTCAAAAAAAAAAAATCAAATTGGCTTTTCCCCTCTTATTTGCTCATCACTCTTGCCTTTTTCCACTCGTAATAATCCTCTATAGGTTCTTATCAAACTAACCGAACAAGTATCAAAGTTTCCAGCAACAATTCACCAATAACTCACGAAAAAATTCAGAAATAAGGATTGAATCTAAATATTACACACTTTTTTTTCATGTTTTTTTTTCCTAAACTGGAAATTTATTCTTCTCTTTTTTTTTCCAATTTTGTTTTTTTTCACTTTTTTTTTCATAAATCAAAACAAAAGATAATCAAACCTGCAACTAGAAGGCTCTGATACCAACTGATATGATCCACGCCAAGAACTAAAAAATTTATGGATCAAGAAGACCTCCAAGATCGTCTAGAAGCAGATTTATGTGAGACCGCGACCCGTTGCTTATATCGAAGCAAGAACCTTGGTATAATGAAGACACCACAATCAATTATGGAAGGATTGATTGATAAGTCGAAGATGAACGCCACGGAAACTCCGATAAGTTTAGAAGTTCTAAAAGAACCAAAGAGAAAATTCTCTCCGAAAGTATGAATCAAATCTAAATTGTCTTATTCGAAAAGCCAATGGCTATTTAAATACATGAGAATTCGTAACCAAATAGAAAAAGGAAAACTAAAAAATAGGAAATAAACCTAAATAGAATTCTGGTAGGAATAGGAAACTACGAAATAGGAAATAAACCTAAATAGAATTTTGGTAACCTAAAATTCAAATAAGGAAAGTACCTAACTTGGCATGCAAGCCTTATAATGCAACAATTAAATTTAGAAGGAAACAATTAAGAAAAGGTGCAAGCCCAACGTAGATTCGAATGCAACAGCCTACTAGATTTCGGCCCATTATACCAGGCCCAAACGATATCCTTTTTGAAACTTTCTTAGGTCTAAATTGAAGTTCAAGACGTCATCTTTCCATCCTAATAAGTTTCAGCCCATTTGGAGTTGTGAGCAAGAAGATATGATCATTTTAATTCTGGTTGTCGGGTCTTTCCGAAATTCCAAAGTGGAAGTTCCCTTGGATCATGGAAACCCATCCTTGTGGATCATGTATAGCATTATCCTTGGGCCCCCAAATGGTTCTTAGCCCAAATATGTTGAATAAGCCAATTGAGAGTTTTCTTGAACCGTTTAGCTCGGGCCCTTATAACTGGACCAATTGGAACTTGAATAAACCGTTTAGCTCAGGCCCTTGCAACTTGACCAATTGGAACTTGAATAGGATCTGCCTCCCATTTGTTAGTCGTGTCCTCATCATGATGATGGTGATAATTCAGGAAATTCTTTTAATGGTGCAAATATGTTATTTGGTCTTATTGGAGTTCTTGGAATAAATTGAGATAAAGGAGGTCTTGGAGAAGATATTGGAGAATAATAATTAGAAGGATCTTGGGGTTTTGGGGATGAAGGTGGGTTAACCTTCTGCTTTCCCTTTCGCGATGTTGACATTTTGCTGATGTTCCTGCAAAAATTCTCGAGTAAGGAAATCAGGCGGGGAATTATGCTCTCCTTTTATGTATTCTATTGTGAAATCAAAAGCGCTCAGAATAGCTTGCCATCTTGCAAAGATTTGTTTTGAAACTAAATTTTAACATTTTTTTGTAAAATTTCTTTAGCAGATTTGCAATCAATACGAAGTAAAAATGTTTTGCTATATAAATCGTCTTGAAATTTTGATATACATAAAACAATTGATAAAATTTCTTTTTTAATAGTTGAATAATTTTTTTGAGCTCCCAGTTAAATACCAGAATGATAACGGACAATTTGCTCATTGGATTTGTTTGGAAGATTTTGTTTGAGTATACCACCATATCTTGTATTTGAGGCATCAATCTCAACAATAATTTGAGCCGAAGGAGATAGGATACCTAAACATGGAAGACTTAATACTTTTGTCTTGATAAATCTCACAACTTCAATGTGTTGTGGGGACCATTGTTTTGGATTTTTGCAAAGTCTTTTATACAAAGGTTCGCAAATTTGTCTCATATGAGGGAAATAATCTGATATATAATTTAAACATCCTAAAAACCTTTGGAGTTGGGTTTTATCTTTAATTTCATCAGGGAATTTGTTGGCGAATTCAATAGATCTATCTATTAGTTTAATGGTTCCTTGGAAGATTAGATGACCTAAGAATCTGACTTTTGTCTGGAATAATTTCATTTTGGTTTCTGATAATACTAGACCATTAGCTTTGATAATTTGGAAAAAAGTTTTAAGGTGTCTGAAATATTGATCTATTGATTTGGAAAATATCAAAATATCATCTATATATGTTATACTAAAATTAGAATAATCATTAAAAATATCATTAATAATATTTTGGAATTCTGAAGGGACATTCTTGAGTCCAAAAGGCATTACATTCCATTCGTAATGGCCAAAAGGGACATTAAAAGTAGTTTTATATTTATCTTCTTCACTTATCTGAATTTGCCAAAATCCAGATTTTAAATCAAATTTTGAAAAAATAGTAGAATCATGGAGTCTATTTAGAAGATCTTTTTTATTTGGAATAGGATACCTGATCCATTGTAAAACTTTATTAAGAGGTTTATAATTGATAACTAATCGGGGAGCACCTCTTTCTAATTCTGCTTGCTTTTGGACATAAAAAGCTGAGCAACTCCAAGGGAATTTACTTGGTCTAATTAAATTTTTATTTAATAGATTTTTTATTTCTTCTTGGAAATATTTTAATAATTCTTGATTCATTTGAATGGGCCTGGATTTTGAAGGGATATCCTTTTCATTGAAATTTGGTTCATAGGGTAAAGAAACTATGTGCTTTTTTCTTTCTCAAAAAGCATTTGGGATATTGGCACATATTTCTTTTTTAAATATGTCCTCTAAATCCTTAATTTGGGATTGGACTTGTGGGTCTTTAAGCCGTTGTTCTATCCTATGATAATGAATTTCTTCTTTTAGGAAATTATTATGAGCTTCCTTGTTTTGGATTAAATTTATTTGACGATGGAGACTATTGGTTTGTAATAGATTTAAATCTCTAGTATCTATAGGTTGTAGAAAAGAGAAAAATAGTTTTTGTCCTAATAAATTGGTTTCTATTCCTAGATGACTAACCGTAAAGGGATAAATTTGGGTTAGGAAAGAGGTTCCTAATATAATATTCTGATGAATATTTTTGACTAGGACAAAACGAGTTCTTAAACAGTGGTTTTTTCATAATATTTTGTAGGAACAAGTCATTCTTTGAGGCAATTCTGGTCAGCACCTGAATCTACAAGGGTTGTAGTGTTTATATGGTATTCTTCATTAATAATAATGGAGACTCTAATATACCATTTCTGATAATTTATACGTTCTATTAAACTAATGAAGTTTGTATTGGGTTTTGCTTCTTCCTCATTATCAGAATTATGTTCTGGACTTATAATAATAGATTTTACCTTCTTGGAAGTGGGTGATAGAATAGAATCTTTGAGATTATTAATCTCAAGATTGACCATTCTAGCTTTAATATTAATAGTTTCCTTTTGGATAGTCTTTATCCGATCTTTCAGATTATTGATTTCCATTTGAAGGTCTTGGATACTAGCAATCTTGAGTTTACTAAATTTTTCTTCTAAGATCTTGGTTAGATTAAAGGGCTCAAGGTCCTTTAACCTTTTTTCTTCACATATAATGTCTTTTAATTTTACTAGATAATCTTTCTTGGTGATGGGATCATCTATTTTATCTATGATATCTAATAGGAATTCCTTTTGAGAGGAAATCATATTAATAGACTTACAATTACAGAATCCTTCATTACAATCACAGGATTGTGATTCTTCAGATGATTCTGAATTGGAAGTTTCTTGCATAGTATATATGACCTCATTATCAGAGGAAGAAGAGTCTTCTTCTGATTGTGAGTCTATAATCATGACTTTTAATAATTGTTGCTTTAATAAGTCATCTATTTCTAGTTCATTAATTTTTTGTTTAACTTTACAATTCTTGGCCCAATGACCAAGACGTCTGATATGATCCACGCCAAGAACTAAGAAATTTATGGATCAAGAAGACCTCTAAGATCGTCTAGAAGCAGATTTATGTGAGACCGTGACCCGTTGCTTATATTGAAGCAAGAACCTTCGTATAATGAAGACTGAGACCGCGACCCGTTGCTTATATCGAAGCAAGAACCTTGGTATAATGAAGACACCATAATCAATTATGGAAGGATTGATTGATAAGTCGAAGATGAACGCCACAGAAACTCTAATAAGTTCAGAAGTTCTAAAAGAACCAAAGAGTAATTTCTCTCTAAAAGTATGAATCAAATCTGAATTGTCTTATTCCAAAAGCCAATGGCTATTTAAATACATGAGAATTCGTAACCAAATAGAAAAAGGAAAACTAAAAAATAGGAAATAAAACCAAATAGAATTCTGGTAGGAATAGAAAACTACGAAATAGGAAATAAACCTAAATAGAATTTTGATAACCTAAAATTCAAATAAGAAAAGTATCTAACTTAGCATGCAAGCCTTGTAATGCAACAATTAAATTTAGAAGGAAACAATTAAGAAAATATGCAAGCCCAACGTAGATTCGGATGCAACAGCCTACTGGATTTCGGCCCATCATAATAGGCCCAAACGATATCCTTTTTGAAACTTTCTTAGGTCTAAATTGAAGTTCAAGACGTCATCTTTCCATCCTAACAAGTTTCAGCCCATTTAGAGTTGCGAGCAAGAAGATATGATCATTTTAATTCTGGTTGTCGGGTCCTCCCGAAATTCCAAAGTGGAAGTTCTCTTGGATCATGAAAACCCATCCTTGTGGATCATGTATAGCATTATCCTTGGACCCCCAAAGATGGTTCTTAGCCCAAATATGTTGAATAAGCCAATTGAGAAGTTTCTTGAACCGTTTAGCTCAGACCCTTATAACTGGACCAATTGGAACTTGAATAAACCGTTTAGCTCGGGCCCTTGTAACTTGACCAATTGGAACTTGAATAGGATCTGCCTCCCATTTGTTAGTCGTGTCATCATCATTCCCCTCCTCTTGAAAAGGATTTATCCTCAAATCATCACCTACATCAAAAGGACGTAAATCAGAAACATTGAAAGTGGTATTAACATTGTACTCACTTGGTAAATCCAATTTGTATGCATTGTTATTGATGTGCTCAAGGACTTGAAAATGAGCATTAATTAATTTTTCTTCGATCAATTGGAACCCCTTCTCTTGCTCGTCTCCCCATTTGAATCCAACATTCTTCTTGATGACTTCGCTAAGCGGTGCAGCAATACTGCTAAAGTCTTTCATGAACCTCTTGCAAAAACTAGCAAGTCCATGAAAACTATGAACTTGACCTACACTCGTGGGACTTGGCCATGGTAAGCCATATGGAATCTCCTGGGAAAGATATCATCAAACTCCTGTAAAAGAGAAACAATAGAACTAGGCAAAGATGAGTTAAATTGGTTAGTGTTTAACGCCTCTTTGTACAAAAGTACAATCATTGGCTAATTTAAAATCATCACTATTTTTATTTCACTCGTTCTTGCATAGAAAATTGTTTTTCTCTCAATGGCCGAATCAGCTCTCTTATTGTCTATCTCAATTTTTTCGACTATCTTATTTTCTCTTTTTGGTTTGCATTCATTCTCTTTTTCTCACTCTCTTTCGTTTGCTCACTCTCTTTTTGTAACCTCACTTGATCTTCATAAACCTGTTTTGGTGTCAAAGGAACTAGAGTGATTGTTCTTTGATTTCTTACAAACGAATATTTGTTGGTGAAGCCATCATGCTTAACACGCCGATCGAATTGCCATGGCCAGCCTAGTAACAAGTGTCCAGCTTGCATCGGAACTACATCACACAAAACTTCATCTTCATATTTTCCAATACGAAAGGAAACAAACACCTGTTTGTTCACCTTCAGTTCACCACTATTATTGAGCCATTGTAACTTGTAAGGCCGAGGATGTTTAATCGTTGGCAGCCCTAATTTCTCAACCATTGTAGTGCTAGCAACGTTAGTACAACTACCTCCATTAATAATCATACTACATACCTTGTTTTGCACGTGGCATCTAGTATGAAAGATGTTTTCTCGCTGCACTTCGTCATCTTCTTTGATTTGCACATTTAGAGCTCTCCTTGCAACCAATAATTCTCATTGGGAAGCGTATTCCTCATCACTCGCATCCTCCAATGGTGGCATAGATTCGGTATCTTCTTCGCCCTCGGTTTCAATTTCACCATTATCTCGCAATACCACAACTCTTTTGTTCGGACATTGGCTTGCTATGTGACCCATGCCTTGGCATTTAAAACACTTAATATCATGATTTCTAGTGGTGGAAGAGTCAGTTTTACCTTGATTTCCATGGCTGATACTTGCTCGGCTTTGGGCTTGGCCGTGGCTTGCTTCACAAAATTCGGACTCCAAGATGAACTCGAGTTAGGGTTTTGTCGTGTATTATTGCCCCTCCTCTTGAGTTGGTTCTCAATTTTAACAGCTATGTGCACCATATCTTCCAATTCCACATAATGATGCAACTTCACCGAATTAGCAATTTTCAGGTTCAAACTAGCCAAGAACCTAGCCATAGTAGCCTCTCGATCCTCCTATACATTTGCTCAAATCATAGCTACTTCCATCTCTTTATAATAATCCTCCACACTCCGACTACCTTGTGTAAGACTTTGCAATTTTTGGTATAACTCACGGTAGTAATGGCTTGGAACAAACCGTTTCCTCATCACGGTTTTCATCTCCTCCCAAGTCTCTATTGGACACTCTCTATTTCTCCTCCTATTTAACACTAACTGATCCCACCAAACAATCGCATAGTCAAAAAATTCAATGGCCGCAAGTTTAACCTTTTTAAGCTCGGAATAATTATGACAATCAAACACTAATTCTATCTTCTTCTCCCATTCAAGGTAAGCTTCAGGATCGTTTTTGCCTTGAAACGATGGAATCTTCATCTTAATACTACCCAAGTTATTGTCTTCCCGATTCTTAGCTTCTCTACCTCGACCACCAAATCTCCTATGGCTAACAACTGATTCCCGATCATCTTCTTCATCAAATCCATTCTCATAATACTCTTCATTTTCAACTATCTCTCCCCTAGGTTGAACTCTCTCCTTCCTACGCACATTAGGAGCGTTTTGTTGCTGCCCCACACGTGCATTCTCTACCCGATCAATCCACTCATGAACCTGTTCCATCTCCGTTCGCAATACTCTTCTCATCTCACCTATTAAAGCTTCCATGAGCAACTTCGGATCACCATCTCCCGACGTATCTCCGGAATTATTTTTGTTCTTGTCATCTGACATGTTTACTGCAAAAATAACGTTAGAAAAAAAAATGACCTCACACACTCCCTCACATGTTTCACTAAAAGAATGAGTCACTTAATTTCACTCGTGTTTTCACAAAAAAAAATCAGATTGGCTTTTCCCCTCTTATGTGCTCACCACTCTTGCCTTTTTCCACTCGTAATAATCCTCTATAGGTTCTTATCAAACTAACCGAACAAGTATCAAAGTTTCCAGCAACAATTCACCAATAACTCACAAAGAAATTCAGAAATAAGGATTGAAATGATTGAATCTAAATATTACACACTTTTTTTTCACATTTTTTTTTTTCCTAAACTGGAAATTTATTATTCTTTTTTTTTCCAATTTTGTTTTTTTCACATTTTTTTTATGAACCAAAACAAAAGATAAGCAAACCTGCAACTAGAAGGCTCTGATATCAACTGATATGATCCACGTCAAGAACTAAGAAATTTATGGGTCAAGAAGACCTCCAAGATCGTCTAGAAGCAGATTTATGTGAGACCGTGACCCGTTGCTTATATTGAAGCAAGAACCTTGGTATAATGAAGACTGAGACTGCGACCCATTGCTTATATCGAAGCAAGAACCTTGGTATAATGAAGACACCACAATCGATTATGGAAGGATTGATTGATAAGTCGAAGATGAACGCCACGGAAACTCCGATAAGTTCAAAAGTTCTAAAAGAACCAAAGAGAAATTTCTCTCCAAAAGTATGAATCAAATTTGAATTGTCTTATTCCAAAAGCCAATGGCTATTTAAATACATGAGAATTCGTAACCAAATAGAAAAAAGAAAACTAAAATATAGGAAATAAACCTAAATAGAATTCTAGTAGGATTAGGAAACTACGAAATAGGAAATAAACCTAAATAAAATTTTGGTAACATAAAATTCAAATAAGGAAAGTACCTAACTTGGCATGCAAGCCTTATAATGCAACAATTAAATTTAGAAGGAAACAATTAAGAAAAGCTACAAGCCCAACGTAGATTCGGATGCAACAGCGTACTGGATTTCAACCCATCATAACAGGCCCAAATAATATCCTTTTTGAAACTTTCTTAGGTCTAAATTAAAGTTCAAGACGTCATCTTTCCATCCTAATAAGTTTCAGCCCATTTGGAGTTGCGAGCAAGAAGATATGATCATTTTAATTCTGGTTGTCGGGTCCTCCCGAAATTCCAAAGTGGAAGTTCCCTTGGATCATGGAAACCCATCCTTGTGGATCATGTATAGCATTATCCTTGGGCCCCCAATGATGGTTCTTAGCCCAAATATGTTGAATAAGCCAATTGAGAAGTTTCTTGAACCGTTTAGCTCTGGCCCTTATAACTGGACCAATTGGAACTTGAATAAACCGTTTAGCTCGGGCCCTTGTAACTTGACCAATTGGAACTTGAATAGGATCTGCCTCCCATTTGTTAGTCGTGTCCTCATCAACGTCCACATTTGAAACAGGTTTTGGAAGAGGTTTGAGTGGAATTATGGACTTGAGATTTTTTTGTCTTTTTCTTTTTGTAATTAGTCGACAGGGTGATGACTCATCATCCGTGTCAGGATCAAACTCCTCTTCCCCTCCAAGAAATTATGATAATCCCACTGATGATCATCCAGATCCAAATTATGTTGTAAATAGCCAAAAGATAAACATAGCCAAAATAGAACAAGATCTTTTTAACTGGCATATACCTAGTCAAAAGATCAATAGAATTTATCAAGTAGGTAGTTTTGACTTTCGATCAGACTACTCTATCAAAACAACAGAGCAAACCTATAGTATTAGCAGAGAGAATGAAAGTATTAAATTATTATCATTACCTGCTATGAAAAAACATAGACAATAAGGATTTAAATATCTTCATTTAGGATTAGTCCAAATAGCAATAAAACCATTACATCGTTTAGGAATTGATACTCCTGCATTAATGGTGCTTAGGGATGCTAGGCATTTAAATTTTCAAAACTCCTTATTATCATTAGTAGCTTCCAATATTCATAATGGTCTTGTTTATTTTAACTGTTATCCTAATTTTTCTATTGATTTGTATGACCCAAATCTAATAGATACTCTTACATTAGATATACAATTAAAAGGATTAGATATCAAAACAGGAACTATGAATTTGAATATTATTTATAAAGTTTATTATAAAGATATGACTACTAGGATTAACCCTAAGGCTTTATTACAAACTAAACCAGGAGAAACTCTCCTTTTAGAAGCCAATACTTTTCACGCAAACACTATTACTTCTAAGTTATCATCTTCTTGCTTTGATTATATTACTTGGAAGAATAGTGTTTGCGTGAAAAGTATTGGCTTCTAAAAGGAGAGTTTCTCCTGGTTTAGTTTGTAATAAAGCCTTAGGGTTAATCTTAGTAGTCATAACTTTATAAATAATATTCAAATTCCTAGTTCCTGTTTTGATATCTAATCCTTTTAACTGTATATCTAATGTAAGAGTATCTATTAGATTTGGGTCATACAAATCAATAGAAAAATTAAGATAACAGTTAAAATAAATAGGACCATTATGAATATTGGAAGCTACTAATGATAATAATGAGTTTTGAAAATTTAAATGCCTAGCATCCCTAAGCATCATTAATACAGGAGTATCAATTCCTAAACGATGTAATGGTTTTTTTGCTATTTGGACTAATCCTAAATGAAGATATTTAAATCCTTCTTGTCTATGTTTTTTCATAGCAGGTAATGATAATAATTTAATACTTTCATTCTCTCTGCTAATACTATAGGTTTGCTATGTTGTTTTGATAGAGTAGTTTGATCGAAAGTCAAAATTACCTACTTGATAAATTCTATTGATCTTTTGACTGGGTATATGCCAGTTAAGAAGATCTTGTTCTATTTTGGCTATGTTTATCTCTTGGCTATTGACAACATAATTTGGATCTGGATGATCATCAGTGGGAAATTATAATCGTAATTGTTATGATTATTATTAGCATTATAATAATAATAATATTATAATTATAGTTATAATTGTAATTACAATAATACTATTTATAATATTGTAAAAATAATAATTTTATTATTATTATCATCATCATTATAACTACTACATTTATTTTTTATGATATTATTAAACATATCATTTAAATAATATTTTATTAAATAAATATATTAGATTATTTTTATTCATATTTATTTTTTTATTTTATGATATTTAATATTATGTTAATATTTAATTTTTATATTTATTGATTGATTGATTATTTATATTTTAATAATATATTTGGTATTTTATTAATTTATTATATTATTTTTAGTACTATATTAATATTTAATTATATTTTATATTTACTGATTTATGTATTATTTTTATTTACATTTTAATAATATATTTGATATTTTATTAGTTATTATTATCATATTATATATTATTTACTTTAAAATATTATTTTACATTTTATGATATTTAATAATATATTAATTTTTAGTTATATAGTGAATCTAGAGTGAATCAATGTTGCAATTTAACAAAGATTACACTCCCTCATGAGTGTAATGAGTCGTAAAATGTAATGAGTCTACTGCTCATTACCCCATTTTGGTGTAATGAGTCGTAAAATGTAATACACATTCCAACTATTTTAAATTAACCAAATAATGTAATAGTTATTACATGGTGAATGAATATTTTATTATCTCTTTCATTATTACAACCAAATATGACATAAATGTTTACGCCAAGGTCACCATTGGAAAAGGTCACAAAAACTTTATGTCCAAAATGGTATAATTCTAGATAAATAACATCACTAGTTCCCATAGTTTGTTACCTTAGTCAAATTTATCCTAATAATTTCAATTGTGATAAATAAGTTTTCAAATCCTTCAAATTACGTAAAGGTTACTATCACGTGAGATAGAGCAACTAAGCCATCTAGTCAAATTTTTCATCTACTGTATGGAAGGTAGGAATTCTTTACACTTGAGTTTGTTCAATAAAGTTATCTTCTTAGAGAGCTGATTGATATTACCTTACAAGAGTTCTTTAAAGTATGAATCATACTACTCCATACCATTAATGTGTCATTAGACATATTCAAGGATTAAATAATTTAATTAGGTGATTAAATTATTTTATTGTATGTGGCAATAACAGTAACAGGTCGGGGGATTTAACAGGAATATACCAAAAATAATATTCGAACATGACTTGTACCCAATTTAACAGCCCAAAAGCTGATGGTATTGGACTATTGAATCAATAAGCGTGTGTCAGAAAACCCAACTCTAAACCCAGCCCACGAAACGGAATTAAACGAACTTATGGAGGAGTAGTGGAGTACAATTTATTTTACAGGGCTAAAATGGGAAGTGAATCGATAAAAATCTCTAGGGTTTGTAATTGCCACCCTACATATACTCTCCCAAGATCAGCAAAGCTAGGGTTCTGTGCAGCTGTGCTTATTTTTCTACCAGAGAGAAAAGAAGTTCGAGGAAGATGGTACGATTCTTTATCTAATCCTTTGATTTATCTATTACAGTAGCAAAAAGTTCTAATCTGTTATGAGTTGAGACATAAGCTTTTTTTTAAGAAAATAATTTTACTGAAGTGGTTTAAACTTGTATTTGATAGTTATGCATAATCATGGGTATGTGTATGATGTGTGCTGTTTAGTGGTGATAATTGGCTTTTTTTTATTTTTTTATTTTATCTTTGATGTGTGTGTTTGGTTGTGTTATCATCTGGGTTTGGTTTTGTTTCTCTGTTATTAGTTTGCTATTAACAAAAGGTATATTGTAGAATAGATCGAATTTGTATATAGGGTTTACCGTCTGCATTATCATTTAGGATTTTGTCAGAGTTCTCTGAAAAGAAAGTAAAAAGAGAAAAAGAGACCCAAAAGTAAGGGATCAAAATTGTTTGGTGAAGTAAAATTTTAAAAGATTCAGTTCTTAAGTTGTTTACTGGCAACAAAAAAAAAAACCTAAAGTGGGAAAGGAATTGACTATTATTAATTGGAACAAAGATTATAAATGAGGGGAGAATCACAAAAATGAAGGGGAAAGAGGAGAAATTTTCCTAGTATCTAATGTTTAATAGGAGAAAGGATGGCCTGTATAGGTTGCTTTTATAATATCAACAAATGGTTATTTTTCTGGAAATTCTGCTTCTTGCTTTCATATTTATTGTCATATCTTCACATTTTAGAACTAAAATTTATTTATCATAGTCTTGTATGGCTTCGTATTCTGGTTTAGCATCAACTTGTAGCCTATTGAAAAAAATGATAAATCAGGAAAAGTTGGTAATCATCCCAATTTTCATACTATTGGGATTGGTTTCCATTTGTAGACAGAAACCTAAAAATTAATAAATTTTTATAATTTTGAAGCTATAAGATATCAAAAATTCTGTCAAATAACATTTTTATATGTCAGTATATGAACCCCATCTCTCATTCTTTGGATTGATGCTCACGAGATTATGAGATGTCGTAATATATCTGTCACCATCCTATGTTTTGCTTTTTTGGTTATTTGTGTGTTTTACACAGTTATTTAAGACATGTGGGCTTTATATGTCATTTACTATGTTTTACTTTCTGCTATAATGCCATTATTTAAGCATTTGTTTTCTGTACATTGATACAGCCCAAGCAAATTCACGAGATCAAGGATTTCCTTCTCACCGCCAGAAGGAAGGATGCAAGCTCTGTGAAAATTAAGAAGAACAAAGACGTTGTCAAGTTCAAGGCTTGCTGCTCCAAGTACCTGTACACGCTTTGTGTGTTTGACTCAGAGAAGGCAGACAAATTGAGGCAGTCACTTCCTCCAGGTTAGTTGATATCTGTTTTAAGACTATGTATTTATCTGTTGTTGTCATTCATCGACTCTTAATGAGATCTGTAAGCATAGAAGCTTATAAACACATGATATTAGTTGATGATCATCTTATCAAAAAAAAAAGATATTTGTAAATGAGCATGTGGGGGCATTCTTTAGTGTTATTGAAGCAAGTAGGAATTGAGAGAAATGTTACTCCATGCCGATAGCTTGTTTGTGTAACTAGTTGACAAGAACTTGTTTTAGGTTGCTACATTCTGTTCTCTGCATTATTGAGTGTTGAGTATTCACATTCACCGGAACTGTTTTATTCTGGCTAATCTTGTTTGCAGGTTTGAGTGTTCAAGACCTGTGAGAGTAGGCTTGGAAGTGAAATTCTGCACTAGCGATTTTTGGCTTGGTATTATGTAATGAGGATATGAATTTTTATTATAATCTGTTAGATTTGCTTTTAGCTATTGAAATTCCATGCATGGTTGAGTTTTGGATCTTAGGTGCCTTTTCTTTTTGTTTTTACTCGGTGCTACCATGGTTGAATTGATCATTCGGTAGGTAGAGCATGTAAAAATCCTTTGCAATGTGATATGGGTGTATTAAATTGTTAGGGGTTTTTGGCTGTTCGAATTGTTGGGGTGGGGTGGGGTGGGGGGGCTTTTAAAGTAAGACAAAAATTTAAGGTGATAGGAATATGTTAAATAAATATATTTAATAAAGCTGTTATAATGTTGACTTTGATAAGAATTTCTATATTTAATTGATGATATTTTGACCATTCTGAAAATTTTAAAGTAATAAATAGAGCAATAAAATTATTGTAAGTGAACTCTTGCTAAACAAAAATGATTCACCTTGGTGTTGTCTCTTGTGGGCGGTAGTCTCGGGGGGAAGTTTAGGGAGTAAAGGGTTTTACTATTTCTAATTTGGTCTGAAATTTATAGTTTGGGGCTAAAAGGAAAATGAAATTTCTAGATTGCCCTTACCATTTTAATTTTCTCCGACCAATCTACTACCCCACCCATCCATCTTTCTTCTCATTCTCTCTCCTCTTCTCTCCTTCAATGAAGGAAAATGCTATGCTTCTCTCTTTCAATGAAGGAAAATGCTATGCTTATAAGGTTTCAGGAACCAAAAATGACAATTCTTGAAGAGCGTTTGTGTTTCTGTAAAATTAGGGTGCATAACATTATCTTTTGTTATACATAAATCTGTTTGGTTCTTTAAAGTTGGGAGACAATGATGAAGTAAAGTAAAAACTTTGATGAATGATCCAAATGTTTATCATTCGCTGCTTCAGCTTGGAAAGAAAGACAAGTTGAGGAAAAAACTAATGGTGACACTTTCTGTCGGTATATTTTATCACACAGCTCTCAATAAAAAGGTCATTTTTAACAACTATGGTTGAACTACCGGGACCTAGATCAGTTAAATCAGCACAAATTTATCATTCACCCCTGGATGTTTCCCACCAAGTCCTTGTCATCGGCTTTGGGAGTGGCCTGACCTTAGAGGGAGACAGGCAGTGTTCTCGATCGGGTGAGGCTTGTAGGCAATGTGGTGGGGGTAGGGTGAGGCTTGTAGGCAATGTGGTGCGGGTGGATGGCGGGGTCGATGGAGTTGCAGGTGGTTGAGCTGAAACCGAAGCCAGAGGCTTGGCTAGAGGCTGAGATTGGGGATCTTCGTAGGTTGGGAGTTTTGTTGGTGAGAGTCGCAGAGAGAGAGAGAGAGTGAGACAAGAGGAGAGAGAAACAGAAGAGAGAGGTTAAGGAATTGAAGAGAAAAATTTTAGATAGTCAAAGGACTTGAAAGCGCTGAAGAATTGGTGACCTGCTGGGACATATCAGGAAAATAGGACTTGAAAGCGCTGCAGACAGTCAAGCAGTCCTATTCAACTTCACTGATAGAATACCTGAGTGGTTGCAAACAGAATACCTTCCAAGACGCTGCCATAAGTGGATCAGATGATCCATATCTGCATCTCGCCTTTGCCTTTGCCTTTGCACCAAGGAAATTCCCATTTTCATCTCTAAGAACAGCTCCCATCCCTATCACATTTCTATTGTCCGCTCTCACCGATTTGGACAGCTAAAAAATTCTGGAGGTAAGTACTGGCAGCATTTGCTATTTGTTGTACTTTCCTTCAGATAAAATGTTATTTCTATTGTTCCAAATCATCCTGGTATTTGCACAGAATAACGCCATGGCTTCATCATCCACAACATCTAAAAGCCTCAGTATCCATGTTAAAAAATATTGCCCACCTCCCCAAGAAGCACAAAATCATTTTTGCCACTGGGTATTCCATGAACATATGTCCGTTTCCCCTACATGATCACACACAACACAGAAAGGGCCCCCTAACTTTTCTTGTTAACTATTTGGAAGTCCTTGGTTCCTAAAATAATAGCTTTATTGTGTGGAAAGCATCTTGAGAGAATTTTTTTTACTACGAATAATCTTCAAAGGAAAAGAAATATGCTTGATAATTGGTGTTACATCCTTACATTTGCAAAGAAATGAAAGAGTTTGTTAATCACTTGTTAGTTTATTCTTTCATTAGGAAATTGTGGCAGATGACTTGTTATGTTTTGGCATCTCCTAAATAGTGGTTGAATCCATACATGAAATTTGGGATTGAAACGATTGTGTGCTTCTTAAGAGCTTATGAGAGCTTATTCTCTAATCTTTCTTTCCATTGTTTGGGTAGTGTGGCATGAAAGAAAAAGAGTGTTTGTTGGTGTTGAGAGGAATACTAAATCTATGGATAATTTAATAACCTTAATTTTTGGTTCAGTAGATTTTTTGCTTTTGTAAATAAGGATGTTTCTAAGATTTGGTAGATTTTCCTTCTTGTAGGTAATCTTTGTAAGAGTTGAACTCAAGGTTATCAATACCGTATCAGACTAAGTAACTTTTTTTATTGGTACGGTGCCTATTGGTATTGATCTATTTCGAGGTAACGTTTTGAATTAGACAACAAATTACAATAAACCTATATATATATATATATATATATATATATATATATATATATATATTAAAAAGAGCGAATTTTATATATTTTAAAAAGAGCAAAAAAATTCGTAAAAATCGGTATTGGTATGATATTTGTAACTCTGGTTGAACACCTGGTGCTTCTTTAAACATCAGTTACTTGTAAAAAATATTTAAAAGTATTGAAATATGGGTTTTTGGACCCAAACCAGGTGTCCATGATGGGTTAATCCGATTCAGTATTTTGAATGGCTTTTGGAAGGAGTGGTTACAACTCCCAAAAACTTCCCTCGACTCCCTATCTCTTCTTAATGGCAGATAACATAATTGCCAAAGATTTGTCTGTATCAACATGGCTTCTGGTTGCAAATGCAATCTAGAGTGAGAAAGAGACATTGTAGAGAGAGAAATCCATGCCAAACCTTTCATAGAGAGAAATAAGGGTTTATAGGTTGTGAAATTTGCATGTTTTCCGATTGTGATCACACTCATGACAATAGCAAGTTGATGACATGAAGATCTAGAGAAGAGTCCAAAATGCAAAAAGAAATCAGGTTAAGCTAGTAAGCATAGATTGTGCTATGCAATTTCTGTTTTCATTGGTATGAGAGCCAGATTGTTTTTCTATGGGTTAAATGGCATGTATAGATGCTCATATGTTGAATAGCTTGATAACGCATGATAACTAGAAAAACCTAAAATTATCAAGCTTTATACTAGAAAATGACAACTTCTTCTATACAACATATTAATCTACAAGATCTTACATGTAAGTAGCCCTTACATAAATGATGAAATCTGGGAAATATGAGAGCCTAACTCTCTATGTGGAGAGAGAACCAAATTAAACTTGAATTTATCAAGCCTTATGGTTGAAAATGGAAACCTCTTCCATATTGCATCTTAAGCCACGATTTTCTGCATGAAAGTAGTTATAATATTGGAGATTAAATATGAAAAATATGAGAGATTAACTTTCTTTGTGGAGAGAACCGAATTAAACCCGTTTTGGAAACGTTTAATGGGAAAAAATGGTAACTTGCTAATTTCATATCTAAATGCCATGACATTTTAGGGTAATATAGTCTAAGATATGTAGATCAAATCTAAAAAAAATCATAAGCTAACTCTCATGGAGGACCGAGAAAATACAAACCATAATAAAAAAGACCTGAAACTTTGTTTTGATGTCGTATTTTGTACATTTTGATTCATGATCGCGAACTGGTATAGATGTGTAATGCTCGAAGAGAGCGTTCCATCAATATATGACTTACGAAAAACGGAGGTCCATGGAGAGAGAAATCTCAATTTGAAAATATAGGAGTTTTGAGAGGAAAGGTTGGCTGGAGATACGGGATGACCTCGACATCGCCACTTCCCAACTAGCGAGCATGGAGAGTGTAGCGCGTGTAGCTTTCCAATCTCCATTTTCACCCATTCTGTTCAGAATTTAATTTTAAAATTTTCTATGTTTTAATAAATATTTTTTTTTCAGGTGTTGAAATAATAATTTTGATTTATTTCTTGAAAATTCAAGAAAATTTAGAATTTTTGCAAATGGATGGGCTGCAAAATTTATTTCTAGACTTAATGAGTTATTTTAAAGAGGGTTGAAACTTGGTGAGAGAAAATGACAACACCTTGATATTGTACTCTCCCATGGTGTGTATCAGCATCCTTAAAATTGTGTTTTCTTGAATTGTTCTTTGAAAATTGAATATATATCCAAATTGCATAATTCTCGCGTTGATATTTTTTTTTTAAAAATTTCATGCTCTATGATAATATGCACTTAATTTTGGACAAACATATCATAGTCTCTCTTAGTGGAAATTATATGTTTTTTTGGAATGTTATTATGAAATTATGGAATGGAATGGATCTTTGTGATTATGATCATGTGAATGTCTCTTAAATATTTATGCTTCCATTTTATATTGATTTTTAAATATTATTGGTAGCATCATGATAGAAGTTCTATGATTTATATGGAAATAATATACAATTCTCTTTAAAAATTATGAAAATTGAAAAAAAAATATAGAAAATCATATAGAACGTGATGCGTGTAATCAATAAATTAAGATAGTCAAAGCCACTATAGAATTGGTCATGAAAGGTCGTCTGAGGGTTGTTCTCTCATGAGGATGAAAACTTGTCATGATCTAGTATCGGTTTCATGCGAGCGTTGTACATATAGCAATTACATGTCTCTTGACTAGTGACTGGACCTTGGATGACCGAGTTTGACTCTTATGATGTCTAATGGGTGAACAAATGTTTGTCATCTCATAAGAGGTAAGCATTAAAAGGAGGCACGTGTTTTGACACACATTTCTTTGGGAGCGCGTCTAGGTGTGCATAATAGGTTATAGTCTAGTGGGAGTATAAACTTGGGTTCGGGAGGTCATTTTAAAACTCAAAGGTGGTGAGAAGTTAAAAATACCTTAAAATGATTCATATGAATAAAATATTTTAATTATAAAATACAATTAGGTCCTTGTGGGTTTTTCCGAGTGAGTTAAGATTTTGTAAATCTTTACCCGACGATATGCGCATTTCATAAATTAGTGAGTAATGACGTACCACTTAGTAGTACGGGAGATTATTAGAAGCATAGTGAATTTTCAATCTCACGGTTCGTGGAAAATTAATATTCACTTATTTAGTTTATTGCTGCAAGTATAAGTATGCACTACAAGTAAAGATCAAATATAAGTGGAAGAAATTTAATAAAATTTCAAAAATAGAGACGAAAAGAGTGCAATATAAATGGCGCAAAGAGTCTCCTCAATGAATATAAAAAGGGAAAATAATTGTAGAAATGGTATTAAAATGGATAAGGTGCTTTAAACCATCACATATAAAGGTGTATAGATTAAGCAACTAATTCAAAATTCTTAGCACACAAGTGTTGTCGTTCTTACGATTTAATGAGAATGATCGTCTAATAGAACGTTGAATACGTAAAAGATTCACTAAGTGACATTTTAGTTATGAATATAAGTTATTTGCTTCAGTAGCATAAATTGACAAAATCTTAATTGTACCCATTATGTCATGGTTGAGCATTAAGGAGCAGTGTCATTTAAAACAATTTAGCTGCATACTTTTTCACCTAGTGGTTGTTTTGCTTGCTAGGGATTACAATACTCATTATGATGTACATATAAGATATTTCATATTCTTGGTGGGGACATTATTTTTTTTGTGTACATTGACGCGTTTGCAGTTTGTGCATCACACAATAAATTGAATTTTATTGACACTATTACTTGCAATAATAAGTAGAGATAAAACACTTCAATCCACTCATGGCATTACAAGATAAAGTAGTGTGCTAAGTGGAATGAAAAGCGCCTTGAATTGCAGTAAGGTCATTATAATAAAAATATTTAGACAATGAAATGCAACCATTAAAATCCTAAAATTGTTTTGCTCATGTGTTCTAGAACAACTAGAATTTTGAGGCTGATTTATTTCTTGCTTCAAAATTATCATAATTTCTCTCCTTATTGGATAGAAGAAATAAAGGACAATCTTGAAAGTAAAGAGAAATTAAAACAAATGTTTGTTGAATATTAGTAAAGCCAACTAAGAAAATTGACTAATAAAAGTTGTACACAAGTAACACATCCTTACTCTACATATTGTTGGAGTGAGATTAATAGTGTTTTTTGGTCATATTGATTGAGAAACTTCATATTGTGGTGTTTACAACAAATCATTTGAGGATAAAAGTCATTAACCTCCTGGTTCTAGTGGGAGTGACACAATAGATTATGGAATTGGCCCATAGAACATCAGTTGTGTGAAGTAGTCGTGAAAGACTTTCATATCGTCTTTTGGAGATTGAAAAGGAATCGTCTTTGCATTTACTTCGCCTGATGTTAATGAGCTTATTAGAAGGAAAAGGCTCTTTCACTTCTTTATATAAGGTGGATAGAATCCATGAGAACAAGCCATGTTTAAGACATGGTTATTCTCTTTCTTTGGCATAAGAAAATTGGGAACATGTTCTCAAAAGGCCAAGTGCCGGTAAATTGGATTCAATGTAAAATATAAGGTATGCCTTGTGGCAATGACCTAAACCCGATTGATGGAATTATCTTATTTCCTTAAGCGCTTAAATTCGATGAAATTTGTTAGCACGAGTTCGTCTAAATGTCATTCGAAATTGTAAATCTAAGAATGTTCATATTTATTGGGTTGATTATAAAGATCTACAATAAATGTTTAAACATATTTTAAGATATAGATGGTGAATTAATGATTATTAAAAGTAGTATGAGCATCATTAGGGTTATCCATTTTCTAGTTTGAAGCATTGGAAAATATAAAGGCATTCAATACATAGCTATCTCATCAGATCATAATACTATGATGGTTACCTTAATTTTCATGATATCTGAAGGCGAATGAATTTGCACATATGATCATTAGAATAATCAATATATAAAATTTATGATGAGAATAATTTTTTGAATTCTCACTATGACAAAGCTAAGAATAAGATGTTAGTGTTATGTTGAGTTGATATAGGCATGATTGCACTAGCATTATCTTTGAAGTAGATTTTATAGATTGTTGCCTCATCTTTAACATAAGCCCTTATATTGACATCATCCATCAACTAATGAGTGGTTGAATATAGAAATGCTCAAAGCACAACGTGAAGACCTCTATGATGTTGTTCTAAGTACACTTAGATCAAAGAATTAGTTTCATAGTGATTTAGAGAATTTGCGAAAATTACTTCTATTCTTGGAAAGGTGGGGAATTTATTATTTGAAAATGTGAAAAAAAAATTGTGAAAATTTTTTATAAAATTTTTGAAAACCAAATCTCATATTTTATTACTAAAAAGTTTTTCAAATGAAGTTGTCAAGAATAGTGGGAGTGAAGTTCCACTTAACGAGTGTGAAACAATTATTTTTTATCCTAGTGGAAATGTACCATTAGGAAGTGATTCTCATCCAAATTATGATAAGTGAAAGTAATATGGTAAATTCTCTTTTACCTATGAGAGGTTAGCAAAGAATTTTCGTGGTGTTTCATGGTGTCATATTCTAGAAACTTGAAATCTTTGAGAAAGCAATATAATAAGATTATCTCGTCGACATAGTTGATTCTCTCGTCATCAAATGATTGGCAGAGAATCACTTATTTGTGCTTTTATGAGTCTTGGTTGGAAAATGTCATAAAGATGCATGCTCTATGGATGAATGGTTAACATTTATTGGACCGAGATAGATTCTTTCGCGTGTTTCACGTGATCCAACTAGTTGTTGATCATGTTCTAGCACCAATAAATGCCTATGTGAAGAGTGTGTTGCTTGATGAAAGAATTTGTTAAATGGTATGAATCCGTATGTTGGTGATTGAAAAGTTCACTTTCTTCTATACTTGTCATTTAATATAACTCAATCTTTTCTAGATGGACATCAGATGACCTAGATGACTATGTAGTTTATAAAGTGCATGGAATAAGTTCACTAGTGAACTTCATATGCAACTAAGGACAATCATATGAGGAAGATCACTGAACCTTATCAAGTTATGGGCTTATGATAAAGAATCTTGGTATGTCATCAATGATCCTCGAAAAGAGTACGTATATATTGAATAATGAAATATTAATTTATGCATATAATGATTGTCTTTATTTGAAATAGATATGGATGAGGGTTTCGTGAACTTTAGTTCAAATCATAGATCTAAGGAAACCCATTGAAAAAGATGGATTATACCATAATCTCAGGTGTTGCTAATAAAATATGGCTCAAGTATCATAAATAAGATTGCAACTATTTATAGTGTGTTTTTGTAGCATATTTGGTAGTGTCTTGATTGTTCTTCATGGAGTAGAAATAGCTCACGCGAGTCATGATTCAGTGTATCCATGTAAAGACATTTATCCATGCACATTCTTTTCGTTACAAGGAGAGAAATGAAAATAGGAATGATTGTGCATTTAAGAATTAACAAGGTAAAGTGGAACTTTAAAAGTTTTTAAAGCATTTGTTGTTTAAAGGCTAGTTTGTTCTGTTTCCATCTATTAGCAAGGTTAAATGCTAATTTCTAAGATCTTAATGAAGCTAATGGATTCCTAGAAATACTGCCACTTAAATGAGATTTTAAATGAGGATCATGGTTGCAAAGACATGTGAACTTGGCCTTGGTACTCAGTAACTTTTTGGGATTACAATCTTTGAAAATTTAATTAGACACAAAAGATAAGAGTGCGCAATAAATTTGACTTGTTATTTTTTTTAAAAATAAATCAATAGTGTGATAAAGTAGCACACATATCATGGAATTGTTTTTCATGATAAAATCTATGTCACCGGGTTGAGATTAGCTTTCTCACACAAACGATCGCCTTAAGTGCCATGATAGCGAGCTGAGATGAGACATTACATACTTTTGTCACTTATAGAGTGAGAAAAAAAATGTATAATATGTATTGGAAGAATTATTTTGCTTGTGTCACCTTGACTAGCGTCAAGATTAGGTATGTAAATTATAAATGATAACCAGACCAAACATAATCATCCTACAATCATGTAAGCTCGAAAAGTTAGCTGAATGCAAGAACTTAATTGGGCGCTTTAGAAGAGTAATCAGGTTGTTTAAAATAGCCAGCCAATAGAGCACTAGGGTTAGGTGCATGTTCACATGAATCGTGTAGTTGCAATTAGACTAAGATTCATATGGTGGTCTTAATTTAATTATAAGGAAAGACATACACTCTTCTAAGAAGAAAGGCCCACCATAGCATGTAATTCATACAATATGTACTTAATTCGACCTTTAAGGGAAGTGAGTAGACGAAACCTGGCTTCCTCACTATGTGAGTTCCTTACGGCTAAGTTAGCCTCAACTAGTGCCTATGTCACTTTCGATTGTGTTCTTAAAGGGACATGTCAATGTTCGCAACTTTAGCATGTTTCCAACGATGATGAAATAATTAGAATTAGAGGACATGTCTAGGAAAATGGTTGGCCTAAAACAAAGAGATATAATTTCAAAAGGAATACTATTTGATAACACATCTTACATTGGTGATTCATACATAGCACAGGAGATTATATCAAAGATTAGGATTTGATATCACCGAATGACAAAGTCGGTTAAGTATAGTTCTGAGCAAAAAGACTCGTGAAGGATTTAAGATACTTGAATCTGATGTGTCCAAATTACTCCGGGGCACATAGAGACATCATTTATTAATACATTTCTTTATTAGGGTTGAAGCCGCTATATATCCTTAACAGGTGCATAATATTGAGCTCCTAAATGCAAACGTACTCGCAAGTCGCAAGACCCATTTGCCCATACAGATTTCTCGAAAGGAAGTTTGGTGTTGAAGGTTCTCTATAGATGAAACCCTGCCTCCTCACTATGCGAGTTCTTTGAGGCTAAGTTAGCTTCAACTAGTGCCCTATGTCACTTTCGACTGTGTTCTTAAAGGAACAGGTCAATGTTCGCTACGTTAGCATGTTTCCGACGATGATGAAATAATTAACATTATAGGACATGTCTAGGAAAGTCGTTGGTTTGAAACGGAGAGACACGAGTGCAAAAAGAAGACTATTTGATAACATATCTTGCATTGGTGATTCATATATAGCCCAGACAACTATTTTGAATATTGGGATTTGATATAATCATGAACACCGAATGACAAAGTCGGTTATATAGCTCTGAGCAAAGAGACTCATGAAGGATTAGAGATACTTGAATCCGATGTGTCCAAATTAGTCTAGGGCAAATAGAAACACTATTTATTAATACATTTTTTTATTGGGTTGAAGCTGCTATATATCTCTAATAGGTGCATCTTGTGAGTTTTAAATTACTCGTAAGCGCACGAGTCGTGTGCAATATAGTGTGTGCAAGTGCGAGGTCGAATCCACAGGGAATTGCGTCGTGAAAATATATTTTTATCTAAACTAAACCTATTTTAACCTAGTTTCGAATTTCGAATTGTGTTGTGCAAAGAATATAAACTAAACTAAATTGATTTAAAACAAATGATAAAAGCACTAAGGTTTCTGAATCCACCCCACCAAATTAAAACATATATTTTCATGATTTTTATTCCTATAACAGACAAGCAATTACATCCTATGTATGTTCTATATAAAAGCAATTTATCAAATAATTCCATGAATCCATCGATATACAAATCACAATAAATACCTTAATTAAATCAAATCATCCAATATATCCATTTAATTTACAAATCATAGTGGATATCCGATTTAATTTGAATGATTCGATATATCCGTCGGATGAAACACATCGAATTTCCAATTTGAATAGTTGATAAACAAAACAATTAATCATAAGAATTTACTCAAACAATTGAACTGAAATAGAACATCAATACTAAAATGTCGGAATCGTATGAACATATATGAAAATATAATGCTAATCAATGGCGATGCTTCATCTTCAACCTTAGATGAAGGTTTTAGCCTCTCATGATTATGAAAATAAATTTCACAATTAAAGTGCTAAACATTAAACTTTAAAACACAAAAAGAAATAAATTAAAGCTGAAAATATATTGAGAGAGAAATTACACTTGTAGCTCCTCTCTTTGGTTTTTCTTATTTTTGTTTTTGCTGTGCGACGCTCTCCCCCCTTGATATCAAAGCCTACGAGATCCACCCACATATGAAGATGAAGTGAAATGGGGCTTTGATAGGGAAACTCCATGAGTGTAATGTTTTTCCAACCAATATGGGATGCGAGATGTAGAATGTGTTTTCAACTGATGTGGGATGTAGAATGTGTTTCTAACCGATATGGGATGTGGGATTTAAGCCTTCATATTTTGCTTTTTAAGCCGGATAATTCCATAATGCTCCAAAAACCTAAAAAAACACAGTAAACACAGAAAGGAGATAAAATGGGATGAAATAACACAAACTAAAAGCTTAACAAATATAAATTAAGGGGCTTAAATATGAATATTTAAGCACTTATCACACCCCCAAACTTACATATTGCCAGTCTCTTAGCAATACGAAACTAAAAACTTAATGAAAAACAAAGAACACAAAGATAAATCCATCTTTCATGGTATTCAAAAATTTAAGTATCACACAAAATCACGATATTCATTCATAAGCAAGCTTAAAAAAAATAAACTCATCTTCGCAATGAATAGAAATGTTAAAATCTATTTACTTACAAAAAAAAGAAACCCATCTTCACAAGCTCAAATCAGTGTAAAGTGAACTAGCACATAAATATAAAGCTTCCAAATAATTCCAATGTGCAATATCTCCATGTCTCCAGATTCACATAATTTCCCATCAGAATGAACAATCAATGGCATAGTTTTATTTTCTTCTTTCTTTTATTGTGAGGCTCTGCTATATTTAGTTCCCTTAAGCTTTCTTATTGACCCATGTAGCGAGTGTTGAGTTAATGACTCCCAAACCAGATGGTTTTAGGGTATTAGGTGTAAAGACACCCCTAAGGACTTACTAACTCGAGTAAAAAAGACTACGAAATTAAACTGACTTTAATGCAACTAATCAAAATTCTTACCTTTTGACGTGAACACTCACTGCTTATTGAGGCAAGAGGTCAAGTTGCCTAGTGGAAAGTTTATCAATGATGAGTATTTTTCTCTTTTTGTGCAATTTTTTTATATGCCAAAGTGTCCATACAACAAGTCATCTGGAATCAGCTAAGCCATGAAAACATACACATTAAAGTCACATGTCATACCTCACACAATTATATGCTAATGTGGTCGTGTCATATTAGATCAAACATGTGAATTCTCAAATGCCTAAAGTAAGTAACTAAACTTTAAAACTCTATCATCAGATCATATGTTCAAGATTTTAAGCGAATCACATCACAATGTTTTTTCAGATCACCCAAAATTTTAAAACAACATGAGCATGCATTTATCTTCTCTTTAAAATGAAGAGAAAAAAAAAACAACAAACTGGGACAAAGTGTGTAATGTGTCTCCCATACCCCCAAACTTAAATTACTCATTGTCCCCAATGTGTGAATAATATGGAAAGAGCTGACCTGGGAGATGGAGAACTAGCTAGATTGGCATGGCTCATAGCATAACTCCAAATTTGAACTGAAGTACGCGTTGTCCCTGAAAAATAAAGACTAAAAGAATACTGGAAATGATGAGAATCAACAAGCACTATTAAAGGATCCATTGCATATTCCAGTTGGGCCAATTACTAGATCAAGATCCAAGAAAGTCAAAGAAGCACTTAATGGGCTGATTCAAGAGATTTGGGCTGAATCTAAAATGGGGATTCCAAGCTTGACCCAACAGGAGATGAAAGCATAATAAGTTTAATCCAAGCTATTGATAGTGACATTGGTATGTCCAACATAACAAGGGCCTGCCCAATAATAATCACCTAGTCTCTTGTCAACTAATTAAGGTGCAAGGTCCAAGCCCAAAGTGAAAGAAGATTCGGATGCAACAGCCTACTGAATTTAGGCTCATCATAACAGGCCCAAACGACATCCTTTTTAAGACTTTCTTAAGTCCAAATTGAAGATCAAATCGTCATCTTTCCAACCAAACAAGTTTCAGCCCATTTGGAGATGTGTACAAGAAGATATGGCCGTTTGAATTCTGGTCATTGGGTGCTCCTGAAAATCCGAAATTGTGTTCCTCTTTTTACTTTGGCCAATTCCTTGATTCCTTGCATGTTTTAGGGATTGTTTCCTTTCATGTTTTATGGATTGTCTCCTTACATGTTTTATGCTGTTTTCTTGCTTGTCCTAAGCTTAGAGGGTTGTTCTAAGCTCTATAAATACTTGTGTGTTGTAAGTTGAAAGCATAATAGAATTCAGAAAATACTTGAGGTTTGCTTCCTCTATTGGTTCGTCAAAGAACTTTTGAACTTATCAAGGGTTCTTCCTTGTGGCGTTCAGCTCCGACTTATCAATCAATCCTTCCACAATTGATTGTGGCATCTTCATTATACCAAGGTTCTTGCTTCCATACAAGCAACGGGTCGCGGTGTCACATAAAATCTGTTTTCTAGACGATTTCTGGGTAAGTATTCCAATATTGTTTGTCGGGTCTCAAAGCATGTCGATGAGGTTCGCATCATTTGGTATCAGAGCCAGGTTCTAAAAAAAATAGATTTACTATCATTTTATCTTTCATTTCTTGTTATCATCTTATCTTGTTTCGTTTCTGTTTATTTTTTTTTACTTGTTCTTATTTTTTTTATTTGTGCAACCAGTGAG
>CM043698.1:89995000-90035000 GCA_023935145.1 Bretschneidera sinensis
AATTTTCAGTTCTGTTATATTGAAAACTTTGATATTGCAAATCATTGAAGCCATAATCGCACTTTCGATCACCTAATTGATCTGGAGTACGATTTAAAGTGGTAAAAGCTATGAACAATAGCCAATGTTCTGGAAATTGCATGTTCTTTATCCATGGACTTTTTCATAGGAATAAGGAACATGTTATTGAATCATAATTCCTTTTGATCTTAATGATTTGTTTAAGTAATTGTAAGTATTAACTTGATTGCTTAAACAAAATAACTAGCTGATGGACTTTTCCTAAGCTTAGTGATTATCTAAGAAGGAATTTATAAAGTGCATGATCTTTTTAGGCTTGCACTTTGATTCAATTCTGATATGTGATTGAGGCACGAATTCGTTGTCTACATTGAAACAATTTGATTAGTCATTTAACAAACTTGATTTTCTGAATTGTGAGAGAAAATGATCAATTGTAAATAATTGTTCTTTAATTTCCTTAGTAAAATTAGTAAAAAGAAAAATCAGATCATGAAAACCCCCAATCTTGTGTAATGTTAATAGATGTAGATTTATATTTGTTTATAAACTGCTAATTAAACCAATCAAATCATTTATTTTTTTTTTTTTATGACTCTTTAGCATATAATATAACTTGTGTTTTACTTGATTGCAATTTTAGCATGTGACTTCCTTAAAACCATTTGTAACATTTGTAAGGGAAGCTCATTATTATTTGTATTTCAAACTTTAACTTATATATTGATTCCTTTGCTTTTGTTATTTAGGTCGATGAATGTCAGCAGTTAGTAGAAAGACTCAAGAACTTAGAAAACGTTTGGCTTTACTAAAAGAAGTTGCACTTTCTACAAATCAACCCCCACCTCACCAAGAAGGGAGGTTAGAGTCGGAGGAGTCAGATAATTTTTCACATTACTTGTCAGACGAGGAAGAAGACATACCTGACTTAGAAGACGCAAGTAAGGAAGACGAAGTACCAATGGCTGAAACTATTAGGCAAATGTCTTCTTCAACTGATGGGGGAGCTGCACCAACTTGTATTACTTATCCAGAACCAGCAGTTGGCAAGATAGCGGAGTTCGAACTGAAGAGTGGGTTCTTGCACCATTTGCCCAAATTCCATGGGCTTACTAACGAAGATCCTCACAAACTTCTCAAGGAGTTCTAGTTTGTGTGTTCAAGTATGTGCCCACAAAATGCGGATCTCAACGTTCTGAAGCTAAAGTGATTCCCTTTTTCACTTGAAGATAGGGCAAAGACTTGGTTGTTTGATCTACCCTCGGGTTACATCAACATATGGGAGAAGCTGATGACTGAGTTTCTGACTAAGTACTTCCCTTCCTCAAGGATTACTGTCTTGAGGAAGCAGATAACTGGAATTGAGCAAAGGAAGGAAGAGGCGTTCTATGCCTACTATGAGAGATTCAAGAGCTTAATTGCATCATGTCCTTCACATGGGATGAAAGAAGGGAATCTTCTCACTTACTTTTATGAAGGACTTCTCCCCCTCGAACGTCAATTGTTAGATGCTGCTGATGGAGGTTCTTTTGTCGATAAGACACCTGATGTTGCTAAGGAGTTACTCGCCCAACGTGCTCTTAATTATCAACAATACGAGGGAGTGTTAAACTCCACTCATGGGGTGAATGAGGTATCTTCTAACTCTGCTCTTGAGGAAAAAGTTAATAAAATGTCTACTCTTCTGTCTCAGGTACTGAATGTGAATGGAGCACAAGTACAACAAATTGCTCAAATCTGTGGTGTGTGTTGTACTCAGGGGCATCCAACTGACCAATGTCCCCAACTGATCAACAATGGAGGATGGGAGTCTCTTAACGCTGTTGGGTTTCAAGGTAATCAAGGTGGACAAAGGTACAACCCTTTCTCTAACACATATAACCCCGGGCTTAGAGATCACCCCAATTTTCGTTGGGCCAACAATGATAATGTTCAGAACCCTCAAGGTCAAGGGCAAGTGTTTCCACGCCCTCCAGGTTTGTTTATGAGGCCTCAGGTACCTCAAAACTTTGTCCCTAATCCTATTGTACCTACAAATTCTATTGCTTCTAATTATGATGAAATTTTAAAGTCCCTTGCTTAAGGGCAACAGAATTTAACTACTGCTACTCAAGCTCTTGTTACAGGTCAACAGGCTCACACTAAGGATATTGCAGAGCTGAAGAAGCAATTGGGACAAGTGGTGGACTTCATGGGGAAGATAACAGAGAGTGGAAAATTGCCTAGCAACACTGTTCCCAACCCAATTATCGAGCAAGCTAAAGTTGTTACCACAAGGAGTGGCAAGACCCTTTTGGATGTTCTTAAAACTCAAAAGAAAGCCAAAGTGACCCACCATGAGGAAGAGGACGTTGAGAGCACCAAGAAGGAAATACAGAAAGATCCCACCACCACAATGGCAGAAATGATTGGTCCTTCATCATCTGAGAATGCTTTAAAACCTCAAGGTAACGAACAAAACCCTAAACACTCTTTTGATTCTAATCCTTTTGCTCGTGTACCTTTTCCTAGTAGGTTTGCCAAAACCAAGAAGGATGAATCTGATCAGGCTATCTTGGAGATTTTTAAGAAGGTACAAGTCAACATGCCTTTGATTGAGTGCTTGAAGCAAGTGCCAAGATATGCCAAGTTTCTGAAGGAGCTTTGCACTACAAGGAGGCAGACTCGTGAGAAGGAGGTGGTGAAGTTGAATGAGACAGTCTCTGCTGTCATCCAAAGGAAATTGCCACCAAAGCTTAAGGATCCAGGGAGTTTTTCTGTTCCTTGTGTGATTGGTACCAACAAATTTGATAATGTCATGCTAGACTTAGGAGCTTCAATTAATGTGATGCCTTATAGTCTTTATGCTTCTTTAGAACTAGGTGCACTTAAAAGTGATAATGTTGTTATCCAATTAGCTGATCGATCTAATAAGTATCCTAAAGGATACGTTGAAGATGTTCTTGTGCAAGTAAATCAACTCATTTTTCCTGCAGACTTCTATATCATTGATATGGAAGATTCTCCCCTAAATTCTACTCCGTTGCTTTTAGGGCGCCCATTCATGAGGACCGCAAGAACAAAGATCGATGTTTATGAGGGAACTCTAACCATGGAATTTGATAATGAAGTTATACGCTTCAACATCTTTGAAGCCATGAGGTATCCATTGACTGACATTAAACCCTGTTTTTCTATTGATGATATTAACTCACTTGCGCAGAGATTTTTGGAAGCAATGGAAGAGGATGAGTTGAAAGTAACACTCTTTCAAGGAGTTGGTTATACTAAGAATGGAGAATCCATTTCTAGGGCTGAGTTAGAAAAGGCTGAAGAGCCCATTGTGATCAAAACCGTAGCCTCCCTTGAGGCCCGACCCATATTACCAAGGTCTATTCCTCATTTGTCCTTTCCTATTTCCACTAACAAAATGTTACCTTCAGTGATACAGGCCCCTACACTTGAGCTTAAGGTTTTGCCAGATCACTTGAAGTATGTCTTTTTGGGGGACAAGGAGACGTTGCCTGTTATTATATCCTCGAAGTTGGAGGAGGACCAAGAAAAGAAGCTTGTGGACGTTCTGAAAAAGTACAAGACCGACATTGGTTGGACTTTGGCAGATATCAAGGGAATTAGCCCAACCATGTGCGTCCATAGGATTCTGTTGGAGGATGGTGCCAAACCCACCAGAGATGCCTATAGACGTCTACATCCACCTATGATGAAGGTTGTGCAAGATGAGGTAATTAAGTTACTTGATTGTGGCGTTATTTACCCTATTTCAGATAGCAAGTGGGTGTCTTTTGTTCAAGTTGTGCCAAAGAAGTCAGGAGTTACTGTGGTAAAGAATGAGGAGAATGAGCTTGTACCTCAAAGAGTGGTAACTGGTTATCGAGTTTGCATAGACTATAGGAAGCTCAATGCTTCAACAAGAAATGACCATTTCCCTCTGCCCTTCATCGATCAGATGCTTGAGCGGTTAGCTGGTTATCCTTTTTATTGTTTTTTGGATGGATATAGTGGGTACTGATAGGAACACTTTGTGTTACGTTTTTAATGCATTTCCTACCCTATTTGGCTTTGCAATTCTCTTAACTTTGTTATTTTGAGCTTAGTTTCTTTTCTTAGTATTTAAAAAGCTTGTGAACGTGGGAATGGTAAAATAAGGCGCCAAAATGAGTTTTCCTAGTTACTTTAGGAAATCTAAGTGGATTAAGAAAATAGTCTTATCATTCTAAGAAACTTTTCTAATTATGGAAACTTTCCTTATCTATTATTTGCTGATTTCTTTGTAGGGTTCCACCTTGGAATTATTTGGATGATGTGTCAAAACACAAGAGAATATTGGAGTCCATTAGTGACATGGGTATGTCCAACCTAACATGGGCTTGCCCAACAAAAAATCACATAATCTCTTGTCAACTAAGCAAGGTGCAAGGTCCAAGCCCAAAGTAGAGGAAGATTCGGATGCAACAGCCTACTGGATTTTGGCCCATCATAACAGGCCCAAACAATATCATTTTTGAGACTTTCTTAGGTCCAAATTGAAGTTCAAGACGTCTTCTTTCCAGCCCAACAAGTTTCAGCTCATTTGGAGATGTGTGGAAGAAGATATGACCGTTTGAATTCTACTAGTTGGGTCCTCCTGAAATTTCGGGATTGTATTCCTCTTTCTTACTTTTGGCCATTCCTTGATTCTTTGCATGTTTTAGGGATTGTTTCCTTGCATGTTTTAGGGATTGTTTCCTTGCATGTTTCATGGCTTGTTTTTAGCATTATTTTCTTGCTTTTCCTAAGCTTAGAGGGTTGTTCTAAGCTCTATAAATAGGGTGTCTGTAAGCTGAAAGAGATCATCTTTTCTCTTGGAACCATCTCTACTCAAAATTCAAGAAGCAAAAGGCTGAAACACTCCACCATTCCTTCTCCAATTGTGAGCACATTAGGACTTTTCCAAAATGTGTTCTCCTTCATCTATCATCATAGCCGTGAGGTTCATCACCATTAACATCTCAAGCTTCCTTGAGTGTGTTCAAGAAGTGTACCCCTTACGGCTATTCTTTTTAATTGTTTCAGCCTTGGATTCTTATGTTAGATATTATTATTAATTCAATGAGTTGGTTAATTTTCAGATTTATTCTTTAATGTTTTTGAATTGTTCATGATATGTAGACATATTAATTCATTACATATGTTGAATTTTCAGTTCTGTTATATTGAAAACTTTGATATTGCAAATCATTGAAGCCATAATCGCACTTTCGATCACCTAATTGATCTGGAGTACGATTTAAAGTGGTAAAAGCTATGAACAATAGCCAATGTTCTGGAAATTGCATGTTCTTTATCCATGGACTTTTTCATAGGAATAAGGAACATGTTATTGAATCATAATTCCTTTTGATCTTAATGATTTGTTTAAGTAATTGTAAGGATGCGCTGAGTATTAACTTGATTGCTTAAACAAAATAACTAGCTGATGGACTTTTCCTAAGCTTAATGATTATCTAAGAAGGAATTTATAAAGTGCATGATCTCTTTAGGCTTGCACTTTGATTCAATTCTGATATGTGATTGAGGCACGAATTCGTTGTCTACATTGAAACAATTTGATTAGTCATTTAACAAACTTGATTTTCTGAATTGTGAGAGAAAATGATCAATTGTAAATAATTGTTCTTTAATTTCCTTAGTAAAATTAGTAAAAAGAAAAATCAGATCATGAAAACCCCCTAATCTTATGTAATGTTAATAGATGTAGATTTATATTTGTTTATAAACTGCTAATTAAACCAATCAAATCATTTATTATTATTTTTATGACTCTTTAGTATAGAGTACCCGCAATCCCCGGCCAATAACGATACCCTACTAATCACTTTACTACAATCTTCTGCAGGGTTTGTTGATGACCGAAATAAACGGTCTATCAAATGGCGCCGTTGCCGGGGATTGCAAAATCTCTACATTTTAGTGTCATTTAACTTGTTAATATTCTTCTTAGCATATAATATAACTTGTGTTTTACTTGATTGTAATTTTAGCATGTGACTTCCTTAAAACCATTTGTAACATTTGTAAGGGAAGCTCATTATTATTTGTATTTCAAACTTTAACTTATATATTGATTCCTTTACTTTTGTTATTTAGATCCATGAATGTCAGCAGTTAGTAGAAAGACTCAAGAACTTAGAAAACGCTTGGCTTTACTAAAAGAAGTTGCACTTTCTACAAATCAACCCCCACCTCACCAAGAAGGGAGGTTAGAGTCGGAGGAGTCAGATAATTTTTCACATCACTTGTCAGACGAGGAAGAAGACATACCTGACTTAGAAGACGCAAGTAAGGAAGACGAAGTACCAATGGCTGAAACTATTAGGCAAATGTCTTCTTCAACTGATGGGGGAGCTGCACCAACTTGTATTACTTATCCAGAACCCGCAGTTGGCAAGATAGCTGAATTCGAACTGAAGAGTGGGTTCTTGCACCATTTGCCCAAATTCCATGGGCTTACTAACGAAGATCCTCACAAACATCTCAAGGAGTTCCAGTTTGTGTGTTCAAGTATGTGCCCACAAAATGCGGATCTCAACGTTCTGATGCTAAAGTCATTCCCTTTTTCACTTGAAGATAGGGCAAAGACTTGGTTGTTTGATCTACCCTCGGGTTACATCAACACATGGGAGAAGCTGATGACTGAGTTTCTGACTAAGTACTTCCCTGCCTCAAGGATTACTGTCTTGAGGAAACAGATAACTGGAATTGAGCAAAGGAAGGAAGAGGCGTTCTATGCCTACTATGAGAGATTCAAGAGCTTAATTGCATCATGTCCTTCACATGGGATGAAAGAAGGGAATCTTCTCACTTACTTTTATGAAGGACTTCTCCCCCTCGAACGTCAATTGTTAGATGCTGTTGCCGGAGGTTCTTTTGTCGATAAGACACCTGATGTTGCTAAGGAGTTACTCGCCCAACGTGCTCTTAATTATCAACAATACGAGGGAGTGTTAAACTCCACTCATGGGGTGAATGAGGTATCTTCTAACTCTGCTCTTGAGGAAAAAGTTAATAAAATGTCTACTCTTCTGTCTCAGGTACTGAACGTGAATGGAGCACAAGTACAACAAGTTGCTCAAATCTGTGGTGTGTGTTGTACTCAAGGGCATCCAACTGACCAATGTCCCCAACTGATCAACAATGGAGGATGGGAGTCTCTTAACGCTGTTGGGTTTCAAGGTAATCAAGGTGGACAAAGTTACAACCCTTTCTCTAACACATATAACCCTGGGCTTCGAGATCACCCCAATTTTCGTTGGGCCAACAATGATAATGTTCAGAACCCTCAAGGTCAAGGGCAAGTGTTTCCACGCCCTCCAGGTTTGTTTATGAGGCCTCAGGTACCTCAAAACTTTGTCCCTAATCCTATTGTACCTACAAATTCTGTTGCTTCTAATTATGATGAAATTTTAAAGTCCCTTGCTCAAGGGCAACAGAATTTAACTACTGCTACTCAAGCTCTTGTTACAGGTCAACAGGCTCACACTAAGGATATTGCAGAGCTGAAGAAGCAATTGGGACAAGTGGTGGACTTCATGGGGAAGATAACGGAGAGTGGAAAATTGCCTAGCAACACTGTTCCCAACCCAATTATCGAGCAAGCTAAAGTTGTTACCACAAGGAGTGGCAAGACCATTGTGGATGTTCTTAAAACTCAAAAGAAAGCCAAAGTGACCCATCATGAGGAAGAGGATGTTGTGAGCACCAAGAACGAAATACAGAAAGATCCCACCACCACAATGGCGGAAATGATTGGTCCTCCATCATCTGAGAATGCTTTAAAACCTCAAGGTAATGAACAAAACCCTAAACACTCTTTTGATTCTAATCCTTTTGCTCGTGTACCTTTTCCTAGTAGGTTTGCCAAAACCAAGAAGGATGAATCTGATCAGGCCATCTTAGAGATTTTTAAGAAGGTACAAGTCAACATGCCTTTGATTGAGTGCTTGAAGCAAGTGCCAAGATATGCCAAGTTTCTAAAGGAGCTTTGCACTACAAGGAGGCAGACTCGTGAGAAGGAGGTGGTGAAGTTGAATGAGACAATCTCTGCTGTCATCCAAAGGAAATTGCCACCAAAGCTTAAGGATCCAGGGAGTTTTTCTGTTCCTTGTGTGATTGGTACCAACAAATTTGATAATGTCATGCTAGACTTAGGAGCTTCAATTAATGTGATGCCTTATAGTCTTTATGCTTCTTTAGAGCTAGGTGCACTTAAAAGTGATAATGTTGTTATCCAATTGGCTGATCGATCTAATAAGTATCCTAAAGGATACGTTGAAGATGTTCTTGTGCAAGTAAATCAACTCATTTTTCCTGCAGACTTCTATATCATTGATATGGAAGATTCTTCCCTAAATTCTACTCCGTTGCTTTTAGGGCGCCCATTCATGAGGACCGCAAGAACAAAGATCGATGTTTATGAGGGAACTCTAACCATGGAATTTGATAATGAAGTTATACGCTTCAACATCTTTGAAGCCATGAGGTATCCATTGACTGACATTAAACCCTGTTTTTCTATTGATGATATTAACTCACTTGCGCAGAGATTTTTGGAAGCAATGGAAGAGGATGAGTTGAAAGTAACACTCTCTCAAGGAGTTGGTTATACTGAGAATGGAGAATCCATTTCTAGGGCTGAGTTAGAAAAGGCTGAAGAGCCCATTGTGATCAAAACCGTAGCCTCCCTTGAGGCCCGACCCATATTACCAAGGTCTATTCCTCCTTTGTCCTTTCCTATTTCCACTAACAAAATTTTACCTTCAGTGATGCAGGCCCCTACACTTGAGCTTAAGGTTTTGCCAGATCACTTGAAGTATGTCTTTTTGGGGGACAAGGAGACACTACCTGTTATTATATCCTCGAAGTTGGAGGAGGACCAAGAAAAGAAGCTTGTGGACGTTCTAAAGAAGTACAAGACCGCCATTGGTTGGACTTTGGCAGATATCAAGGGAATTAGCCCAACCATGTGCGTCCATAGGATCCTGTTGGAGGATGGTGCCAAACCCACCAGAGATGCCCAGAGACGCCTACATCCACCTATGATGAAGGTTGTGCAAGATGAGGTAATTAAGTTACTTGATTGTGGCGTTATTTACCCTATTTCAGATAGCAAGTGGGTGTCTCCTGTTCAAGTTGTGCCAAAGAAGTCAGGAGTTACTGTGGTAAAGAATGAGGAGAATGAGCTTGTACCTCAAAGAGTGGTAACTGGTTATCGAGTTTGCATAGACTATAGGAAACTCAATGCTTCAACAAGAAAGGACCATTTCCCTCTGCCCTTCATCGATCAGATGCTCGAGAGGTTAGCTGGTTATCCTTTTTATTGTTTTTTGGATGGATATAGTGGGTACAACCAGATCTATATAGCGCAAGAGGACCAAGAGAAGACCACCTTCACTTGCCCTTTTGGCACTTATGCCTACAGACGTATGCCATTCGGATTGTGCAATGCACCAGGTACGTTTCAACGTTGTATGCTCTCCATTTTCTCTGAATACATCGAGAATATCATTGAGGTCTTTATGGATGATTTTAGTGTCTTTGGTAGAGATTTTGATGCATGCTTAGGAAATTTGGAACTTATTCTGAAACGTTGTGTTGAAACAAACTTGGTTCTAAATTGGGAAAAATGTCACTTCATGGTGACTCAAGGGATTGTTTTAGGACATATCATATCTGCTAGGGGGATTGAGGTTGATAAATCTAAGGTAGATCTTGTGCGTTACTTACCCTCTCCCACTTGTGTGAGAGAGGTTCGTTCATTTCTTGGTCATGCAGGATTTTACAGGAGGTTTATCAAGGATTTCTCCAATGTATCAAGGCCCTTGTGCCGTTTACTTCAGAAGGACACTCTCTTTGAGTTTGATGAGGAGTGCAAGAAAGCTTTTGAGAAGCTGAAGGAGTTATTGACTACTGCTCCCATCATGTCTCCACCTAATTGGTCCTTACCTTTTGAATTGATGTGTGACGCCTCAGATTATGCCGTTGGGGCTGTTTTGGGACAAAGAATGGACAAGAAGCCCTATGCCATCTACTATGCCTCTAGGACACTCAATGATGCTCAACTAAACTATTCCACAACTGAAAAAGAGCTCATTGTTGTTGTTTTTGCCTTAGATAAATTTCGCTCTTATTTACTTCAAACTAAAGTTGTTGTTTATACTGATCATGCAGTTTTGAAGTATCTGATGACAAAGAAGGAGGCCAAACCGAGACTGATTAGATGGGTGCTTTTGCTTCAAGAATTTGATTTGGAGATCAAGGACAAGAAGGGGAATGAAAACTTGGTAGCTGACCATTTGAGCAGACTTGTTCATGAGGAGGACGTCCTACCCCTGCAAGAATCATTCCCAGATGAGCAGCTCTTTGGGATTGAGGTAAGTGAGCCTTGGTATGCTGATATTGTGAATTATTTAGTTACTAGGCAATTTCCTGACACTTTACCTCGTTCTAATAAAGAAAAACTTAAGCATATGGCTAGGCATTACATATGGGATGAACCTTATTTGTGGAAACATTGTAGTGATCAAATCATTAGGAGGTGTGTCCCTGAATCTGAGCATAAATCGATACTTGCCTTTTGTCATTCCGAGTCTTGTGGTGGACACTTTGGTGCTCGTAGGACAGCCCGTAAGGTATTAGATTGTGGTTTTTTCTGGCCTTCTATTTTTAAGGATGCATACTTGTATTGCATGACTTGTGACAGGTGCCAGAGGACAGGTAATTTAGGCTCTAGGGATCAGATGCCCATGGCCCATATTATAACTGTTGAGATTTTCGATGTTTGGGGCGTTGCTTTCATGGGGCCGTTTCCTTCATCTAACGGGTTTCTTTACATTCTTTTGGCAGTTGATTATGTGTCTAAGTGGGTGGAGGCTAAAGCCACCAGAACTAATGACTCTAAAGTTGTTGTAGATTTCTTGAGATCTAACATATTTGCTAGGTTTGGAATGCCTCGTGTGATTATTAGTGATGGTGGATTACACTTCTGCAACCGTACAATTGAGGCCCTGCTCAAGAAGTACAAAGTGACTCATAAGGTGGCAACACCTTATCATCTTCAGACGAGTGGACAAGCAGAGGTCTCAAATCGTGAGATTAAGGGGATTTTGGAGAAGACTGTGGGCCCTACACGAAAGGATTGGAGCAAAAGACTTGATGATGCACTTTGGGCTTATAGGACAGCTTATAAGACGCCAATTGGGATGTCTCCATTCAGACTTGTCTATGGTAAAGCGTGTCACTTACCAGTTGAGCTTGAGCATAGGGCATGGTGGGCTGTTAAGTCTTTCAACATGGACATTGATGAGGCTGGTTTACATAGGAAACTCCAACTGAATGAACTTGAGGAAATCAGAAACGAGGCATATGATAGTGCATGGATCTACAAGGAGAAAACTAGAGCTTTTCATGATAAGATGATCCGTGGCAAGGCCTTTGTTGTGGGCCAAAAAGTTCTTCTCTTCCATTCTAGACTTAAACTTTTTCCTGGTAAGTTACGTTCTAGATGGGTGGGTCCATTCATTGTCACTAATATTTTTCCTCATGGTGCTATGCAGATAAAAAGTGAAAAAACTGGAAATGAATTCAAGGTGAATGGTCATCGCTTGAAACCTTACTATGAGGCTTTTGAGGAGCACACTGTGGAGGATGTACCCCTCCTAGAGGTGCCACTCACAAAGGGCTAAAAACGAGGTACAAAGTCTAGGCTGAAAGACTGTAAACATTAAAGCGCTGCTTGGGAGGCAACCCAATTCAACCGAAGCTGTGGAGGAGTCATTAACACAGATTTGCATTCTCTTTCTCTCTTCCATTTACGTTGGTTGATCTTTATATGTTATTTGTTTTGTGTGATTTTCGTAAATACCTTACCCATGTTTATATTCTATATTACATGCTTATTTTGATATACATTGAGGACAATGTACGATTTAAGTGTGGGAGAGGGATTTACATCTTTTTGAGTCATATCATTGCTTTTTAGGTTTTAGGACCTCTTCCAACTCAATGATGAAACTGATTCTTAATGGTTTTTAAAGAGTTTGAGCATACTTTTAAAGATAAAACAAGAAATGGAGTTAATTTGCTTATATTGTAGTCATACTTGGAAATTGAAATTTTGATGCACTAATGCCTTGATTTGAGTAATCTGTTGCCTTAGAGTGAAGCATGGAGACATATTGAATGATACTTGCATAATCCCATAATATTTGTGAGTTTTTTGAGCCTTATAATTGATTCATTATGCATATCAATTCAAATTCTCTTCTGAGTGCATCTTGTGAATATAATGTTTTCTAGAACTTGCTTTTAAACCACTTGAGACGATCGTACATGTTCAGATTTGGAGAAGACGGAGGCAAATTAGGATTTTACCACCATGACTAAATAGCCTTTAACCTGATCATGATTTGACCCCTAGATACCATTTTGAGCCTGAATTAGCTTATTTTCTTCATTAACCCACATTCATTTACCCTTACGAACTTAAACACTTTACCTACCCTTTTTCCTTAGAACTAGGGAGCTTGGATCTTGTATAATTGATTTGTAATGTGGAGATGGTGGAAAAGCATAAGTGTGGGGGAATTTCATATGGTTCTAAGGTGGTTGTTTCAGAAAAAAAAAAACAAAAAAACAAAAAAAAAAAGAAGATAAAAGGAGTAATAGGAAAAAAAAAATTGTTGTGTTTCAAAAAAATACAAGTTCTGAAGAATTGGGAGAATTATGAGTCTTTAAAGCAAGTTGAAAGCCAAAGTGATTAAATCCACCCTATTGTGATGGAAACGTGGTACTTAATAATGATGATCTATTTATGACGTTATTGAATGCTTTCTAGTTCTAAGGAAATTTTGTGACATCCTTTCTCTTCTTTCTTATGAAACCTTGACCCTTTAGCCCCATTACAACCCTTTCAAAGACCTCCTGATCCTTTGATGTTCTGTTTTTGATGTGGAGAGTGGGTGCACAAGCAAGCCTATGGTTTAAACTGTTTTCACAAGTGATTGAGTAATTAGTATAGCTAGCACCACATTTAAATGAGTGAAAACCATAGTGATGCATTGTGAGAAGTAAAATTTGATACTATTTGTGCATTAACTCGAGGGTGGCATATTACACTTACTCTTTGCTGATTATTCACACACACACGCTCAAAGTACGAATGTTATATAATCTTAATAACTCCGTAGCTTGTTTATTTGAGGTAAACTTGTGCTCTCCGTACTTTATTATGCCATATTGCCTAAAGGATCTCTAAGACATAAGTTGGAAGGATTAGAGTCATTTAATTTGTGTTATGTCAATGTGGTGTCATTTAGTTTATGTTGTTTCTCTTGAGATTCTACTAGGTTACATACTGTTGTTTTGCTAAGGGACTAGCCAAAACTAAGTGTGGGGGAATTTGATAGGAACACTTTGTGTTACGTTTTTAATGCATTTCCTACCCTATTTGGCTTTGCAATTCTCTTAACTTTGTTATTTTGAGCTTAGTTTCTTTTCTTAGTATTTAAAAAGCTTGTGAACGTGGGAATGGTAAAATAAGGCGCTAAAATGAGTTTTCCTAGTTACTTTAGGAAATCTAAGTGGATTAAGAAAATAGTCTTATCATTCTAAGAAACTTTTCTAATTATGGAAACTTTCCTTATCTATTATTTGCTGATTTCTTTGTAGGGTTCCACCTTGGAATTATTTGGATGATGTGTCAAAATACAAGAGAATATTGGAGTCCATTAGTGACATGGGTATGTCCAACCTAACATGGGCTTGCCCAACAAAAAATCACATAATCTCTTGTCAACTAAGCAAGGTGCAAGGTCCAAGCCCAAAGTAGAGGAAGATTCGGATGCAACAGCCTACTGGATTTTGGCCCATCATAACAGGCCCAAACAATATCATTTTTGAGACTTTCTTAGGTCCAAATTGAAGTTCAAGACGTCTTCTTTCCAGCCCAACAAGTTTCAGCTCATTTGGAGATGTGTGGAAGAAGATATGACCGTTTGAATTCTACTAGTTGGGTCCTCCTGAAATTTCGGGATTGTATTCCTCTTTCTTACTTTTGGCCATTCCTTGATTCTTTGCATGTTTTAGGGATTGTTTCCTTGCATGTTTTAGGGATTGTTCCCTTGCATGTTTCATGGCTTGTTTTTAGCATTATTTTCTTGCTTTTCCTAAGCTTAGAGAGTTGTTCTAAGCTCTATAAATAGGGTGTCTGTAAGCTGAAAGAGATCATCTTTTCTCTTGGAACCATCTCTACTCAAAATTCAAGAAGCAAAAGGCTGAAACACTCCACCATTCCTTCTCCAATTGTGAGCACATTAGGACTTTTCCAAAATGTGTTCTCCTTCATCTATCATCATAGCCGTGAGGTTCATCACCATTAACATCTCAAGCTTCCTTGAGTGTGTTCAAGAAGTGTACCCCTTACGGCTATTCTTTTTAATTGTTTCAGCCTTGGATTCTTATGTTAGATATTATTATTAATTCAATGAGTTGGTTAATTTTCAGATTTATTCTTTAATGTTTTTGAATTGTTCATGATATGTAGACATATTAATTCATTACATATGTTGAATTTTCAGTTCTGTTATATTGAAAACTTTGATATTGCAAATCATTGAAGCCATAATCGCACTTTCGATCACCTAATTGATCTGGAGTACGATTTAAAGTGGTAAAAGCTATGAACAATAGCCAATGTTCTGGAAATTGCATGTTCTTTATCCATGGACTTTTTCATAGGAATAAGGAACATGTTATTGAATCATAATTCCTTTTGATCTTAATGATTTGTTTAAGTAATTGTAAGGATGCACTGAGTATTAACTTGATTGCTTAAACAAAATAACTAGCTGATGGACTTTTCCTAAGCTTAATGATTATCTAAGAAGGAATTTATAAAGTGCATGATCTCTTTAGGCTTGCACTTTGATTCAATTCTGATATGTGATTGAGGCACGAATTCGTTGTCTACATTGAAACAATTTGATTAGTCATTTAACAAACTTGATTTTCTGAATTGTGAGAGAAAATGATCAATTGTAAATAATTGTTCTTTAATTTCCTTAGTAAAATTAGTAAAAAGAAAAATCAGATCATGAAAACCCCCTAATCTTATGTAATGTTAATAGATGTAGATTTATATTTGTTTATAAACTGCTAATTAAACCAATCAAATCATTTATTATTATTTTTATGACTCTTTAGTATAGAGTACCCGCAATCCCCGGCCAATAACGATACCCTACTAATCACTTTACTACAATCTTCTGTAGGGTTTGTTGATGACCGAAATAAACGGTCTATCAGGTACAACCAGATCTGTATAGCGCAAGAGGACCAAGAGAAGACCACCTTCACTTGCTCTTTTGGCACTTATGCCTACAGACGTATGCCATTCGGATTGTGCAATGCACCAGGTACGTTTCAACGTTGTATGCTCTCCATTTTCTCTGAATACATCGAGAATATCGTTGAGGTCTTTATGGATGATTTTAGTGTCTTTGGTAGAGATTTTGATACATGCTTAGGAAATTTGGAACTTATTCTGAAACGTTGTGTTGAAACAAACTTGGTTCTAAATTGGGAAAAATGTCACTTCATGGTGACTCAAGGGATTGTTTTAGGACATATCATATCTGCTAGGGGATTGAGGTTGATAAATCTAAGGTAGATCTTGTGCGTTACTTACCCTCTCCCACTTGTGTGAGAGAGGTTCGTTCATTTCTTGGTCATGCAGGATTTTACAGGAGGTTTATCAAGGATTTCTCCAATGTATCAAGGCCCTTGTGCCGTTTACTTCAGAAGGACACTCTCTTTGAGTTTGATGAGGAGTGCAAGAAAGCTTTTGAGAAGCTGAAGGAGTTATTGACTACTGCTCCCATCATGTCTCCACCTAATTGGTCCTTACCTTTTGAATTGATGTGTGACGCCTCGATTACGCCGTTGGGGCTGTTTTGGGACAAAGAATGGACAAGAAGCTCTATGCCATCTACTATGCCTCTAGGACACTCAATGATGCTCAACTAAACTATTCCACAACTGAAAAAGAGCTCATTGCTGTTGTTTTTGCCTTAGATAAATTTCGCTCTTATTTACTTCAAACTAAAGTTGTTGTTTATATTGATCATGCAGCTTTGAAGTATCTGATGACAAAGAAGGAGGCCAAACCGAGACTGATTAGATGGGTGCTTTTGCTTCAAGAATTTGATTTGGAGATCAAGGACAAGAAGGGGAGTGAAAACTTGGTAGCTGACCATTTGAGCAGACTTGTTCATGAGGAGGACATCCTACCCCTGCAAGAATCATTCCCAGATGAGCAGCTCTTTGGGATTGAGGTAAGTGAGCCTTGGTATGCTGATATTGTGAATTATTTAGTTACTAGGCAATTTCCTGACACTTTACCTCGTTCTAATAAAGAAAAACTTAAGCATATGGCTAGGCATTACATATGGGATGAACCTTATTTGTGGAAGCATTGTAGTGATCAAATCATTAGGAGGTGTGTCCCTGAATCTGAGCATAAATCGATACTTGCCTTTTGTCATTCTGAGTCTTGTGGTGGACACTTTGGTGCTCGTAGGACAGCTCGTAAGGTATTAGATTGTGATTTTTTCTGGCCTTCTATTTTTAAGGATGCATACTTGTATTGCATGACTTGTGATAGGTGCCAGAGGACAGATAATTTAGGCTCTATGGATCAGATGCCCATGGCCCATATTATAACTGTTGAGATTTTCGATGTTTGGGGCATTGATTTCATGGGGCCGTTTCCTTCATCTAACGGATTTCTTTACATTCTTTTGGCTGTTGATTATGTGTCTAAGTGGGTGGAGGCTAAAGCCACTAGAACTAATGACTCTAAAGTTGTTGTAGATTTCTTGAAATCTAACATATTTGCTAGGTTTGGAATGCCTCGTGTGATTATTAGTGATGGTGGATTACACTTTTGCAACCGTACAATTGAGGCCCTGCTCAAGAAGTACAAAGTGACTCATAAGGTGGCAACACCTTATCATCCTCAGACGAGTGGACAAGCAGAGGTCTCAAATCGTGAGATTAAGGGGATTTTGGAGAAGACTGGGGGCCCTACACGCAAGGATTGGAGCAAAAGACTTGATGATGCACTTTGGGCTTATAGGACAGCTTATAAGACTCCAATTGGGATGCCTCCATTCAGACTTGTCTATGGTAAAGCGTGTCACTTACCAGTTGAGCTTGAGCATAGGACATGGTGGGCTGTTAAGTCTTTCAACATGGACATTGATGAGGCTGGTTTCCATAGAAAACTCCAACTGAATGAACTTGAGGAAATTAGAAACGAGGCATATGATAGTGCATGGATCTACAAGGAGAAAACTAGAGCTTTTCATGATAAGATGATCCGTGGCAAGGCCTTTGTTGTGGGCCAAAAAGTTATTCTCTTCCATTCTAGACTTGAACTTTTTCCTGGTAAGTTACGTTCTAGATGGGTGGGTCCATTCATTGTCACTAATATTTTTCCTCATGGTGCTATGCAGATAAAAAGTGACAAAACTGGAAATGAATTCAAGGTGAATGGTCATCGCTTGAAACCTTACTATGAGGCTTTTGAGGAGCACACTGTGGAGGATGTACCCCTCCTAGAGGTGCCACTCACAAAGGACTAAAAACAAGGTACAAAGTCTAGGCTGAAAGACTGTAAACATTAAAGCGCTGCTTGGGAGGCAACCCAATTACACCGAAGCTGTGGAGGAGTCATTAACACAGATTTGCATTCTCTTTCTCTCTTCCATTTACGTTGGTTGATCTTTATATGTTATTTGTTTTGTGTGATTTTCGTAAATACCTTACCCATGTTTATATTTTATATTACATGCTTATTCTGATATACATTGAGGACAATGTACGATTTAAGTGTGGGAGAGGGATTTACATCTTTTTGAGTCATATCATTGCTTTTTAGGTTTTAGGACCTCTTCCAACTCAATGATGAAACTGATTCTTAATGGTTTTTAAAGAGTTTGAGCATACTTTTAAAGATAAAACAAGAAATGGAGTTAATTTGCTTATATTGTAGTCATACTTGGAAATTGAAATTTTGATGCACATTAGCCTTGATTTGAGTAATCTGTTGTCTTAGAGTGAAGCATGGAGACATATTGAATGATACTTGCATAATCCCACAATATTTGTGAGTTTTTCGAGCCTTATAATTGATTCATTATGCATATCAATTCAAATTCTCTTCTGAGTGCATCTTGTGAATATAATGTTTTCTAGAACTTGCTTTTAAACCACTTGAGACGATCGTACATGTTCAGATTTGGAGAAGACGGAGGTAAATTAGGATTTTACCACCATGACTAAATAGCCTTTAACCTGATCATGATTTGATCCCTAGATACCATTTTGAGCCTGAATTAGCTTATTTTCTTCATTAACCCACATTCATTTACCCTTACGAACTTAAACACTTTACTTACCCTTTTTCCTTATAACTAGGGAGCTTGGATCTTGTATAATTGATTTGTAATGTGGAGATGGTGGAAAAGCATAAGTGTGGGGGAATTTCATATGGTTCTAAGGTGGTTGTTTCGGGAAAAAAAAAACAAAAAAAAAAGAAGATAAAAGGAGTAATAGGAAAAAAAAAATTGCTGTGTTTCAAAAAAATACAAGTTCTGAAGAATTGGGAGAATTATGAGTCTTTAAAGCAAGTTGAAAGCCAAAGTGATTAAATCCACCCTATTGTGATGGAAACGTGGTATTTAATAATGATGATCTATTTATGACGTTATTGAATGCTTTCTAGTTCTAAGGAAATTTTGTGACATCCTTTCTCTTCTTTCTTATGAAACCTTGACCCTTTAGCCCCATTACAACCCTTTCAAAGACCTCCTGATCCTTTGATGTTTTGTTTTTGATGTGGAGAGTGGGTGCACAAGCAAGCCTATGATTTAAACTATTTTCACAAGTGATTGAGTAATTAGTATAGCTAGCACCACATTTAAATGAGTGAAAACCAGAGTGATGCATTGTGAGAAGTAAAATTTGATACTATTTGTGCATTAACTCGAGGGTGGCATATTACACTTACTCTTTGCTGATTATTCACACACACGCTCAAAGTACGAATGTTATATAATCTTAATAACTCCGTAGCTTGTTTATTTGAGGTAAACTTGTGCTCTCCGTACTTTATTATGCCATATTGCCTAAGGGATCTCTGAGACATAGGTTGGAAGGATTAGAGTCATTTAATTTGTGTTATGTCATTGTGGTGTCATTTAGTTTATGTTGTTTCTTTTGAGATTCTACTAGGTTACATACTGTTGTTTTGCTAAGGGACTAGCCAAAGCTAAGTGTGGGGGAATTTGATAGGAACACTTTGTGTTACGTTTTTAATGCCTTTCCTACCCTATTTGGCTTTGCAATTCTCTTAACTTTGTTATTTTGAGCTTAGTTTCTTTTCTTAGTATTTAAAAAGCTTGTGAACGTGGGAATGGTAAAATAAGGTGCTAAAATGAATTTTCCTAGTTACTTTAGGAAATCTAAGTGGATTAAGAAAATAGTCTTATCATTCTAAGAAACTTTTCTAATTATGGAAACTTTCCTTATCTATTATTTGCTGATTTCTTTGTAGGGTTCCACCTTGGAATTATTTGGATGATGTGTCAAAACACAAGAGAATATTGGAGTCCATTAGTGACATGGGTATGTCCAACCTAACATGGGCTTGCCCAACAAAAAAATCACATAATCTCTTGTCAACTAAGCAAGGTGCAAGGTCCAAGCCCAAAGTAGAGGAAGATTCGGATGCAACAGCCTACTGGATTTTGGCCCATCATAACAGGCCCAAACAATATCATTTTTGAGACTTTCTTAGGTCCAAATTGAAGTTCAAGACGTCTTCTTTCCAGCCCAACAAGTTTCAGCTCATTTGGAGATGTGTGGAAGAAGATATGGCCGTTTGAATTCTACTAGTTGGGTCCTCCTGAAATTTCGGGATTGTATTCCTCTTTCTTACTTTTGGCCATTCCTTGATTCTTTGCATGTTTTAGGGATTGTTTCCTTGCATGTTTTAGGGATTGTTTCCTTGTATGTTTCATGGCTTGTTTTTAGCATTATTTTCTTGCTTTTCCTAAGCTTAGAGGGTTGTTATAAGCTGTATAAATAGGGTGTTTGTAAGCTGAAAGAGATCATCTTTTCTCTTGGAACCATCTCTACTCAAAATTCAAGAAGCAAAAGGCTGAAACACTCCACCATTCCATCTCCAATTGTGAGCACATTAGGACTTTTCCAAAATGTGTTCTCCTTCATCTATCATCATAGCCGTGAGGTTCATCACCATTAACATCTCAAGCTTCCTTGAGTGTGTTCAAGAAGTGTACCCCTTACGGCTATTCTTTTTAATTGTTTCAGCCTTGGATTCTTATGTTAGAGATTATTATTAATTCAATGAGTTGGTTAATTTTCAGATTTATTCTTTAATGTTTTTGAATTGTTCATGATATGTAGACATATTAATTCATTACATATGTTGAATTTTCAGTTCTGTTATATTGAAAACTTTGATATTGCAAATCATTGAAGCCATAATCGCACTTTCGATCACCTAATTGATCTGGAGTACGATTTAAAGTGGTAAAAGCTATGAACAATAGCCAATGTTCTGGAAATTGCATGTTCTTTATCCATGGACTTTTTCATAGGAATAAGGAACATGTTATTGAATCATAATTGCTTTTGATCTTAATGATTTGTTTAAGTAATTGTAAGGATGCGCTGAGTATTAACTTGATTGCTTAAACAAAATAACTAGCTGATGGACTTTTCCTAAGCTTAGTGATTATCTAAGAAGGAATTTATAAAGTGCATGATCTCTTTAGGCTTGCACTTTGATTCAATTCTGATATGTGATTGAGGCACGAATTCGTTGTCTACATTGAAACAATTTGATTAGTCATTTAACAAACTTGATTTTCTGAATTGTGAGAGAAAATGATCAATTGTAAATAATTGTTCTTTAATTTCCTTAATAAAATTAGTAAAAAGAAAAATCAGATCATGAAAACTCCCAATCTTGTGTAATGTTAATAGATGTAGATTTATATTTGTTTATAAACTGCTAATTAAACCAATCAAATCATTTTTTAATTATTTTTATGACTCTTTAGTATAGAGTACCCGTAATCCCCGGCCAATAACGATACCCTACTAATCACTTTACTACAATCTTCTGCAGGGTTTGTTGATGACCGAAATAAACGATCTATCACTTGTACAACCGCGCACAATCATATGCATCATTCCGTAGCTCCTCTAATTCATTGAGTTAAAGCTTCCTTTATGAGCCAGCCTTTGAAAGATTGAAGTTTAGCTGCTTGATGGCCTAATATGCTCTATGCTCTAATTCCACCGGAAGATGAGATGCTTTTCCATACATAAAACGATATGGAGACATGCCAATTGGCATCTTGAATGCTGTCCAATATGCCCACAGTGCATCATTCAATCGCAGAGACTAATCTTTTCTACTAGGGTTCATAGTCTTCTCCAAAATGTGCTTGATCTTCTGATTAGAAATTTCCGCTTGTCCACTCGTCTACGGGTGATACGGGGTGGCAACCAAGTGTGATGAAATACTTCTTCATCAACTGCTCAAAAATCCAGTTGCAAAAGTGCTTACCTCCATCACTTATGATTGCTCAAGGCGTACCAAAACGAGCAAAGATAGTGTCATTAAAAAACTGGATCACAACTCTGTGGTCATTGGTCTTACATGCAACGGCCTCCACCCATTTGGACAGATAGTCCACAACAACCAGAATGTACAGATAACATTTGTTGTTTTCTTAGTAGCAAAGATAGTGTCATTAAAAAACTGGATCACAACTCTGTGGCCATTGGTCTTGCATGCAACGGCCTCCACCCATTTGGACAGATAGTCCCCAACAACCAGAATGTACAGATAACATTTGTTGTCTTCTTAGCACAAAATACACAGTAGGTGTGAGAGTCTCGGAATAGGATATGCCAATAAAATCCACACTGCGAAATCTTCATAACAGTCTTCTTAGCACTAAAATGGCCTCTACAAGCATGATCATGACAAAAGGAGATGACATTAGATTGGTCATGCTTAGGAATACACCTTCTAATGATTTGATTAGGACAATACTTGAACAGTTAACGATTATCCAAAAAAAAAATGCTTTAACATGGCAAAAAACTTGGACTTATCTTGTCGCCCCCAATGTTAAGGCATTTGACAGGTGACAAGATAGTTCACTATGTTAGCAAACCATGGTGCGGGATTGTGAGCAATGTGCATCAATTGCTCATCAGGAAAGGTCTCAGAAATGGGAATGGCAGCCTCCATGAAATCCACTATCAACCTAGACAAATGGTCCACCACCACATTTTCGGAACCTTTCTTATCCCGAATCTCTATGTCGAACTCCTGAAGTAACAGGATCCATCGGATAAGACAAGATTTAGCATCCCTTTTGGAGAAAAGATACTTCAATGCTGCATGATCCGAGTAGATAATGATTTTCGATCCTAACAAGTAGGATCTGAACTTGTCCAATGCAAAAATGACTGCTAGCAACTCCTTCTCAGTGGTAGAGTAATTGAGTTGTGCGTCGTTTAGAGTTTTGCTTGCATAGTAGATGACATGGGGGAGTTTATCATCACATTGCCCTAAAACAGTTCCAACTGCATAATCTGATGCGTCACACATAATCTCAAAAGGTATACCTCAGTTAGGTGGCTGAATATTGGGTGTGGACGTCAGAGTCTTCTTCAGATCCCCAAATGCTTTCTTACAGTCCTCATCAAATACAAATGGGGCATCCTTCAACAACAAATTGCACAAGGGCCTGGCGATCTTGTTGAAATCCTAGATAAATCGTCTGTAGAATCCTGCATGGCCTAGAAAAGAACGAACATTCTTCACCGTACGTGGGGGTGGAAGGTTGGAAATCAGGTCCACCTTTGCTTTGTCGACCTCAATCCCCCGATGAGATATGACGTGCCCTAGTACAATACCTTACTTGACCATAAAATAACACTTCTCCCAATTAAGCACTAGGTTTTTCTCCTTGCACCGCACTAAGACCAAAGTGAGATGGTGCAGACACTCTTCAAATAATGAACCGAACACAGAGAAGTCATCCATGAAAATCTCTAAGAAATGCTCTACCACGTCAGAGAATATGCTGACCATGCACCGTTGAAAAGTAGCAGGTGCATTGCATAACCCAAAAAGCATGCGACGGTAGGCGAATGTCCCAAAAGGATAGGTAAACATCATCTTCTCCTGATCTTCGGGGTCCACGAGGACCTGGTTATATCCAGAATAACCATCCAAGAAGTAATAGTAATCGTGCCTAGCCAAGCGCTCCACCATCTGATCAATAAATAGGAGTGGAAAATGATCATTCCTTATGGCAGCATTCAACTTACGGTAGTCTATACACACTCTCCATCCTGACTGAACACGAGTTGGCACCAACTCATCGTCTTTATTCTTCACTACCGTCAATCCAGCCCGCTTGGGCACAACATGAATCGAGCTCACCCACTTGCTATCAGAGATTGGATAAATGATCCCTGCATCCAACAACTTTATCACTTCAGTCCTCACAATCTCTTGCATAGTTGGGTTGAGCCTTCTCTGTGGCTCCCTCGATGGCTTGGTATTCTTCTCCAAATGTATCTTATACATCACCACCGATGGGCTAATCCCCTTGATACATTTCTCACTTCATTATATTCCAGTGGTTGCTTACTGATATCAAAGATATTCAGCTCCACTGTCATATTTTTGAAGGAAATCTTCATCACCCCTGTCCTTCAATTTATTAAGGCATTATCTGTGGCTAAGAATGGTCGCCCTAGAATCATTAGTATCTGAATCCCCACATTCTGAACCGGCTCTGTGTCAAGCACAATAAAATCCATGGGGAAATAAAACTTATCCACCTTTATCAAAACGTCCTCAATTATTCCCCGTGGTATCTTCACTGACCTGTCAGCCAATTGAAGTTTCATGGATATAGGCTTTAATTCTCCTAACCCTAACTACAAATAGATTGAGTAGGGTTGAAGATTCACACTCGCTCCTAGATCCAAAAGAGCCCTCTTAATCCAGCCGACTCCTATCATGCAAGAGATGGTAGGACACTCCAGGTCCTTATACTTGATGGGTAGCTTGTACTGAAGGATTGAGCTAACCTGCTCGATCAAAAACACCTTCTTCGGGACATTCGTCCTTCTCTTGACAGTGATCAAGTCCTTTAAGAACTTGACATATGACGACACTTGTTGGATGACGTCCAAAAATGGGATATTGATTTGGATATGCTTGAACATCTCCAGAATGTCCTCAAACTTCCCTCCTTTCTTGGGCGCTTGTAATCTCTCAGGGTAAGACGCTTTAGGTACAAACGACCTAGGAAGATCCTTAACAGTAGGTGTGGTTGTAGATGGCTCAACATCTCACTTCTCCTTGTTGCCACTTTCTTGCCTTTGTTTCATAGTAGGTTTCTCTTCCACTTGATTGTCCACTTGTCTCCTAGACCTCAATGTGACAATCGATTGCACTTGTTCCTGCCCATGCGTAGGAGTTGATTAATTTCTAAGCGCAAACTGTCCCTTCGGGTTGGGCATAGGTTGACTGGGGAACTTTCCTTTCTCTCTTTCACCCAAGTGACTTGTGATTTGATCCATTTGACTCTCTAAGTTGGCAATCGCTTGGGTGTTTACTATTGTCACACTCCTCAATTCGATGATGGATTGGCCGATCATCTTCATGAAATCCTTGAAGGTGTCCTCCAATGATTGTGAAACCGACGCGGGCGCTTAAGTGGGAGCTTGGTAAGCAGGTGATGGTGCTGGATGAGCTGAGCGACCATGACTTGGAACTGGTGGAGGAAATCCGGGAGGCTATTGATTGTGAGCATGATGAGGGGCTTCTCCTTGATTCATCGGTTGGTTTTGCTTCCATGAAAAATTAGGGTGGTTCCGTCACCCTGGATTGTAAGTTTCGGAGTAAGATCTATTTGATTGTTTTCGATAGTCATTGACAGCGTTTACTTGTTCCATGGGATACTCGGCAAAAGCCGGTATAAATGGACAATTCTGTGCTAAATGCATAGGACTAGCACAGATGAAACAACTATCAACATTGAATGTATTTGCAGCATTGATGGACTGGCCTACAGCGAGAGTGTCAACCTTCTTGGTGAGAGAATCTATCTTTATCATCAAGTCAGTGTCCTCCTTAATCTCATAGATGCCTCATTTCTTAGGAGCACGAATGGATTTGTCCCGACAGCTTGAAAAATCCTATTGCTGCGAGTTGTCGGACAATTTGTCCAATGCCTTGATGCTTCATAGACTCGATCATGCTACGGTTGGGTTGAGTCAACCTTACAAGATTTTTCCTCATAAGAAATTTCTTACGAGTTTTTAACACCTAAACACTCAAGAACACTCAACAAGAGTTACACCAACTCTTTTACAATAAGAAGATAAAATGAATAGCTTGGTACACAAGAGAGAGTATTCAATTAATGCTTACAACTCAGAAATTTTCTCTCTCATAAGCTCTTTGCTTAAAAATGGCTCAATTTCAGATTTAGAAAACTTGAAGGAGTAACAAATGAGCTCTTGAATCAATTTGATTGTTCTAGTTAGTTTTGAATGCTCATTTATGATGGGTAGTTATAGTTCGTACTCTTTCTAAACGTTTGACACAGGAAATGGTCATTTTGTGCATTAAATGCATTGGCCCAGGCTTCGGTTTTTGAAAACTAGCCGTCATTCACGATAATATAGTTGACTTTGGTTCTTACCTAATTGACTATTTATGAGGACACAGCTAACAAATGACATCTTCCTATTCAAGTTCCAATTGGTCTAATTACAAGGGCTCGAGTTAAAAGGTTCGAGGAAACTCTCAATGGGCTGATTCAACATATTTGGGCTAAGAACATCTTTGGGGGCCCAAGGATGATGCTATACGTGATCCACAAGGATGAGTTTCCATAATTCAAGCTTTAGAATAATCCAGCAACTCAAGATGGTGAATTAAAATCTTAGTTTCCCAAAATTGGAGACTTACTCGTTTTGGTTGGCTCATCAAGGAAAATGACAAGCTGCAATTTTAGTTATTACATTTTTTTAATGGTTTTCTTATTAATTTAATTGCTGAATTATAAGGCTTGTATGCCAAGTTAGGTACTTTCCTTATTTGGATTTTAGGTTACTAGAATTCTATTTAGGTTTATTTCATATTTCGTAGTTTCCTATTCCTGCCAGAATTCTATTTAGGTTTATTTCTTATTTCTTAGTTTTCCTTTTTCTAATTGGTTACGAATTCTCATGTATTTAAGTAGCCATTGGCTTTTTGGAATAAAACAAATTCAAATTTGATTCACACTTTTGGAGAGAAAATTCTCTTTGGTTCTTTTAGAACTTCTGAACTTATCGGAGTTTCCGTGGCATTCATCTTCGACTTATCAATTAATCCTTCCATAATTGATTGTGCCATCTTCATTATACCAAGGTTCTTGCTTCAATATAAGCAACGGGTCGCGGTCTCAGTCTTCATTATACCAAAGTTCTTGCTTCAATATAAGCAACGGGTCGCGGTATCATATAAATCTGCTTCTAGACGATCTTGGAAGTCTTCTTGATCCATCAATTTCTTAGTTCTTGGCATGGATCATATCAGTTGGTATCAGAGACTTCTAGTTGCAGTTTGCTTAACTTTTGTTTTGACTTATAAAAAAAACGAAATTGAAAAAAAATAAAAAGAAGAACAAATTTCCAGTTTAGGAAAAAAAAAGTGAAAAAATTTCCAGTTTAGGAAAAACAAAAGGTGAAAAAAAGTGCATAATATTTAGATTCAATCCTTTCAATTCTTGTTTCAATTTCTAATATTTGTTTCCTTGTATTCTAGCCTTTAAATCTGAATTTCTTTGTTTCCTTGCTGGAAACTTTGATACTTGTTTGGTTAGTTTGATAAAAACCTATAGAGGATTATTATGAGTGGAAAAAGGCAAGAGTGGTGAGCACATAAAAGGGGGAAAAGCCAATCTGATTTTTGTGTGAAAACATGAGTGAAATTTAGTGACTCATTCTTTGAGTGAAATACGTGAGGGAGTGTATGAGGTCCTTTTATTCTTTTTTTTTTCTAACTTTGTTTTTGCAGCAAACATGTCAAATAACAAGAACAAAAATAATTCCGGAGATACTTCGGGAGAGGTTGACCCGAAGTTGCTCATGGAGGCTTTAATGGGTGAGATAAGGAGAGTATTGAGAACGGAGATGGAACAGGTTCATGAGCGGATAGATCGGGTAGAGGATGCACGTGTGGGACAGCAACAAAACGCTCCTAATGTGCATAGGGGGAGAGAGTTCTGATAGGAACACTTTGTGTTACGTTTTTAATGCCTTTCCTACCCTATTTGGCTTTGCAATTCTCTTAACTTTGTTATTTTGAGCTTAGTTTCTTTTCTTAGTATTTAGAAAGCTTGTGAACGTGGGAATGGTAAAATAAGGCGCTAAAATGAGTTTTCCTAGTTACTTTAGGAAATCTAAGTGGATTAAGAAAATAGGCTTATCATTCTAAGAAACTTTTCTAATTATGGAAACTTTCCTTATCTATTATTTGCTAATTTCTTTGTAGGGTTCCACCTTGGAATTATTTGGATGATGTGTCAAAACACAAGAGAATATTGGAGTCCATTAGTGACATGGGTATGTCCAACCTAACATGGGCTTGCCCAACAAAAAATCACATAATCTCTTGTCAACTAAGCAAGGTGCAAGGTCCAAGCCCAAGTAGAGGAAGATTCAGATGCAACAGCCTACTGGATTTTGGCCCATCATAGCAGGCCCAAACAATATCATTTTTGAGACTTTCTTAGGTCCAAATTGAAGTTCAAAACGTCTTCTTTCCAGCCCAACAAGTTTCAGCTCATTTGGAGATGTGTGGAAGAAGATATGACCGTTTGAATTCTACTAGTTGGGTCCTCCTGAAATTTCGGGATTGTATTCCTCTTTCTTACTTTTGGCCATTCCTTGATTCTTTGCATGTTTTAAGGATTGTTTCCTTGCATGTTTTAGGGATTGTTTCCTTGCATGTTTCATGGCTTGTTTTTAGCATTGTTTTCTTGCTTTTCCTAAGCTTAGAGGGTTGTTTTAAGCTCTATAAATAGGGTGTTTGTAAGCTGAAAGAGATCATCTTTTCTCTTGGAACCATCTCTACTCAAAATTCAAGAAGCAAAAGGCTGAAACACTCAACCATTCCATCTCCAATTGTGAGCACATTAGGACTTTTCCAAAATGTGTTCTCCTTCATCTATCATCATAGCCGTGAGGTTCATCACCATTAACATCTCAAGCTTCCTTGAGTGTGTTCAAGAAGTGTACCCCTTACGACTATTCTTTTTAATTGTTTCAGCCTTGGATTCTTATGTTAGAGATTATTATTAATTCAATGAGTTGGTTAATTTTCAGATTTATTCTTTAATGTTTTTGAATTGTTCATGATATGTAGACATATTAATTCATTACATATGTTGAATTTTCAGTTCTGTTATATTGAAAACTTTGATATTGCAAATCATTGAAGCCATAATCGCACTTTCGATCACCTAATTGATCTGGAGTACGATTTAAAGTGGTAAAAGCTATGAACAATAGCCAATGTTCTGAAAATTGCATGTTCTTTATCCATGGACTTTTTCATAGGAATAAGGAACATGTTATTGAATCATAATTGCTTTTGATCTTAATGATTTGTTTAAGTAATTGTAAGGATGCGCTGAGTATTAACTTGATTGCTTAAACAAAATAACTAGCTGATGGACTTTTCCTAAGCTTAGTGATTATCTAAGAAGGAATTTATAAAGTGCATGATCTCTTTAGGCTTGCACTTTGATTCAATTCTGATATGTGATTGAGGCACGAATTCGTTGTCTACATTGAAACAATTTGATTAGTCATTTAACAAACTTGGTTTTCTGAATTGTGAGAGAAAATGATCAATTGTAAATAATTGTTATTTAATTTCCTTAGTAAAGTTAGTAAAAAGAAAAATCAGATCATGAAAACCCCCTAATCTTGTGTAATGTTAATAGATGTAAATTTATATTTGTTTATAAATTGCTAATTAAACCAATCAAATCATTTTTTATTATTTTTATGACTCTTTAGTATAGAGTACCCGCAATCCCCTGCCAATAACGATACCCTACTAATCACTTTACTACAATCTTCTGCAGGGTTTGTTGATGACCGAAATAAACGGTCTATCAAGTTCAACCTAGGGAAGAGAGAGTTGAAGATGAAGAGAATTATGGGAATGGATTTGATGAAGAAGATGATCGAGAATCAGTTGTTAGCCATAGGAGAGTTGGTGGTCGAGGTAGAGAAGCAAGGAATCGAGAAGATAATAACTTGGGTAGTATTAAGATATTTCAAGGCAAAAAGGATCCTGAAGCTTACCTTGAGTGGGAGAAGAAGATAGAATTAGTATTTGATTGTCATAATTATTCTGAGCTTAAAAAGGTTAAACTTACGGCCATTGAATTTTTTGACTATGCAATTGTTTGGTGGGATCAACTAGTGTTAAACAGGAGGAGAAATAGAGAGTGTCCAATAGAGACTTGGGAGGAGATGAAAACCATGATGAGGAAACAGTTTGTTCCAAGCCATTACTACCCTAAGTTGTACCAAAAATTGCAAAGTCTTACACAAGGTAGTTGGAGTGTGGAGGATTATTATAAAGAGATAGAAGTAGCTATGATCCGAGCAAATGTAGAGGAGGATCGAGAGTCTACTATGGCTAGGTTCTTGGCTGGTTTGAACCTAGAAATTGCTAATTCGGTGGAGTTGCATCATTATGTGGAGTTGGAAGATATGGTGATGTGATCCTCACAAGAGTTGTGAAACACGTCAAACAATAATGATTCAATTCCCGGATCGCCCAAATACAGATTCAAGCAAAATGATTGTTGACCCGTTGTTTAAGAAAACAAGAACCAATAATATCAAGGAAGATAAGGATTATTGACCCGTTGCTTATAAAGAAAACAAGAACCAATAATATCAGTTGAGTTTGAAACGTTACAAGCTGGTACACTTGTTCGTTTGCTAAGAGTTCAATAAAGAACCAAGGAGAAAAACTTCTCACCAAATTATTTGTCAACCAAAAATTGAAACTCATATGGTGTGAACCTCCCTTTAAATAGGGCTAGGGTTGTGTTCTAGAAAAGGAAAAACACTTGCTAGAAATAAACTATAGAACATCAAAAAGGAAACTGAATAAAATAAAAACTAATGCTATTGAAAAAATAAGAAAGTTGTCCAATTCTTGTGCTCCACTCCAGGCTGGTGCCAACCTTTCCCATTGGGCTTTTTGGGCTTGCTTCAATACCATCCTTCACTCTCCTGGGCTTTTATGCATCAACTCCATTATGGCTTGGACCTTCTATTAGCTCATGACAAGTTAATAAGTTAAAGGCCTTTGGGAGTTTTAATGAATTCCTCACAAGAGTTGTGAAACACGTCAAACAATAATGATTCAATTCCCGGATCGCCCAAATACAGATTCAAGCAAAAGGATTATTGACCCGTTGTTTAAGGAAACAAGAACCAATAATATCAAGGAAGATAAGGATTATTGACTCGTTGCTTATAAAGAAAACAAGAACCAATAATATCAATTGAGTTTGAAATGTTACAAGCTGGTACACTTGTTCGTTTGCTGGGAGTTCAATGAAGAACCAAGGAGAAAAAATTCTCACCAAATTATTTGTCAACCAAAAACTGAAACTCATATGGTGTGAACCTCCCTTTAAATAGGGCTAGGGTTGTGTTCTATAAAAGGAAAAACTCTTGCTGGAAATAAACTACAGAACATTAAAAAGGAAACTAAATAAAATTAAAACTAATGCTATCGAAAAAATAGGAAAGTTGTCCAATTCTTGTGCTCCACTCCAAGCTGGCGCCAACCTTTCCTATTGGGCTTTTTGGGCTTACTTCAATACCATCCTCCGCTCTCCTGGGCTTTTATGCATTAACTCCACTATGGCTTGGACCTTCTATTAACTCATGACAAGTTAATAAGTTAAAGGCCTTTGGTAGTTTCAATGAATTGAAGGCTTTTTGTTCCACACATTCAAACTCGCCCAAGCCTTTTAAATCCTTGTGTGCTGCAATCAAGCTCTCCATAGCTTGTTGAATATGTCTTGCCCTTGCTCGTGTCATTGGTCTACTAGGCATATGTAAGTCTCCATGCAAGTCTCCACACTCTTGTGCACTAGCTCCATCATCATGTATCTGATCCTCATCATTCCTCATCTCCTCAAAAGGATTCGTCCTCGAATTGGAACCTGATATGATCCATACCAAGAACTAAGAAATTTATGGATCAAGAAGACCTCCAAGATCGTCTAGAAGCAGATTTATGTGAGACCGCGACCCGTTGCTTATATTGAAGCAAGAACCTTGGTATAATGAAGACACCACAATCAATTATGGAAGGATTGATTGATAAGTCGAAGATGAACGCCACGGAAACTCTGATAAGTTCAGAAGTTCTAAAAGAACCAAAGAGAAATTTCTCTCCGAAAGTATGAATCAAATCTAAATTGTGTTATTCCAAAAGCCAATGGCTATTTAAATACATGAGAATTCGTAACCAAATAGAAAAAGGAAAACTAAAAAAAATAGGAAATAAACCTAAACAGGATTCTGGTAGAAATAAGAAACTACAAAATAGGAAATAAACCTAAATAGAATTTTGGTAACCTAAAATTCAAATAAGGAAAGTACCTAACTTGGCATGCAAGCCTTATAATGCAACAATTAAATTCAGAAGGAAACAATTAAGAAAAGGTGCAAGCCCAACGTAGATTCGGATGCAACAGCCTACTGGATTTCGGCCCATCATACCAGGCCCAAACGATATCCTTTTTGAAACTTTCTTAGGTCAAAATTGAAGTTCAAGACGTCATCTTTCCATCCTAATAAGTTTCAGCCCATTTGGAGTTGTGGGCAAGAAGATATGACCATTTTAATTCTGTTCATTGGGTCCTCCCGAAATTCCAAAGTGGAAGTTCCCTTGGATCATGGAAACCTATCCTTGTGGATCATGTATAGCATCATCTTTGGGCCCCTAAAGATGGTTCTTAGCCCAAATGTGTTGAATAAGCCCATTGAGAGTTTCTTTGAACCTTTTAGCTCGAGCTCTTGTAACTAGACCAATTGGAACTTGAAGAGGCTCCGCATCCCATTTGTTAGCCGTGTCCTCATCATTTCCCTCCTCTTGAAAAGGATTTGTCCTCAAATCATCACCTACATCAAAAGAGCTTAAATCAGAAACATTGAAAGTGGCACTAACATTGTACTCACCGGGCAAATCCAATTTGTATGCATTATCATTGATGCGCTCAAGAACTTGAAAAGGCTCATCTCCTCTAGGAAGTAACTTTGAACGCCTTTGTGTCAGAAATATTTCTTTCCTCATGTGTAACCAAACCCAATCTCCGGGTTGAAAAATTAGCTGCCGACGACCTTTGTTAGCTTGTTTTGAATATTGTTCCGTTTGCCTCTCAATGTTTAGTCTTGCCTTCTCATGTATCTGTTAACAAATTCAGCCCTTTTCTTTCCATCTAAGTTAGCATGTTCCGACATAGGTAATGGTGTTAAATCCAATGGAGTTAAAGGATTAAAACCATAAACAATTTCAAATGGTAAGAATTTAGTAGCAGAATGAACAAAACGATTATAAGCAAACTCAACATGTGGTAAACACTCTTCCCATGTTTTGATGTTCTGTTTAATAATAGCTCTCAACAAAGTAGACAAAGTTCTATTTACTACTTCAGTTTGACTATCAGTTTGTGGGTGACAAGTAGTAGAAAATAATAGCTTAGTCCCTAACTTATACCACAAAGTCTTCCAAAAGTAACTTAAGAACTTAGCGTCTCTATCTGAAACTATCGTTCTAGGCATACCATGTAATCTTACAATTTCTTTAAAGAACAAATTAGCAACATTGGAAGCATAATCAGTTTTGGGACATGGAATAAAATGTGCCATCTTAGAAAATCTATCCACAACCACAAAAATTGAATCTCTACCACATTTAGACCTAGGTAAACCTAACACAAAGTCCATCGAAATATCTATCCAAGGCTCACTAGGAATGGATAGTGGCGTGTATAAACCATGGGGTTGCACTCAAGATTTTGCCTGCCTACATGTGACACATCTACCACAAATTCTCTCAATATCTCTTTTCATGTGTGGCCAATAGAAATGTTCTTTTAAAACGGCTAAGGTCTTAGCAACTCCAAAGTGACCCATTAAACCTCCTCCATGGGATTCCCTCACTAACAACTCACGCAAAGAGCAATTCGGTACACATAACTTATTCTCCCGAAATAAGAATCCCTTGTGCTTAAAGAACTTGCCCACTGCATTTTTCTCACAAGCCCGAAACCCCTCACAAAAATCGGTGTCTGAAGGATACAACTCTTTACTGTACTCAAAACCAAGTAATTTTGCATCTAGAGTAGAAATTAATACGTACCTTCGAGAAAGTGCATCTGCAACGATGTTTTCCTTACCTTGCTTGTATTTAATGACATATGAAAATGTCTCGATGAATTCTACCCATCGTGCATGTCTCCTACTCAACTTGTGTTGTCCTTTTATATGCTTCAAGGACTCATGATCGGTGTGAATCACGAACTCCTTAGGCCAAAGATAGTGTTGCCATGTTTCCAATGCTCGAACTAACGCATAAATTTTTTTATCATAAGTAGGATAGTTTAAAGTTGCTTCACTTAATTTCTCACTGAAATATGCGATTGGTCTTCCTCCTTGCATAAGCACTGCGTCGATACCCAAACCTGAAGCATCACATTCAATTTCAAAGGTTTTAGTAAAATCAAGCAAAGCAAGTAAAGGAGCATGAGTTAATTTTTATTTGATCAATTGGAATGCTTTTTCTTGCTCATCTCCCCATTTGAATCCAACGTGCTTCTTGATGACTTCAGTAAGCGATGCGGCAATACTGCTAAAGTCTTTCACGAACCGCCTGTAAAAACTAGCAAGTCCATGAAAACTATGAACTTGACTTACACTCGTGGGACTTGGCCATTCTTTAATCACACGAATCTTCTCTTCATCAACCTGTATTCCTTGTGTACTCACAACAAAACCAAGAAACACAAGCTTATCGGTGCAAAAAGTGTACTTCTCCAAGTTAGCAAACAACTTTTCTTTTCTAAGCACATCCAAAACTGATTTTAAATGGATAACATGATCATCTATGTTTGTGCTATAAATGAGAATATCATTAAAATAAACAACAACGAATCTGCCTATAAAAGCTCGCAAAACATGGTTCATTAATCTCATGAAGGTACTTGGTGCATTTGTTAGTCCAAATGGCATAACTAACCACTCATATAAACCATATTTCATTTTAGAGGCAATTTTCCTTTCATCTCCCTCTTTCATTCTTATTTGATGATATCCACTTTTTAAATCAATTTTAGAGAATACACATGCACCATGCAATTCATCTAGCATATCATCTAAACGAGGGATAGGATGTCGATACTTTACCGTTATATTGTTGATTGCTCGGCTATCAATTCACATTCTCCACGTCCCATCCTTTTTAGGAACCAAAATCTCTGGAACAGCACACGGGCTGGTCGGTTTGGAATTGTAGCACCGGGCACGAAATCAATTTGATGTTCAATTCCTCGAGGAGGTAAGTCATGTGGAATCTCCTCAGGAAAGATATCATCAAACTCCTGTAAAAGAGAAATTGGTTAGTGTTTAACGCCTCTTTGTACAAAAGTACAATCATTGGCTGATTTAAAATCACCGCTCTTTTTATTTCACTCATTCTTGCATAGAAATTTGTTTTTCTCTCAATGACCGAATCAACTCTCTTATTTTCTATCTCAATTTTTTTGGCCTCTCTCATTTTCTCTTTCTGGTTTTCATTCGTTCTCTTTTTCTCACTCTCTTTCGTTTGCTCACTCACTTTTTGTAACCTCACTTGATCTTCATAAACCTGCTTTGCTGTCAAAGGAACTAGAGTGATTGTTCTTTGATTTTTAACAAACGAATGTTTGTTGGTGAAGCCATCATGCTTAACACATCGATCGAATTGCCATGGCCGGCCTAGTAACAAGTGTCCAGCTTGTATCGGAACTACATCACACAAAACTTCATCTTCATATTTTCCAATACGAAAGGAAACTAACACCTGTTTGTTCACCCTCAGTTCACCACTATTATTGAGCCATTGTAACTTGTAAGGCCGAGGATGTTTAATTGTTGGCAGCCCTAATTTCTCAACCATTGTAGTGCTAGCAACGTTAGTACAACTACCTCCATCAATAATCATACTACATACCTTGTTTTGCACGTGGTATCTAGTATGGAAGATGTTTTCTCGCTGCACTTTGTCATCTTCTTTGATTTGCACACTTAGAGCTCTCCTTGCAACCAACAATTCTCCTTGGGCAGCGTATTCCTCATCACTCGCATCCTCCAATGGTGGCATAGATTTGGTATCTTCTTCACCCTCGATTTCAATTTCACTATTATCTCGCAATACCATAACTCTTTTGTTCGGACATTGGCTTGCTATGTGACCCCCTGCCTTGGCATTTAAAACACTTAATATCACGATTTCTAGTGGTAGAAGAGTCAGTTTTACCTTGATTTCCATGGCTGGTACTTTCTTGCTTTTGCTTGGTTTTGGGCTTGGTCGTTGCTTGCTTCACAAAATTCGGCCTCCAAGATGAACCCGAGTTAGGGTTTTGTCGTGTATTGCTACCCCTCCTCTTGAGTTGGTTCTCAATTTTGACAGCCATGTGCACCATATCTTCCAATTCCACATAATGATGCAACTCCATCGAATTAGCAATTTCCAGGTTCAAACAAGCCAAGAACCTAGCCATAGTAGCCTCTCGATTCTCCTCTACATTTGCTCGAATCATAGCTACTTCCATCTCTTTATAATAATCCTCCACACTCCGACTACCTTGTGGAAGACTTTGCAATTTTTGGTATAACTCACGGTAGTAATGGCTTGGAACAAACCGTTTCCCCATCACGGTTTTCATCTCCTCCCAAGTCTCTATTGGATGCTCTCTATTTCTCCTCCTATTTAACATTAGCTGATCCCACCAAACAATCGCATAGTCAAAAAATTCAATGGCCGCAAGTTTAAACTTTTTAAACTCGAAATAATTATGACAATCAAACACTAATTCTATCTTCTTCTCCCACTCAAGGTAAGCTTCAGGATCGTTTTTGCCTTGAAATGATGGAATCTTCATCTTAATACTACCCAAGTTATTGTCTTCCCAATTCCTAGCTTCTCTACCTCGACCACCAAATCTCCTATGGTTAACAACTGATTCCTGATCATCTTCTTCATCAAATCCATTCCCATAATACTCTTCATCTTCAACTCTCTCTCTCCTAGGTTGAACTCTCTCTCTCCTACGCATAGTTGGAGCGTTTTGTTGCTGCCCCACATGTGCATTCTCTACCCGATCAATCCACTCATGAACTTGTTCCATCTCCGTTCGTAATACTCTTCTCATCTCACCCATTAAAGCTTTCATGAGCAACTTCGGATCACCATCTCTCGGCGTATCTTCGGAATTATTTTTGTTATTGTCATTTGACATGTTTGCTGCAAAAATAACGTTAGAAGAAAAAAAGAACCTCACACACTCCCTCACAAGTTTCACTAAAAGAATGAGTCACTCAATTTCACTCGTGTTTTCACACAAAAAATCAGATTGGCTTTTCCCCTCTTATGTGCTCACCACTCTTGCCTTTTTCCACTCGTAATAATCCTCTATAGGTTCTTATCAAACTAACCGAACAAGTATCAAAGTTTCCAGCAAAAATTCACCAATAACTCACAAAGAAATTCATAAATAAGGATTGAATCTAAATATTACACATTTTTTTTTCACCTTTTTTTTTCCTAAACTGGAAATTTATTCTTCTTTTTTTTTCGATTTTGTTTTTTTTTTTTACTTTTTTTAAATTTTTTTTTTATGAATCAAAACAAAAGATAAGCAAACCTGCAACTAGAAGGCTCTGATACCAACTGATATGATCCACGCCAAGAACTAAGAAATTTATATATCAAGAAGACCTCCAAGATCGTTTAGAAGCAGATTTATGTGAGACTGCGACCTGATGCTTATATTGAAGCAAGAACCTTGGTATAATGAAGACTGAGACCACGACTTGTTACTTATATTGAAGCAAGAATGAAGACACCACAATCAATTATGGAAGGATTGATTGATAAGTCGAAGATGAATGCCACAGAAACTCCAATAAGTTTAGAAGTTCTAAAAGAACCAAAGATAAATTTCTCTCTGAAAGTATGAATCAAATCTGAATTGTGTTATTGCAAAAGCCAATGGTTATTTAAATACATGAGAATTCGTAACCAAATAGAAAAAGGAAAACTAAAAAAATAGGAAACAAACCTAAACAGAATTCTGGTAGGAATAGGAAACTACGAAATAGGAAATAAACCTAAATAGAATTTTGGTAACCTAAAATTCAAATAAGGAAAATACCTAACTTGGCATGCATGCCTTATAATGCAACAATTAAATTTAGAAGGAAACAATTAAGAAAAGGTGCAGGCCCAACGTAGATTCGGATGCAATAGTCTACTGGATTTCGGCCCATCATAACAGGCCCAAACAATATCCTTTTTGAAACTTTCTTAGGTCTAAATTGAAGTTCCAGACGTCATCTTTCCATCCTAATAAGTTTCAGCCCATTTGGAGTTGCGAGCAAGAAGATATGATCATTTTAATTCTGGTTGTCGGGTCCTCCCAAAATTCCAAAGTGGAAGTTCCCTTGGATCATGGAAACCCATCCTTGTGGATCATGTATAGCATTATCCTTGGGCCCCCAAAGATGGTTCTTAGCCCAAATATGTTGAATAAGCCAATTGAGAAGTTTCTTGAACTGTTTAGCTCGGGCCCTTATAACTGGACCAATTGGAACTTGAATAAACCGTTTAGCTCGGGCCCTTGTAACTTGACCAATTGAAACTTGAATAGGATCTGCCTCCCATTTGTTAGTCGTGTCCTCATCATTCCCCTCCTCTTGAAAAGGATTTGTCCTCAAATCATCACCTACATCAAAAGGGCATAAATCAGAAACATTGAAAGTGGTATTAACATTGTACTCACTTGGTAAACCCAATTTGTATGCATTGTTATTGATGTGCTCAAGGACTTGAAAAGGAACATTAGTTAATTTTTCTTCGATCAATTGGAACCCTTTCTCTTGCTCGTCTCCCCATTTGAATCCAACATTCTTTTTGAAGACTTTGCTAAGCGGTGCGGCAATACTGCTAAAGTCTTTCATGAACCTCTTGCAAAAACTAGCAAGTCCATGAAAACTATGAACTTGACCTACACTCGTGGGACTTGGCCATGGTAAGCCATGTGGAATCTCCTCGGGAAAGATATCATGAAACTCTTGTAAAAGAGAAACAATAGAACTAGGCAAAGATGAGTCAAATTGGTTAGCGTTTAACGCCTCTTTGTACAAAAGTACAATCATTGGCTGATTTAAAATCATCGCTATTTTTATTTCACTCGTTCTTGCATAGAAATTTGTTTTTCTCTCAATGGCCGAATCAGCTCTCTTATTTTCTATCTCAATTTTTTTGACCTCTCTCATTTTCTCTTTTTGATTTGCATTCATTCTCTTTTTCTCACTCTCTTTCGTTTGCTCACTCTCTTTTTGTAATCTCACTTGATCTTCATAAACCTGCTTTGGTGTCAAAGGAACTAGTATGATTGTTCTTTGATTTCTTACAAATAAATATTTGTTGGTGAAGCCATCATGCTTAACACACCGATCGAATTGCCATGTGACATGGGTATGTCCAACCTAGCATGGGCCTGCCCAACAAAAATCTAATAATCTCTTGTCAACTAAGAAAGGTGCAAGGTCCAAGCCCAAAGTGGAAGAAGATTCGGATGCAACAGCTTATTGGATTTAGGCTGATCATACCAGGCCCAAACGATCTCCTTTTTGAAATTTTCTTAAGTCCAAATTAAAGTTCAAGACGTCATCTTTCCAACCAAACAAGTTTCAGCCCATTTGGAGATGTCTACAAGAAGATATGACCATTTGAATTCTGGTCATTAGGTGATGCGAACCTCATCGACATGCTTTGAGACCCGACAAACAATATTGGAATACTTACCCAGAAATCGTCTAGAAACAGATTTTATGTGACACCGCGACCCGTTGCTTGTATGGAAGCAAGAACCTTGGTATAATGAAGACGCCACAATCAATTGTGGAAGGATTGATTGATAAGTCGGAGCTGAACGCCACAAGGAAGAACCCTTGATAAGTTCAAAAGTTCTTTGAAGAACCAATAGAGGAAGCAAACCTCAAGTATTTTCTGAATTCTATTATGCTTTCAACTTACAACACACAAGTATTTATAGAGCTTAGAACAACCCTCTAAGCATAGGACAAGCAAGAAAACAGCATAAAACATGTAAGGAGACAATCCATAAAACATGGAAGAAAACAATCCCTAAAACATGCAAGGAATCAAGGAATTGGCCAAAAGTAAAAAAGAGTAACACAATTTCGGATTTTCAGGAGCACCCAATGACCAGAATTCAAATGGCCATATCTTCTTGCACACATCTCCAAATGGGCTGAAACTTGTTTGGTTGGAAAGATGACGATTTGATCTTCAATTTGGACTTAAGAAAGTCTTAAAAAGGATGTCGTTTAGGCCTGTTATGATGAGCCTAAATTCAGTAGGCTGTTGCATCCGAATCTTCTTTCACTTTGGGCTTGGACCTTGCACCTTAATTAGTTGACAAGAGACTAG